>OY365821.1:14835844-15013344 GCA_959347315.1 Bimastos eiseni | reverse complement strand
TGAAGATTTTGGGGAAAAAACTCGTATTCCCACAAGGCTGAAGAAACATGACTTTGACAAAGTGAAATGGTTGTTCAGAGAATATGAGCAGTTAAGGCAAAACAAAGAGAATAAAACTAAACGTTCTGAGGCTCTGAAGAATGAAGAGAAAGACTGGAAAGTGGTTTAGAACAACTTTGTGATATAGCGCATGCAAGTGTGATTGAAATTATCAGAATTGAGATAGATCGTCCATTCCTATTAGCTCAGCGTGAGACAGGATGTTGTGGACAGATGGGTTATGCGAACAGTTCTGGCTTAGAAAGAATGTGAAAGAGAAAATGATTTCAAGCGAAAATTGATGAAAGGACAGCAGAAAATAATATCTCGGGAAAAAAAGTTACTCTGGTTTCATCATCTTCAGACATTGGAGTGGCACCAGCTGGACTGCACATAGCGAGTTAGATAGCCAAGAGTATTTACAGTTTTAGTAGTTGGATGTACAAACACAGTTCAAGCTGACAAAAAGAAAGAAAGGAGGGATAGCTGATAATTATCTGCTTGTTCACAGTAATGCTGCCAAAGTCTGGTTCCAAACTCCATATGGGCCATCTGCCTCTCGAGTTGACCTGCATCTCTTGCAGGACATTGAGAGATTCGATTAGCAACATAGTGCAGTTGCAATGATGAAATATCTGGGTCACTTGTGGTATTTGTCACAGGGATAGGTGGTTTTTGCCTTCTTTGATGATGGGGTGTCTATTGATACCAAGCGCCAAATGGTTGCTGCTCTGGACAAACCCAGCATCGAACATCCACCATACTATGGTATGGTGGATGTTCGATGCTGGGTTTGAACAACCTTGGATCCTGTTTATCCGCTCTAAGTGATTGAAGCTTTTGTCACAGAAAAAAATCAGAAGATTTTTCAGCATATACAAGCATTCCAGCATGTTTCCTCCATCAAAAGATGTTGATACTTAGCAATAGAAGAGAACCAAGTATTAGCTGAGGTCATTGCCAGCTCCATAAAAGTTGTGAATGACATTGCAGAGCATGATGGGGCACTCGTGAATTAATATAACAAGCCTCACATCAATGACGTTGTTTGTGAAGCAGTGCAGTCACAGATTCCAGACAGGAACAAAATGGCACTGATGCATCTATACATTAATTATTAATTGATCCATTTATACATTAAATATTAGCTGGAATTAAACATGCTTAAGTAGAATCGTTTATGCTCAAACAGGAAATACCACCAGAAAAATACAGAATATTAATTTATATACAATATTCCATGTTAAGTCTGCGTATCTTATATATATGTATATGTGTGTTTTGTCCGGTAGTAACCTTTAAAATTCATTAAATTTCCATACGTTATTATTATTATTATTATTATTATTATTATTATGATAATAACTTTTGTCGTTGTATGACCTCTTTCTCCGCTAGCTGTAGTTGGACTACACCATAATAATAATAATAATAATAATAATAATAATAATAATAATAATTATAAATAACAATAATAATAATATTATTATTATTGTTATTATTATTATTATTATTATTCATCATTGGCATTGCAACGGATCTGTTATCATGCTATCTGGGTCGCCGCTTGTCAGTGGACTGTAATCTTGACATGGTGCCCTGAAACGCCACCGCATTGAAACGTTGGATCAATGCCGACAAGTTCTGGAAAAGGAAGTTTGTCTCTCGGGTGTCACCGGTAGTTGTCGAAAGTCGGCGTCCAGTCTCAGACAGAAAGGCGAGGCCCTCACCATTGAGGGGACCGAAGGTTTCTATAGCGATTGGAACAAAAGTGTATTTCTTCTCTAGCTCAGAACATTTTGTGTGTTTCCTTGTGGCTGCTATCTCCGCCGCTCCTCCAGCTGTGGAAGCTGTTTCGGGGATATAGGAAGCGGCCACTGTGTCCACCACAGTTGCGTCCCAAAGTAAGGTCCGCCCTCCACTCCACGGTATCAGGGTCTGCCCGTCCGGTCTCTTTCCATCTAATCTGGAAAGACCTGACGGTTCCTTGACTGCTGGAATACCGGCTCTGTTGAGGCTGCGATGGATAAGGTCGTTGATATTACAGTGTCTTGCTTGACGGCCAAAACCCAATGAACAGGACAGGCCATGTGCGCCTCTGGCAGAGACGAAGGTGCCGCATGCGCAGGTGTGCGGCTCACAGATGGCCACCCCTAAACGTAGGCCGACCGCCACCCTCACGGTATCGTCCTCCAGTCTGAGATCGCGAGAAACGAGCGGGAGAGCGTATAGCCAGTCCGAGGCGTGTGGTGACTGCAAGGCCCTTAGTCTCGCCTGGTCGTAGGGATCCTGTAGCTTTTCTTCTAGTGCAGACAGAACCGCGTTTAACAGCGGTCTATCAAAGTGGGCTTGTTTATGGCCTGGCGTCGTCGGGGCAGAAGTTTCGGTAAGTTGAAGCCAGGTAGACATCGCCGAGTCGCATGCCGAGTCCGATTTCACCGCTTCTGATTCTAAGATGAGGGACTGGATCTGGAGAGTGCCCGCGGCTGAAGCCAAAAAGGCGAGAAGTGCCAGCGAGGACGCCCTCCTAATTCCCAGTCCTCCCATCCTGATCGGGAGAGTGGCCTGACCCCATTGGTCATCGGTCATCGAAATGTTGAAGATTCGCTCTTCAATTATTATTATTATTATTATTATTATTATTATTATTATTATTATTATTATTATTATTATTATTATTATTTAGAATTAATATTAATAATTGTTATTATTAATTTTTTATTATTATTACTATTGTTACTGTTATTAGTGTTTTTGTTATTATTTACCTATATTACTATTACTATTATTATTATTATTATTATTATTATTATTATTATTATTATTGTTATAGGTTTTCGTCCCCATCGGGCTGAATGAAAGAGCCCCTGAAAGCCACTGCATTAAAACGTTGTGTACAAATAGATAGACGTTGAAAAAGATGAGTTGTTTCGCGAGGGTCTCCCGTTGCCTGTGTCATACGGCGGCCCAACTCTTGTAGAAAATCCAATCCCGTACGGTTTATGGGGCCCAGTGACTCGATGGCCACCGGCACAAAATCATGTGTGGTGGGGAGGGATGAGTATTTTATGCACTTTCGTTCTGCGGCATGTTCTGCTGCTCCACCGGCTGTTGATGCTGTCAGGTGTACATAAGAGGATGCGCATGTGTGAATGGCTGTTGCGTCCCATGCTATGTGTCTGCCTTTCGCCCATGGGATTAATGTGGCGCCATCTGGTCTCTTGCCATCGGTGCGGATCAGTCATTATTATTATTATTATTATTATTATTATTATTATTATTATTATTATTATTATTATTATTGAATTATTATTATTATGAGTTGATTTCATCTATTTAATGGTGATGTCGTCCGGAGTAGCCCTGCTCGTTGGACTCCTGAGCAGCGAAAGTTCCCTTGAAAGCAACTGCGTTGTAGCGTTGAATAATCATCGAGATGCGCTGGTAGAGAAAAGTCGTCTCCCTCTGCTCCCCAATGACGGCGCTCAGTCTGTGTCCCAGTTCTGAAAGGAAGCTTTGACCTTCGGAATTGATGGGGCCAAAGGTTTCGAATGCCACGGTGTGAAGACGTACGTGAAAGCTAGCTCGGCATATTTCTAAGTTTTGAGGTTCGCCGCCCTCTCGGCCGCAGCGCCCGCTCTTTGTGATGTTTCTGGCAGATACGACGTTGCCACTGTATCTGAGACTGTCGCTTCCCATGTCAAGCACAAGACCGCCCGCCATGGTATATGAGTGAGTCAGTCTGGTCTTTTACTATGAGATTGGGTCAATCCCACCGGCTCTTTGACAGTGGTGATCCCTGCACGGATTAAACTTCTACAAATGAGGTCGTTCAGGGCCGCGTGTCTGGGCCAGCGTCCCAGGCCCAGGCCACATGAGGGACCGTGATATCCGTTTCTCTCGACCAGGGCACCGCATGGGCAGTAATGAGGTAAACAGACAGGTAACCCCAGTCTGTAACCCACCGCCGACCTCAGGGACTCAACATTTATTATTATTATTGTTATTATTATTGTCATTATTATTATTATTTTTATTATTATTATTATAATTATTATTATTATTATTATTATTGGTTAAACTACAGCTGCATAAAAGAGCCTCTGAAGGCAACTGCGTTGAAGCGCTGGATGCAAACTGTAATAATATAATAATAATAATAATATTATTATTATTATTAAAATATTATTATTTAATAATAAAAATTTTAATAATAATACTATTATTATTAATTTATTTTTAAATTTATTTTTATTATTTTATTATTATTATTATTATTATTATTATTATTATTATTATTATTATTATTATTATTATTATTATTGAACCTAAAAACTATAGGTTTGGCTGGTACCTCTTTTAATATTCCACCCTAAATTTTTCCCATGCGGTTAGGACCACCCTAATGTCTGTCTGTATGTTTATAGGTATGCTTGTGTGTGGGTGCGAGTGTGCCTGAGTGCGCGCGTGCGTGCATCCATGCATCCATGCATGTATGTATGTATGTATGTATGTATGTATGTATGTATGTATGTATGTATCTTTGTATGTATGTATCTTTGTATGTATGTATCTTTGTATGTATGTATCTTTGCATGTATGTATGTATATCTGCACGTAAGTATGTGTGTATGTATGGATGTATGTATGCATGTATGTATGTAATTATGTATGTACGTATGTATCTTTGTATGTATGTATCTTTGTATGTATGTATCTTTGTATGTATGTATCTTTGTATGGATGTATGTATGTATGTATGTATGTATGTATGTATGTATGTATGTATGTATGTATCTTTGTATGTATGTATCTTTGTATGTATGTATCTTTGTATGTATGTATGTATGTATGTATGTATGCACGTAAGTATGTGTGTATGTATGGATGTATGTATGCATGTATGTATGTATGTATGTATGTATCTTTGTATGTATGTATGTATCTTTGTATGTATGTATGTATGTATGTATGTATGTATGTATGTATGTATGTATGTATGTATGTATGTATGTATGTATGTATGTATGTATGTATGTATGTATGTATGTATGTATCTTTGTATGTATGTATCTTTGTATGTATGTATGTATGTATGTATGTATCTCTGTATGTATCTCTGTATGTATGTATGTATGTATGTATGTATGTATGTATGTAAGTATTTATGTATTCCCATACGCAATCATGTCATAATATTATTATACGTTTCTTGTCCATACAGAACTGACGACATTACCTCTTATGGAGAAGAGATGTCGCAACAAATGATGCCTTCTATAAAACTCCTTCGATACTAGACGTCATTTCACCTACTCAGGTGATCATCGAATCCTTCATATAGCGCCTTCATTTCCGTCTCGAAAGCGTAAGTGTCCGAGATCCCGTTAGGGATGCAATCCGTCACGTATTCCCTGCTGCAACACCGATTCCTGTGACAATCGCCATCACACATCCTCCTCGGAGTCACAGATGTTGAGACGACCCAAATGACTTAAACTCTTAGCTGCCCTAAACACCTAAATATCGGATGCTTCTAAACGCCTCTAAGCCCCAAAACATGTTATGCCCCAACAACCCGATAGCCTAGATACCCAGAAACCCACACTAAATCTCGAGTGCCCGATAGCCTGAAAATACCGAAAGGGCCTAACGTCTAAGTAGCACGAGGTATTAGCAATGGTGAAAGCGGACTGAGCTCAGCTGAACACTACGCACAGGTCACGAGTGAGAAAGCAGCTGTTACCAACTTCCTCACTGACACATGCGCGCATCACATTCACGCAAAACATCAATGGTAATCCGACACATTCACGACCGCACCCACACACGCACACGCAAATACGCATTTATTATACACATATATAGGCTCTATTCGGGTTTTCTCTGAGTCGGTAGCTATGCAAATATTTTGAGCAAAGTTCTTCACTTGCAACTGCTCAGTGAAGCATGCATTTGAGGCTGCATCACTAGATAATGATGCTTAGTAAATTTCATCGTCGTCGTCGTCGTCATCGTCATCATCATCATCATCACCTATGTATGTATGTATGTATGCATGTATGTATGTATGTATGTATGTATGTATGTATGCATGTATGTATGTATGTATGTATGTATGTATGTATGTATGTATGTATGTATGTATGTATGTATGTATGTATGTATGTATGTATGTATGCATGTATGTATGCATGTATGTATGTATGTATAAGTGTATATATGTATGTATTTATATATGTATTTATGTATGTATGCTTGTATGTATGTATATATACATATATACATACATATGTATGTATGTATGTATGTAGGCTATCTAAGTGCATGTATGTATGTGATTTCAGGAGATTACTCTGTTACGCTGCAGAGCCAATGCCGGCTATTATACGTTCAGGAACTATACCGCCATTTTTTTGCATCCATCTGTATACTCGATATTATGTATTCATCTGTTGATAGATATGCCAATAATGATTAAATGCGCATACATACATGTAGTATGGTGGTATAAACATTTGCATATTAGTTGTATTTATCTGAGTATAAATTATATGAGCATATTGAAATGATCTAAAGTCCACATAGTTATGCAGTGAAAGTAGTAGTTGAAAGTACCAATCCTTGGTCCTAGTATTGTGGATGTAGTACTTATAATTATACATGCATATTCAACGCCCTACGCTGTACAAGGTGGCAGCTTCTTTTTCTCGGCAATCTTCGTTCGACCAATACGTCATCGGTCACGTGCCTATGCATAATTCATTAGACCTAATGGAACTTAAATGGGTCTTGAATACATCGACCTTGTCGGTGTATTGCAGCAGGGCGTTTAAACGCTGTCTAACCTTTGCAGTGCATATTGTAGCCTATTTTAACTGACTCGCTGTGTTATGGCTGCACGATTTGCAGGTTTCGCTGAGGGCCAGCTGTTTGCGACTGTTCAAAAGGTCACAATCAATGGTAGAGATATATTCTTGCATGTATATGCACCAGCGATCACCACTAACACCCGATTGATTTTTGGATAGTTATTGGATTGGTTCAATAATTTGGTTCGCAATCGATAGTATATAGGACAGCGTGTTTGAACGTCGACATTCGTTCAGACGATAGGAAATCTTCGGTGGTAGTCACTATAGTCAATGATGCCTTCTTACAACAACATGCTGCGGAGTCAACTCAAGAGGAGCGCAAATGCATCTACGACTTGACGATAATTTCGGAGTCAAACGTAATAGTAGAAGAAAATTTTCGTAGAAGTGGCGGCCAAATAATCAAACGAAGGAGGAAAAACTGAGTGAATTTTAGGAAGAAGTGGCTTCACATAATAATTATGCAATTCTCCCGAACCAGTATATAGGCCTAGATCCGCTCCGTTCACCCTATAGCAGTGCCACTGTCTTCTATACATGTGAGTCTGTCTGTAGAAAGTCAGTGCACGCGCAAAAGACAGATGCGTGGAAGGCCCGAACTAGGGGGTCTTCTCCAGCCATGTTCTCAACGTAAATAAAGTAGAGCAGGTGTGCGTGGTTTGACCTTCAGTCATGCCCATTTAAACCAAGATGGCGGGCGAGATCAAGGCAGGTGATTGTCCCCTCCCTCCCTCCATCCCTCATTTCCTCTTGTGCTCGTGAGTCCAACAGTGCCCGTTGTTGCCAGAGGAGGGAAGGAGAAGCGCTAATGGACTACCCAGAGACCCCATCTGTCATTTTCACAGGGTGCTCAGGCCAGTACATGCCCGATCCCTCGTTTTTTTGCGATGGTCTTCAGCTCCATGCTTACTTGGGGTCGACGCTAATAATGTGGCCAGGATTCCCATTATCTGGTAGTGAAGCGCAACTACTGTTGCAGCAGCCACTGTCTGTGTGCTGTCTCAGCCCAAACAGCAACTTGAATTAGAATATCAAGACCACACTACTATACTAGACACAGAGGGTTGACCAATGTTCTGGCCACTGAAATTATTCATACTGTAGGTCCATACATTTTGAGGCTCGTCCGAGGCTTCGCGGCTGATATCTGATTCCACGTCCGAAGACGGAAGAGGTTAATCCATCATTCATTGCGCAGAGGGAAAGAGGGAGAAGGGAAGAGAAGGATGGAATGATCACGACTAGGAGACTCTCCTCACCGTTGGCAAAAGCGTTGACGTGTAGACCCACATGCAACTTTAAAGACGGCTCAACACGCAGCGAGTAATGCGATTACGGTGCAATCGAGGAGGCTGGCTATGGCCTCTAGATTTCTAGAAGTTGCTTGCCAAAGACGTGGTAACCCTCACGTGGGGGCATGGGGGCGACGACACTTGAATCCACCCGGATATGTAATATACATTTTTATTTATTTTTATTCATATGAAATAGTTAGGGCAAGGGCACTCGTCCAGTTACTCAATCTCAAACTTAATTTCTAAATGTGTAAAGTTATGTTTATTCATTTGAAATAATTAGGGACATGGGACACACATTGCACTCTGGAGTAGGTTTCCTGATTGGTGCTGTATAAATGTTCAGAACAAATGAAAGAAAGAATGAATGAATGAATGAATGAATTCAGTTACTTAATCTAAGTGTTTAAAGCAATTTTATTCATTTGAAATGATTAGATTATTTACTTTAAATTTTTTAGATACAAATTTTTATTCATCTGAAATTTTTTGGGTATCATTATTTCGCTCAGATGGTTAATCTGAACTTGTAATAGATTGAAGATCTTATTAGTTTGTAATTATTAGGTTGGCTGTGCTTACAGCTGATTTGCATGCTAACTAACTTATTAAATCTTCTAATATATTTATTATTATTAATATTTTTGTCCTTCTGGATTAAAAGAATTAGGGGCGTTGCTCTGGAATCTCTAGTCTTCATAGATGGCTTTAGTGCTATTATTATTATTATTATTATTATTATTGCTAGCTGGGGTACCTGGCGTTGCCCGGGTTGAGACAGGTTTTGGCCTTGAACTGCAGGAAGACGGCGGCCGCGGGTTCATCAACTCCTCTACTGGGTGTCCCAGGTGTTCCCCGAGCGAACAGCGAAGGTTTCGAGTGAAAAGGTGCAAAAGTGTGCAAGTGCATAAACGGACAGACAGACACACACAGCATCTAGATATAATTTTCCTCCTCTTCCTATTCCTTTGTGTTCATCCTTACTCAGTTTCATCCCTTCTTCTTCTTCTTCTTCTGATTCCTGGCATCATCTCTTCCCACCACTTCATTACGCTTCATTCACCTTTTCTCGATTTAATCCCTCCTCCTTATCTCTAATTCCTCTTCCCTTTCTCCGTCTTCTCTTATTTCTATTCACTCCCTTTTGTTCTCACTCACCTTTTCCTAACTTTCTCCCCTTCCTCCTACTTCTAACCCTTTCTTCTAACCGCTTCCTCCTCCCACCCCATCCTCCTTTTCACATTCCTCGCCATCTTCTCCACTTCATCATGCGCCCACCGTCACACTTCTCCTTTCCCCTACTCCATAATCCTTCCCCATGACTTCCTCCTCCTCCTTCTCAACAATCCTGCGTTCCGTTTCCTATCTATTTTCATCATCCTAACCCCTCTTCTTCCCCTGAACGCCCCAACTCTCTGCATTCCCACCAACTCGCTTTTAATGGCGAAGGTTTCGAGTGAATAGCTGTAAAAGTGTGGAAATGCATAATCGGAGTTGTGTGTAGACACTGATGCGTACAAAGTACATACCCACCTGACCGATTGTGCATACGATTGCCAACTCTATACCTGCTATCTGCATCTCCCAAACTGTTCATTGGTAAAAGAAATAGGTGCGGCAAACAGAAATCACGTGGACATGTACAGCATTGGTCGGGGACCAGCGTGTGTCGCTCCTGGCGACTGAAAAGGAAACTTTCCTTAGGGGTTCTGAAACAGGTTTTTAGCCCTAGAGACTTGGAAAACGGCGTGCGTGGGCTCATGAGTCCCCCCAACTGCGTGTGTCAGGTGTTCCCCGAGCCAACGGTGAACGTTTCGAGTGAATAGCTCTAAAACTGTGCAAATGAATCGTCGGACAGAGACCCACAAACAGACGGAATTCTCTCTTTACTTATATAGATTATTATTATTATTATTATTATTATTATTATTATTATTATTATCATAATTATAATAATTATTATTATTTTATTATTGTTATTATTATTACCGACCTCTTCACTTCCAAAGCACACTCATTCCAAGTAGAACGAACGTGACCATAATTATCTGCAACAGTTACATCAGTAGTTGGTATGGCACTCGATGCAGGCACACATCATATCACGGCCACAAGAACGCTGGTTGTCTGTCTGTCTGTCTGCCTGACTGTCTGTCTGTCTATTGATGCGTATTTGTACATGTACGCTTGAGTGACGATTATATCTTGGAGATGTGGTAAATCAGGTTTGGACGACATCACTCAGTGAGTTAATCGCCATTGAATTGAATTGTCTGCGACGAGATTAATAGCAATAACAATAATCAGCTGAGCAGTTCATGCTGGTGGTCCATCTTCATGGTCCTATCGAGCCTCAGGCGCGGTCAGTAAGGAAGCACAGGGCCATTTCTGCAGCGCTAGCTTTCGTTCTGCTTTCGCATTCGTTGCGGAGGAGCACCATTGCTTTCCTCAGATCCGTGGCTTATAGAATGACTGATTGACAAAGCATAATTGAATACGACACACATCTGAACCAGACTGACTGACTGACTTGACTGACTGCCCTGCTTACAAATTGCCTGACCGACTGATTGATTGCCTTGTTGACTGACTGATTGACTGAATGACTGACTGACTGACTGACTTACTTACTTACTGACGAAGTGAGTACCCAGGCACATTTATATGAAAGCCACAACAAGCAGTATCTGACAGTTTTGCTGATTTTGTCGCCTACGCAATAAAATCATGTGCGTCAGACAATTTGTAATTTGGTGGTCTAGAGTCTAGACAGTTAATGTAGCGCCTGATTAGCCTAGATGGTGTTTGAGGAACCAAGTGCAGAACAACGCAAAAAATAACTTAAAGACTCCTCAACGGTGATGCCGGTGGGACACGCACACACGTAGAACGTGAGTGCTAGAGCCGAGCATTGGCAACTAAAAGTTATAGTAGTCACGAGCGGCCTTCGTGAGGTTCTTGTCCGGCGCTATGTAAATTATACAACGCCTACGCACAAACGCACGCAAGCACGCACGCGCACATACATTCGTATATGCATGCATACATACATACATACACACATACATACAGACATGCATACATACATACATACATCCATATAATGTCATTCATATATATATATATATATATATAACCATAACCATAACCACGTATTTTTATTGTTCACTGACAATTCATCAGAAAAGTAAGAACATTATGTACAGCAATTATATATACAAACAAACGAATGCCAGCGATCAATAGGGATGAAGACAAACCCTAAAGGGACCATGGTCCCGCTAACAGGGTCACCCATTACGTAAGTGATTGATGTCGGTATAATAATTCACTCAGTTGCTGTAAGTTTGTTAAGAAGAGAGACTTAACTAGTTAACTTAAAACAAATTCATACAAGATATAAGTAAACGAAATAGCATTCATCAATCCTTATTTACAAATATAGTTGTTCAGTATCACACTTGAAAATCGAAAATGTGTGCTAAGTTATTTATGTAAACAAGCAGTTTACGTTTAAGCAAAAAGACGTTGGGTAGACAGCGTAGTTCTGCCGGAACTCTATTCCATGCATTAGGACCAGAGCATCAAATCGAAAATTTTCGGGTGTTAGTACGCGCTGTAATGGGCCTATGATTAGTAGACGAGCGTAGTTTGCACGGGTTCACTTGGGCTACGGGCACAAAATAATTATCAAAGATAGAAGGCAGCTGGTTATGGAAGTGTTTATACATGAATTCGCTGGTCTGCAATAGATTGATTTGCTCAATTCCCAGTATATGAGTTAGGCTATAGAGATATTCGGATGAGGCAAGATGAGAGTTTCTAACAATAACTTTAAGGGCTCTATTTTGAAGAGAGATTAACCTTTTTAGTCTTGCATGGTAGTTTGAAGCCCATACAAGATTACTATAGGTTAAGTAAGGATGGACCATGGAATAGTATAGACTAAGGCGTATATGAGTTTGGTAAGAGGTAGGCAATTCTAGATATTATTCCTATATTTTTGGCTACTTTTGATGCTAACATTTCAATGTGGCTGTTCCAAGTAAGATATTGATCTACACAGACCCCCAGGAATTTTACTGAGATGACTTTGGGAATGGGGATATTATTTATACTCAGAACACCTACATTGGCAGGAAGATGCTTACGATGAGAGGTAAAGAGGATATAATTGGTCTTAGTGACGTTGAGTGACAGTTTATTTACAGTGAACCATTCGTTGACATGAGTAAGCTCCTGGTTCATTAATGCAATTAGCTTATCATACGATGCATATGATGCAAATATGTTGGTGTCGTCTGCAAATAATAAAAAATGAAGGAGACTCGAGGCATTAGGCAAGTCGTTGATAAAGATAAAAAAAAGAAGGGGACCTAGGATGGAACCTTGGGGTACACCATATCTAATTAATTTAGTGCTAGATATAGAACTGTTACAGTATACATATTGGTGTCTACCAGCTAGGTAGCTTTGAAACCAAGCCAAGGCCACCCCTCGAACACCCAAGTTAGCCAATTTTGATACTAATAAATCATAGTTTACAGTATCGAAAGCTTTAGAAATGTCAATAAAAATGCCGATAGAGTATTCATTACGGTCAATGGCAGTAGATATGTTTTCCTGTAGGTTTAGTAGGGACATCATCGTGGAATGGCCAGGTTGCAAACCGTGTTGAAGTGGACAAAGAAAGTTATTTTTACTAATAAAGTCAGAAAGGCGTGAATACATGACTTTTTCCAATAACTTAGAAAAGAAAGGCAAGATTGAAATGGGCCTATAATTAGTAATGAGTTCACTTGGGCCTTGTTTATGTACAGGTATGACTTTGGCTATTTTCAAGAGAGAAGGAACAGTACCAGTAGTTAGAAAACAATTTACAATATCAGTCAATGGATTAGCGATCAGGTTCAGTAAAGGAGTAACTAAACTAGGATTGATGTCGTCATGTCCAGAAGAATGTGTATTTTTCAAAGACCGGGCGCGCGTGAGTAACTCGTCAGGAGTAACAGGATGGACAGCAAAAGAACTAAGATGAGGTGGACCAAGATAGTCAGAAAAGGATGCAAGAGAGGATGGTATCTTGTCGACAAGTTCTTGAGCTATGCTCGTAAAATAGTTATTGAATTGTTCAGCAATCAATTTAGCATCCGTCAATTCAACACTACCAGAGATTATGGATTTAATTGGCAATTGCGAAGATTTCACTTTTAATATAGTTTTAATTGTTTGCCAGGTTTGTTTAAGGTCGTTGTTATACTTTGTGAATTCCGAAACATAGAAATTTCTTTCACATTTTTTTCGTAACGTTTTACACTTATTTCTATAAGCTATATACTTGCTTCTATTGGCAGATGTTGGGTTCCTCACAAAAGCGTTGTTAAGTTTTGCCTTATTTTTACATGATTTTAGTAGGGCAGGTGTCATCCAAGGCTGCTTAAATGTATTCCTTGACTTAGGTTTTGTTATAGTCTGAGGGAAAGCGATGTCATATACACTGGTAAATTTATGATTAAACAAGTTATAAGCTGTATCCGGATCATTTGCATCACACAAATCCTTTACACAAGACCAGTCTGCTTGTGATAGTAGGGTCTTGAAAAGATCTTTAGATTTTGCGTCAAAACGTCGACTATGATTAATAACGGGATCGGGGAGAAATTTTGGCGTTATTTCAACATACGCCATAATTGGCAGATGATCAGATATATCCTCAATTAGAATATTGGACTCCATGATTTTAAAGACCCGATTTGTAAAGAGGTTGTCTATTAGGGAAGCGGAGGAAGCTGTGATTCGCGTAGGTTGGGTAATGACTGGGAGAAAGTGATGGGATGACGCAATGTCCAGGAAATGATTGGTCAATTTATGATCCTGTGCCTTCAGCAAGTCAATATTAAAATCTCCTATTATGAACGAGTCCCTGTCCTTTGATGTTAAAGCCTTTGATGTTAATAGGGTGTACCATTCCTTATTGAAAAGATCTAGGTCGTGACCTGGAGGTCTATATAGTACATCAACTATGAAGAAATTACCTTATTGTTACATGGAAAGCGGAGAGAGAGGGATTCATATGTTACATGAGTGAGGCAATTAACAGGTAGACTATAAGGATGATACTTTATGTTATCTTTTATGAAAAAACCAACGCCCGCACCCCGGCATATAGATCTACAGCGAAACTCAAAGTTATAGCCAGGAATATGAACTGAGTTTACTAGATTATCATCTAACCACGTTTCAGTGAATGCTAATAATTATGTCAGTCGCTGTTCTAGACAAAAGGTCCTCGATACACGATAGCTTCATACTTCGACAATTTAAGTGCAGTATAGATAGAAGTCCAGAGTTACACTTACTTGCAAAGTCAATAGAAGAGGGGACATTATAGGTATATATATATATGTATATACATGCATACATACATACATCCATATAATGTCATACATGCACATGGCATACAACACACATGTATATATGCATGCATCCATACACGCATATATACATGTACATAACCATGTTTATTATGATAAGAATAATACAAATACATTACATCGTCGTTGTTATGTGTAATTTTGCATGTATGGATGAATGTGGTATTTGAATCGAAAGACCCTTTTCAGTTTTATCATCGATTTTTCTTTCTGGTGTTTGTTTACAAGTCGAATGAATTTCCAATTGTCCATGTCATTTTGAAATCATGCACATACAGAGATAGTTCGTAATTTTAGGCCCCTATGATTTATGTAGTCATTGAAATCATTATATTCATTTTAACAACGCACCTGATTTACATAACTTGTGTGGCATGGTGACCGATAGTTTTGATGATATCAGAGTGACACATCACCTGACAGATGACACTTCAAAAACATCGATGGAGGAATGAATTCAAACAACAGTTGAGACTATTTGAGTTTGGGTTATCGAAGAGGATCGAGAAATTCAGAATAAACTTACATAAGACATTTTTGGTAGAAGTTCGAAGTCATGTGTGTGGGGGCGCAGGGCATAGCGGCGGAGGGCATAGCGGCGCAGGGCATAGCGGCGGAGGGCATAGCGGCGGAGGGCATAGCGGCGGAGGGCATAGCGGCGCAGGGCATAGCGGCGGAGGGCATAGCGGCGGAGGGCATAGCGGCGGAGGGCATAGCGGCGGAGGGCATAACGGCGGAGGGCATAGCGGCGGAGGGCATAGCGGCGGAGGGCCCAGCGGCGGAGGGCATAGCGGCGGAGGGTGTAGCGGCGGAGGGCATAGCGGCGGAGGGCATAGCGGCGGAGGGCATAGCGGCGGAGGGCCCAGCGGCGGAGGGCATAGCGGCGGAGGACACAGCGGCGGAGGGAACAGCGGCGCAGAGCGTATGGGTAGAGGGCATAGCGGCGGAGAGCGTAGGGTATAGCGGCGGAGGGCATAGCGGCGGAGAACATAGGAGCGGAAGGCATAAGGGCAGAGGGCATAGCGGAGGAGAGCATAGGGCATAGTGTCGCCGAGTTAAGTGGCGGAGAGAAGCGGCGTATACAGAACTTTCGTCTCAATCCAAATAATAGCTGGAGGAGGTCTAAAGAGACGCGCTCCTCTATTGTTGCAATTTCAGTCGGGATCCAAACGCACAACCCTTGTAAAGCACTGCTCAATTCTGCAGTAGTCGGCTGCTGACGCAAGGTCTCACCATGCATGAGGATGACGCGTTTGGTAACCTTGAGATCGTGTGAGCGTCCACATGCAGAGCATTTGGTGCAAGGACATGCGCTTGGAGGACAGGTTAACATCATCATCATCATCGTCGTCGTCGTCGTCGTCGTCGTCATCATCATCATTATCATCATCATCCTGGTCACCATCATCGCTGCTTTTGTGTGATGTTTGCTTACTCCGTGGGCCAAAACATGTCACGTAATAAACCTTCACGAGAGAGAGAGTTGCACAGTTGCACGTAAATGAATATGCATAAGCATATATGAATATGCATAAGCATAAATGAATATGCATAAGTATATATGAATATGCATAAGCATATATGAATATGCATAAGCATATATGAATATGCATAAGCATGTATGCTCATAATGTACGTGTAAGTGTATATACGTGAACATGCGTATATGTTGCAAGCTGCATATGTATAAGGGCATTTCTATGTCTATTTGCATATGCGTATTTGGCCGTGTTTATGCATGATTATGTTGGCCTACATATATACACATATACACATATATACGCGTACACACAACCATAAATATATAAAATATATGTATATATATATATATCAAGATGCATCTATCTTCTAGCAACAGTGAAAGTAATTTTAGTGATAAAATTAGCCTGGCCTAAAGTGTCATTTAAATGCGACTTCTGACCTTACAATTTCAGCATTTTGGGTTTCTATGCATAGGCCAGCAGTGTCAATTTTCTCAGCGTTAGAAATATACGCATAATAGTGCGCTTAATGTTTGGGTTGAATATACGGGCTTTTAATACAATATTATACCATCATGAGCTATTAGACTCAACACGGACTTTTCAGGCTAGTAAGTACAATACAATGTCTATAACTTTGCAATGTATTATGCTGGTAAGTATCATTAGTATTTTGCATAGTATTGGGAAGTTAGCAATTAGTATTGTATTGATTTCAAGCATATACCTAAATCTGTAATTTATACAATGCCCTTAAAGTTACTCTCGATAGCGATAGAACACAGAGGATGGACTCATCTATAGTTTTAGGGATCAAAATTTACTGAGATCGTTTTCTGAGTGGGAAGTATTTCTGGCGGAAGATATCCCAGATAGACAATCCTTCAATGAAATAATTTTTATTTAATTATAAAATATAGACTTAATACATTGTACCCGTGAGATTTCATGGACTCGACCAGCTTATAACCCTTTGCGCCACACCCATAGTTTTGTAAAGGTCCCTTAAGTGAACCATGTGGAGCAGCAGTGGTATGAAAATATACAGAATTTAATTCATATACTTTGTATCCTTCCCACTGACGTTTGCAGTTCATGTTTTCTTGATATGATGGATGAAATCGATGGAGTGGTAGGGGAAAGTGATAGCTTCTGCGGATATTTGAAGCCTCGACCTCTGGGTTGATGCAAAAGCTAACCTGTAGGCTGTAATATGAATAATACAGGGAAGTGGTGAGAAAGAGGAGGAGATAGTCACTGACAGATAAAGAGATAGCAAGAGAGACAGACACAGAGTAATAGACGGAGACAAACCGTGACAGTGACAGGGACAGCACGCGTTGCAACTGCGAGCTAGTGGAAAGAGGATGACACTTTGGGAAGTGTTAGACATCGATAGTTTTTCAATGTGATCCGGATGACATTTCGGAAATCAAAGGAATCTAGAGGTCCTATATACAGGCTTAACTTATTGCGTAACTCGTTACTTAACTTATTGCTTAATTTATTGCTCAATTTATTGCCTAGTTTAATGCTTAACTTATTGCTTAACTTGTTGCAATCTTGTATGGCCTTCGAACTACCAGTCAATGCTAAAAGGTTTTATCCCCTTCAAATTGGAGCGAAAGAATCATTGCTAGAAACTCCCATCTTGCCTCATCTAAGTCTATATGCACCCTATAACTCATGCTGAATATTGAACAGATTATCTATTGCATGCGAATTTATGTACAAACACTTACATAACTAGCTAACTTTGCCTATTATTTTATACCTAAAGCCAAAGTCAATCCGTTTGAACTACGCTCTTCTACCAACTTACTGTCTATGATCGGTTCTAAAGTCGGTCGTTTCGCATGAGTGAAGATGTGTGCGGCGGTGAAGTTGGATAACTTCGGTCTGGCAGACAAGCAACGCTCCGCTAGTCTCTTCTTCCGTGACTTCACTCGACCAACCATCGTCAGAATCGTTCAAGTTGACGGAGACTACGCACTTTCGGCTCCACAGTTCGCCAAGAATGCAGTAAGAAGAGCAGGCAGAATTTTAAAAAATCCCTCAAGGTTCTCCTTCATAGCCATTGAATTAACTACACCGTTTGAGATTGTACAGCTACTCAAAGAGCTCCACACTTTAAACAACAAAGGAGATCAGTCATAAAATTGCTGAATCTTCAATTGAAGTCATCTCGATATCCTTAGCATAGATAATAAATCGTTCCATCACCTCAGGCAAAATTACAGATAGCTTAATGATAGCTAAAGTAGGCCCTACTCCCCATTTTAAAAAACGGTAACA
Source organism: Bimastos eiseni (assembly GCA_959347315.1). Taxonomy (NCBI): domain Eukaryota; kingdom Metazoa; phylum Annelida; class Clitellata; order Crassiclitellata; family Lumbricidae; genus Bimastos; species Bimastos eiseni. Next base: position 14,994,925 of record OY365821.1, on the reverse strand, counting down.
AGAGGCAACTTGACAATCACAGACCAATGTCCATTTTACCATACTCATTTTGCCATATATAATGCATTTTGCCATACTTTTCCAAATTTTCTGAGAAAATAAAATAAATTCTGGAATTCACTCCCGAATGTACTTACTTGCCTCCCTCTATTGCAACCATTCAAAAACAATCTGAAAATGTTTCTTGAGTTCACACTAAATTAGAAATTACCTTTGTTTAATATGTTGCATGATGTTTGGTGCATATTGTGTATCGTAGCATAAATTATCCTGGTTTATTGCATGTTGTATGTAGGCCCATTTTCAAGAAAAGCGGTTTTTCCGTAGAAATTACGTAATATATTGGGTGTATTCCGACAATGTCAATAACGTCAATGTGCAAGAAAGTAAGACAATGTAAATTGCAAATAAATAAATGAGCTTCGCGTACTGAACATGTCAGCTTGATCGCTGGATATAACATGATAATATTACAGAGCGGAACCGATATTCCTACTATTTTTTATTACTATTATTATTATTATTATTATTATCTAATTATTATAATTTTAAAATTATTATTATTGTTATTATTATTATTTATTATTGTAATAATAATAATAATAATAATAATAAGAAGAAGAAGAAGAAGAAGAAGAAGAAGGAGAAGAAGAAGATAATAATATTAATAATAATGATAATTACTATTATTATTATTATTATTTTGCCCGAGGTATTAATAATCACTCAGGCGATACAAACACTATCCGAAGATGTGATGATTTTCTGGAACGGCAACTCACTTATTATTATTATTATTATTATTAGTAGTAGTAGTAGTAGTAGTAGTAGTAGTAGTAGTAGTAGTAGTAGTAGTAGTAGTAGTAGGTGGAGGGGGAGTAGTAGTAGTAGTAGTATTATGTTAGTAACGTGTATTCATAAAATTCATGAGTGACCATGCATCATCAATCGATGAGAGTGAACAATCATGAGTGAAGGCCTAAATGGCCTAATGACCCTAACCCTCCGCATCTGCATTACCAGCGATTCGGCTACCGTGAATGGACGGTGTGTTGTTGTTGTTCGTTATGTAGCAGTTCTGGGTGTTTGATAAACATCGGCAGAAGAGAGTTCTCTTCCGTTCAACGAACGATCGTTACGTCTCCATCTCTCTCGATTCATCCATCAAGTTACATATAGTCCATCGCTACACAGGTAGGTGGCAGCACCGCTCGTTTGGCTCGTCTCCAACAACACTAATAATCTAGATTACAAGCCAACAACTATGATGATGATGATGATGATGATGATGATGATGATGATGATGATGATGACGACGACGACGACGACGACGACGACGACGACGACGACGACGACGACGACGACGACGGCGACGACGACGACGACGACGACGACGACGACGACGACGACGACGACGACGATGATGATGATGATGATGATGATGATGATGGTAGTGGTACTGGTGATGGTTGGGATGATAGTGATGATGATGGCGGTGGTGTGGTGATGGTAGTGGTGATGATGGTGATGATGATTATGATGATGACAGTCATTATAAATCGGATTCTCTAAATATTCTAAATTAACAAAGAGTCGCGAACGTGACTACGCCGTTTAGCTGCCTTATTAATCTGATAATTATATTATCAATTCTTGATAATTATAATAACCGGTGATTATAATTAAACTGTGCCACTAATTGTAGCTGGGCCTACATCGACTTTGAAGGAACTTTTCAAGAATACTCGCTGCGTCGGTGACTTAAAAGTTGCCCTTGACGACGACCCTGACTTCATGCTTAGCAACCGACCTGACCTAACTAACGCCGTCGCCTATGGAGAGCTTACAGCAGTCGCCGTAATGGAAGAGGCGTGTCTAGTCTGTCAGGCAATGAATGGTATGTTCAATACATTGTATATCACTATAATGTAATGAAACGGATACATGTATATTATGCCATGTTGTGTATACTTTATCGTAACAAGTATAGACCCTACTTAGCAACTTCTAGAGCGCCGGTGTTTATAGCCCAGGGCATCAACCGATGGAGCAGCAAAATAGAACTTAGTAAGGTCAATGTTCAGATGATCGATCTACAGACTGGTTTGACCTAATGTGGCCCTTGTTTCGTGTTGCATTCTTGGTTGTACTCCATCTTACTTGCGTGATCTTTGCCGCCCAGTGTCTGACGTCGCAGCGCGTCGTTTTTTTCGCTCTGTGACGAGGGGTGAGCTTCTAGTTTGAAGTTTGGCTATTAGGCAGCGCCGCTCTTTCTCGGTTGTGGGCCCTTCATTATGGAATGATCTCCCATTTGAGCTCCAATCATGGCTTGTGGCCCAACCATCAAGTGTATACAAATCCCTCGAGTCTTTTTTCCTTTAGTCGTGGCTGGGTTGGGAGCGCTCCTGAGTAGGTTTCTTGAAGGGGCGCTACATAAATGTTCAGAATGAATGAATGAATGAATGAATGAATGAATGAATGAATGAATGAATGAATGAATGAATGTGATATTTTATGCAGTGCTGTCGCTATTACTCGTATTCATCAATTTCTGCAAACATTTCTGAATCAATTTTGGAGTAGATATTCATTTGCGCTATAAACTATAATATTTTATGTATACGTGATTTCTCATTTGTGGGCCCTTCGTTATGGAGTGATCTCCCATTTGAGCTCCTATCATTGCTTGTGGCCCAGCCATCAAGCGTCATCAAATATCATCACATATTTCTTGCATTTCAGACACCCAGGAAGCTCCATTCTTGCAACAAAATGACTTATGAGAAAATTTATTTCAACTTTCTATTAATTAATAAATTATTGACTGATGCACTTTGACCCTTTCTGAGAGAGTCTACCACTGCGATCGGATCACCCCCCCCCCCCCGAAGCAGGATTACGGCATCAAACTATAACAAACTCCGCACACTGTCCTTCTAGTCCTTTTCCTCCTCGTCTTCCTCTTCTTTTACCTTCTTATCTTCCTTGTTCTCCATCCTCTACGTCTCTCTGCCCTTCTTCCTCCTTCTTGTCTTTTTCTCCCTCTTCTTTCCATCTTCCTTTTTCTTCTTCGTCCAATTCAATTTTTCCTCTGTCTGCTACTCCTCTCCCTCTTCGTCCTTTTTTCCATTTCACATGATCGTCATCGTCATCATCCTGTTCACCATCATCGTGTTTTCACCATCATCGCTGCTTTTGTGTGATGTTTGCTTACTCCGTGGGCCAAAACATGTCACATAATAAACCTCGTGAGAAAACGTGACTAGGCCGAGCATTTGCAGAGCGCAAACGAAAAGCGAAAGACGTCAATGACTCAGCGAAATTAATCGGCCTACTCGCTTACCACGTGATCCTGATCCGGATATTGTAACTGAAATAGACAGTCGTGAGATGCAATAAATACAACATCCCTTTCACGTAATCGTAATCTCGGAATTACTAGTGCCCTCGTCAGTCCCATAAAATCTCCGCTTGCCATTTCTCCAGAATTCTTCAAGCTACCCATCCTGCTTCCTACTCATTAGTCAACCCACGCCAACCACCAACCAGAATTTCTATACTCGTAGACAGAGAAATTTCGGGCTGAAACTGAAAAAAGTTAAGAAACAATTGATAGCGGATATGTGAAAAGAATAATATGTTGAAATTAAATTGCGTTGATGGTTAATTATAAGGAATTCATGTCGCGGTAGACCTATAATCCTATGACGGATCAGGAGTAATGTATCTATAAATAAATCGAGATAAGCTAATCCCAATCAAGCGCCTTAAGATCGGTGTAAAAATCCTAGCTTGAAGATGTCTATCTTTAATTCCGGAACAGTTTTAGATCACGTCATTGACACACAAGTTGCCGTTTGAGTACCTCAACAAGGTGGTGGACACGTGACTACTTGAATGCTCGAACGGGTAATGGGTGTTAAGGCATCTGAGAACGTTTACGAGTGCAACAGAACGTATGCATGTACATGCAATGGAATAATGTGCCACGAATATGGTCCACTATACGAACTCGAGACTCGAGTAAGAGTGTTAGAGCTTTGCACCTGCATATCTCCACAGCTAGAAGAGTGCCAAGATCGCTGATAAGCTTGACTTAAAACCAACCATTGAAGCACGTATAAGCAAGATGAGACTGCGATAAGATATCCGCTCAGCTGCAGGAAGCCAGCTTAGCATCTTATACATTGCGATTTGTACGAATATTTTGGCTCATTGCTACCTACCACTCAATATGCACATACAGAAGGGTTGACAGGTAGCTTTGAGGAGATTACAGGACAACGGCGAATGGGTTGCGGGGTCTGCGGGCGAGGATCCGTGAGGATGGTAGTCAGGTCAATTAATGGAAAACAAACAAACAGTTGTCATATGAACGACATGATGATGTTGAATCATAGACAATTTGAAATGAAAAATCAACTCATTGAATCATTGTGAATGTCTGCCAAGCCCAAACTCAGAACTAATTCACAAACTCACTACTAAGGAATCACAGGCTCACAGCCCAAAAGTTTGGATCTGATTTTCTCAGAAGTGCTCACTCTTAACATCATGTTCAGTGAGTCAATGACAGTCAGGTCAGAACGTCCGAGTCAAACGGCAAGAGTCCGTCAGACGGATCCACGGCCAGTCAGTCGTAACGGATTTTGAGTTACTGGTCGGACGTTGGTACGTGTAGTTGTACAACTTTTTGTGCGAGCTGCAGTAGCACCCTGCCACTAGATAGTCTATCAGACAGGCTGCCACCCGTGCGAAATTAGGCCTATAAAACAGCTCAACATTAGCATTAGATACAGGCATGGACAACACGCATTGAATAATTCGGATTCCGGACATATCCCCCGGACATTTCCCCTCTCTCCCTCCCCCACGACATCTCCCCCGGACATTTCCCCCGTAGGACAATTCCCCGGATTTTCCCTCTGTGATCAAAAAACTGGTTTGATGTTAAAATACAACGAGCAACCTTAATTATTCAACGTGTCACACTTTGATACTTAAGGCAAATGTTGAATCAAAAATAAATAGAAGAATAGTTGATCATGCAGGCTAATACTGCTTAATTAATCGATAGTTAACTGGTGAACAATAAACTTTACTTAATCAAGTGTGTCTCACTTTGATGCCTTAGGTAAATATTTCACAAAGTTTCTATATTTAACCTGACTGTTGCTATATAATCTGTCATTACTCTGTAAGATAAATACTTATTAGACGAGAAATACGAAGAGATGGAGGTGGAAACTGTAGCGTGCGTAAGTGGAAAGAACAAAGTTGCATTAAACGGCTACGTTTATGCTAAACAAAAAGTTAACAAATTACGCCGTTAGCCTAGTTATGAGTGGGGGGACAGCTTTAAGTGAATGTAAAGCAAAGGTGAAATTGAATGAAGATCTTTCGGGCGTTAGTTTGATTCCTTTTAAATCAAAAAGATAGTTTAAATTAAAATAAATGCTCATTCGTTTTACTTTCTAAATTTATTTGCACTAATAAAATAGTTTAGCTGGGTCACAGAGGGGAAAAATCCGGGGGGAATTGTCCTACGGGGGGAAATGTCCAGGTGGGAGATGTCCGGGGGGGGGGGGGAAATTTCCGGGGAGAATGTCCGGGGGGAATGCCCGAATAATTCAGAGGAGATTTGGAGCATTTTTTCTCTTGAAGAATGAGCGCCATTTCTCACTCCTGTTGCCTTTCAGTGCACTGAAACTTGACTAAGTGCTGTGACCTCTTCGTGTAGAGCGTAAGATGGAGACTCGGAATATGAATGATGAATGCGATATAATAGATGCTTCCAAAGAAAGTGCCACATGGAACGTGAAGATTCAGCCTCATTCGCCTACCATGCCTGAGCCGGCCCTACATGTGGTAAAACGAGCTACTCCACTAACACGGATTATAGATGCGTCTCCTGCCTGATGGGGGTTTCTGAAAGCGAAAGAACGCAACCGACTGGAGAGCATCAACAGAAGAATTAAGCGATCTGGGTTCCCACTAACGTTTTCAATTTTCACTGCTTCAAATGTATCGTGTATTTTCAAACTAATTGTTATTAACAGATTTCGCTTGTAAGGTGAAGGGACACCTAATGACAGAGGTAAGAAATGTGTGGGGGAAATAAACGTATAACGTGTTCCCTTTTTGTAAAAATTGAGGGGACTTGTCCCACTCAGCCCCTCCCTGGGATCTGGTTATTAACAATTAATTTAACAACAATTATTAATTAGTTACTACAAATTACCGGACACCCCTATGTCCGGTAACGCCCGAAATTTCTGACCGGACAGTCTCTCCAAATACCGGAATGTCCGGTTCAATACCGGACTTTCCGGTTCAAACCAAGCTGTACGTATCGGACTGACTGGAGGTGGCTCAAACATAGATCCGAAAACAACCAGTTGCAATAATGAAGCGACGCTAAGATGAATGAGAGGATGAGGGTTATGATAACGCAGACTGATCGATGGTTTCTTAGGCTACACAACCTCCGTATCTGACGCAGCTGATAATGTGAGCGCTGTGACTAAACTTTAGGCACATTTTAGACCGAATCATCAGTTTCCCGCATAAGACGCGCTTGACTCACTTCACGAGTTAGTTTCATAACTAATGGCATGTCGAGACTTTGTCGGTATACTGTAAACACTAGACCCCTAGTAAATATAAATATAAGTATATATATATATATGTGTGTGTATATGTATATATATATGTTTATATTACGTGTATCGATAGTCACTGCGTCGTACGAACATGCATGTATAGGGTCTACATACTTACCTGCGTACATATTTGCGAACATACGTAAATGCACGCATACTTGCTTGCCCGCATGCAAGCTCACCTGCATGCGTGTTGCCTGTTGCGTGCTTACTTTTACAGGATCAACTTTAGAGACAAGGCTGACGTTAATTTCAACGAAGGCCCCTTTGGTTCTTGACTCCGTCGTCAAAATTAAATGGAAGTCGTCCAGCCATTTCCGACAGCGGATGGATGCCCTGGGCCAACAGCAGCTCCAGTCGACGACTGCACTTCTGGCGTCATCTTCACCATCGGGTCTCAGTTTCTCATTCATAATAATCTATCAATCATTTGATTGATTTTTTCATTTGATGGATTTTTTCATTTGATGGATCTTTTCATTGATGGATTTTTTCATTTGATGGATTTTTCATTTGATGGATTTTTTCATTTGATGGATTTTTTTATTTGATTGATTTTTTCATTTGATTGATTTTTTTATTTGATTGATTTTTTCATTCGATTGATTTTTTTATTTGATGGATTTTTTCATTTGATGGATTTTTTCATTTGATGGATTTTTCATTTGATGGATTGTTTTATTTGATTGATTTTTTCATTTGATTGATTTTTTTATTTGATGTATTTTTTCATTTGATGGATTTTTTCATTTGATGGATTTTTCATTTGATGGATTGTTTTATTTGATTGATTTTTTCATTTGATTGATTTTTTCATTTGATTGATTTTTTCATTTGATTGATTTTTTCATTGATTGATTTTTTCATTTGATGGATTTTTTCATTTGATGGATTTTTTCATTTGATGGATTTTTTCATTTGATGGATTTTTCATTTTATTGATTTTTTCATTTGATGGATTTTTTCATTTTATTGATTTTTTTATCATTGGTTTATTTGTTCATTTGCTATTTGTTACTTTATTAGTATGTTTGTTTTTTGTTTATCTATTTATCTGCTTATTTGGTGATTGTTTTATCTGTTTATTTGTCTGTTTATTCGTCTGTTTATTTGTCTGTCTATTTTCCTGTCTATTTGTCTGTTTATTTGTTTATGTGGCTGTTGTTTTTAAATATTTTTGTATATATTATATATAAATATATCTTAAAATTTTAGTTGCCATTGTTTATTTGCTTACTAAAGGTCTCGAAGAGTGATGTCAATCTCTTACGCATCGATTTTTACTCTTAAGACTCGCATTGTTCACTTGTAGATATCGTTTTGCTCGGTGAAGGCGACGATGGCCAGCATATCAATATGCTCTACATTGCCAGCAAAGATCGCTCGGTCGCCAACAACATTCGCCATTCACAGGTAGTAACCCACCTGGACTCGAAAGACAAGAGATCATCTGGAGATGGAGACAAGGGATCAGAAGCACACCTGTTCGCTCAAGACAGACGACCGGACATAGAGAGTCTTCGGAGAAGGTTCGAGAAGTCCGGTCCGAAGAGGGATGGAGAGGAGGACCTGCGACTGGGTCTGCCACAGGGTCCCCCGCTGAGGACATGCTCTGAGCGGGGTGTGGCTACGCTTCCGCCACTCGTCTCCAACTTCAGATCGCAACAGAAGAGTCGGTCCCTGTCGCGAGAGGACCTTGTGTTTGATTGGAAGGAGTCGCCCTGGGAACAACCCATTCTCAACCAGACCCATACCAGGTCTTTGGCCGACGTTCTAGGCATCGGTGACGAAGCCTCCAGGTCACCCTTTCCTCTTTCGAGCCCCGGCTGCTATTCAAATCTCGACGAAGAGGCCGGATACGAGTCGATCAAAGCGGTCACCGGACTCTCGGCCCCTTATGGCCTAGTCTCCACGGCGAAGAACGCCAACTGTTCCGCTTCCGACTCCGTTGCTCAGAGCAAAGTCTCGAGACCGCCACCGCCTGACCCGCGAACTTTCTCCGTCTCACAGCCGAAAGCAAAGCTGCAGTCACGCCTAGAGATTGGCCTACATCGCAAGAATAAGGATAGACCACCTGCGCCTGAACAATACGAAACGATCAGACGTATACCAACAGAAGAACACGAGTATGCTGAGCTGACGGAGTTGAAGATCTTCCACAGGATGGCAGAACCCGTCAAACGCAGCAAGTGGAAGACTGCCTCTGAGATCCCGCGAGATCTCAACGTGGCTTCGTTTACCGTGGACGAGGTGGCGCGATGTCTTGAGCTGCTCAAGCTGAGGAAGTATGCGAGGAAGTTCAAGGAGCGTGACGTCGACGGGGCGGTGCTTGTGACCGTGACGGAGGCGATGCTTGTCGAGAGCTTCAAGATGGATCAGATCGATGCTAGGAAGCTCGTCATGTTCGCCAGAGAAAACTGGAGACCAGCAAAATGATGAGAGATGTTCGAGAGAGGTGAACCAACCAAGGCTGGATCTACTATGGGAAAAACTGAGCATCATCTGGCTCGAGACCGCCGCCACTCGTAACTCATCACAGAAGATGGAGAAGCCTTATAATTCGGAATTCACTGCTAAGTTTAATTTAAAACTAATCGTAGGTAGAGAAATTCCGGTCCCCAATAGGCAGAGAAATTCCGGGCTCCCAGGCTAACAAATTCTTGGCCTCTTCGAAGCAAACAAGTAAAGTAAAATCCATGTGCTTGAAGTTTTAGCTTATTCTAGTTAAGTTTTTGTAATATATTATATTTTAAAAGGTATAAATCATAAACTTTGTATAACCGATTATAATTAGTTGGAATATAATAATCGTCAGACCCCTGCATGGGATATCGCTCCTATACCCCTCCTCAACTCAGGATACATGCATAAATTATTTAGGAAACCGAAAGTAACATTAGGGCAGAAATTCTTAAGTGCAATTGCTTGTGGAGTAATCAAATGTGGACCAGTCACAACTTTAAACAGGAGGCATGGAGAGATAGGCTATTCCGTACATTCTAACTTGCAGTGGTTCTAGCCCAGACTAAACGTCTTTTGAACCACTTAAAACCCTTATAATGCTATGTTATGATGGTTTAATTGTGTTAGGATGGGAGCGCCTCTGTTAATCTCGTCTAAGTGGCGCCAAATAACTTTGCAATTACCATTACTGCGTTTGATGCGGTTTCACTTGAAGCGACTAATTATAGTTGAAGTTTATGCATTAGTAAAACGGTGCTATAGAAATCAACAGATTAACTTAGATTGGACACAGGCTATTTTCTTGCTGTGATTTAACGAGCTTGATGCGACTAGAGATCGGATAACAGTTACTACTCTTGTGCGGTAAGATAATTGCACGACAGAAGTCATTCGTTACCTGTCTGTTGGTGTCGTCACTGTCATACAATTTTTCTTCACAGAGGCCGTTCTCTTGCTTGCACAGAATCTTAGACCAAGGTTTTGAGGCGTGGTCTAATGAATACCTGCCGCCTGCTAGCTACCAATCAGATCTCTCCAAAGCATCTCATCCGCCTGAGGTACAATCTTAATCAAATGGACCGGTGTGGTCAGTCTATCTGAATAGGCTCAAATGGGCCAAGTAGACAGTTGAGGGAAATGCACTGGAAATAACGATTGAAACAATGATCGTGCTTCATAGTAGTCCTTATAATTATATGCATCTACACATCTGTACTTGATATGCCACTCATATGCCTTTGTGCCTGTATTCGTGCCTGTGTCCGTTGTGGAACAGATATAATATTATTATAGTTTCATCCCATATGTATAGCACAGCACAGATTATATATATATATATATATATATATATATATATATATATATATATGTACTGGTCAATCGGTTGATGTGTCTATTCAAAGCCGCGATCTCTGAATAGGGCTGCATAGATGAGGTTCCCTGTGTGCTCGGACCTCAGCATTTATTATACTACACCCACTACACTAAGCAGATCTCGATCTCTCTCGCTCTCTCACTCTGTATATATATATATACATATATTCTGTATATGTATATGTGTGTATATATGCGGGGTTTGATAGAATTCATCTAGCATTCTTTTCAGTCTATTTCTGACTTACATGCATATCTGTCGTTATTACGTAACTTTAAGATCAGTCGAAGTCAAACCCTTGTGAATCCTATGTGCCGATGAAAAGCATACTGAACGAATCATATAAAACATACGGAGAAGCTAAGATTTTGGTAGGCCTAAAAGGTCATGTCTAGGTCGAGGATAGGAGAATTAGCAGTGCAGGTGTCAGTGAATGAAGAATCAAGGTTGAGGTAAAACGAGGGATGTAGACTTTTCTTGAGTTGTTCCCATACAGCTATAGGCTAAGGTATATTTAGGTTACTAAATACTTACTTATTCCTTCCCATGCGGGTCTACACATCATTCAGCGCACCTCCTCAATTCGACTCTAATTAAGCCCGCATTTGGTACTCATCCCACGACACCTGTGCTGCCGCTCTGCGCGTGTGCTTAGGCTGACTGGTTTAAAATTTATTTAACGACGCATCCATAACAAGGATGACATGCGTCAGTCTCTGTTTTATGCATTTACGATACAATATGATTTATAAGGTTAATAGTCTTTAGGTTAATTTTAACATAACTGTTCAGTGTTTATTTTCTGGCTTCGTTTCTTCGTCTTTGCTTCCTCGGTCTTTATTTGTTGTGCTGACGTTGTCTTTCGTCGCCCGGCTCTTAAAGGAATCTGAAAGGCAACAACATGACAGGTGTTAGCGTGGATGTCTAGTTTGTCTCGCCCTCTTCATGGTCTCCATTTCTACTGCAAGGACTAACGAAAAATTAGTCATCGGTCAGTTTCCATGGCAACCATTAGAGGGCAGGCAGAGAGAGCTTGATGCTTTACCTTTTTTGCGGTATTTTTTCTTGTTTTTATGGCACAAGGTCCGCCATGGTATCCGGGTATCCTTCCCTACTTAAGGCGCAGAGACCGCCAGGGTTAACACATGTTGTTCCTTGCTTGAAGGCGCAAGGACCACCTTGGTTAACACGTATACTTCCTTGCTTAAGGCGCAAGGACCGCCTTGGTTAACACGTATACTTCCTTGCTTAAGGCGCAAGGACCGCCTTGGTTAACACGTATCATTCCTTGCTCAAGGCGTAAGGACCGCCATGGTATCCGGGTATCCTTCCTTGCTTAAGGCGAAGAACCGCCTGGGTTAGCACGTATCCTTCCTTGCTTAAGGCGCAAGGACCGCCTGGGTTAACACGTATACGTCCTTGCTTAAGGCGCAAGGACCGCCTGTGTTAGCACGTATCCTTCCTTGCTTAGAGGCGTAAGGACCGCCATGGTATCCGGGTATCCTTCCTTGCTTAAGGCGAAGAACCGCCTGGGTTAGCACGTATCCTTCCTTGCTTAAGGCGCAAGGACCGCCTGGGTTAACACGTATACGTCCTTGCTTAAGGCGCAAGGACCGCCTGTGTTAGCACGTATCCTTCCTTGCTTAGAGGCGTAAGGACCGCCATGGTATCCGGGTATCCTTCCTTGCTTAAGGCGAAGAACCGCCTGGGTTAGCACGTATCCTTCCTTGCTTAAGGCGCAAGGACCGCCTGGGTTAACACGTATACGTCCTTGCTTAAGGCGCAAGGACCGCCTGTGTTAGCACGTATCCTTCCTTGCTTAGAGGCGTAAGGACCGCCATGGTATCCGGGTATCCTTCCTTGCTTAAGGCGAAGAACCGCCTGGGTTAGCACGTATCCTTCCTTGCTTAAGGCGCAAGGACCGCCTGGGTTAACACGTATACGTCCTTGCTTAAGGCGCAAGGACCGCCTGTGTTAGCACGTATCCTTCCTTGCTTAGAGGCGTAAGGACCGCCATGGTATCCGGGTATCCTTCCTTGCTTAAGGCGAAGAACCGCCTGGGTTAGCACGTATCCTTCCTTGCTTAAGGCGCAAGGACCGCCTGGGTTAACACGTATACGTCCTTGCTTAAGGCGCAAGGACCGCCTGTGTTAGCACGTATCCTTCCTTGCTTAGAGGCGTAAGGACCGCCATGGTATCCGGGTATCCTTCCTTGCTTAAGGCGAAGAACCGCCTGGGTTAGCACGTATCCTTCCTTGCTTAAGGCGCAAGGACCGCCTGGGTTAACACGTATACGTCCTTGCTTAAGGCGCAAGGACCGCCTGTGTTAGCACGTATCCTTCCTTGCTTAGAGGCGTAAGGACCGCCATGGTATCCGGGTATCCTTCCTTGCTTAAGGCGAAGAACCGTCTGGGTTAGCACGTATCCTTCCTTGCTTAAGGCGCAAGGACCGCCTGGGTTAGCCGGGTTAGTTGTTTTTTAATACTCTCTGCAGCCTTATTCCGGATACTTCCAGCTATTTGTAGACGATGTCCTGGCAGCTGGGTTGGGTGAGAGTGGTTCGCAGGTCGAAGATCCAGTTTTCCCCCGCGCACTTCCGGATGAGTTCGTCCTGGAGGCCCACCTGTGCAGGGCACTCCAGTAGGAAGTGGCACACCGTTTCCTGGACGTCACCTCACTCGTCACAGCTTCCGGTTGGATGGAGGTTCCACTGCTTCAGCTGGGTGTTGAGAAGGCAGTGAAGGCAGCCGGAGTTTGGTGATGGCGACCTCCTTCTTCCGGGTTGGGTCGGCGTACTTCCGGGTTAGGCTGGCGCTCGGTTCGATGGCTCGGTAGTCCGAACCAGTGTCGGAGATGGTCCACTCAGATTGCCGCGTGTGTTTAGGCCTACATGAGAGATATATGTAGAGACAGACAGACAGACAGACAAACAGACAGACAAAGCCAGCCCCATTCCGAGGCATGCAGGCATTTCAATTGAAAGGAATTGACCGGCGGTGGACTTGAATATGGCACTTCTTGACTGTAGCCCCACTCAATGAGTTCAGGTTTGATTGCCAAGACAGTGGTAGCTCGTTATTCAGTTTATCGCAAAACTGACTGCCCACAAAACTTCTCCTTTAAGGATATGCTGGCTAAGGCTGTATTTTGTGAAGCGAATGTTTAGATATGACTTCTACCGAACACAAGCGATCGATCGAAGCAGCTTTATTATTGTTGGTAACCGAGAAGAATTTTTTTTATTTGTAGTCAATTTCATAGTTCAAAACAATTGAGGTGATCATAAAGTGGTAAATTTCTAAGGCAATAGGCCTACGTGATGCTAGAAACACCACGTCAGCCTGATCAGGAGCGCTACGTCAAGTCGAAGGGGTTGTTCAGGACTTCAGTGACATCGCTTGAAAATCAAATTCTTCAGCCAGGTAGGCCGAACTATATATAGAGATGAGACAGAGTAACTGTTTCTATGTATTTTGTGTTTGGCTGATAAAATGGGTATGATAATTATTTGCTATTGTTACGCATTTATTAGGGTCCATCGATAAATTACTATCATAGTCCGGTCGATAAATGACTATTGTCGTTTATTGATGTCGCTAAGCAATTCTGAGTTGATTAACTTATTGCTCAAGGTCTTAAACGCCGAGTGAATGGACCAGATTTACATGGCCAACTAGTATTTAGTTTGATAAATCCTTAGACAGGATGGAGGCACACCCAGGTCCCCAGGCTAAATATTCTTCCTAAGACACAAAAAATGTCCCCCACCCACATAAAACTAGAGGCATTTGCCTCCGGAACCCCTTCTCTGGACGCCTCTGAAACTCTAACTAGCAATAAAACTAATTGGCCTAACTAATGTAGGCCTACTAGCCCTAACCCGTGGGGCTGAAGAGTTTAGATAACAAGTAGTCGGGATTTGAGGTTCAGCTGTTGCTCCCATAGGATGATCACGAAGTAAGAGGATTTTTCGGCTGAGGAGCAAAGTTATAACTTCACCAAGCTAGACTTGGCCTCACAGATGGCGTTGGTATATATTTGCCGACCCCAATAGAATTGAAGGCTGGGCTGATAGAGGGATTACCGTTGTCAGGTTTATTGTGATACCGCTGTTTGGTATCACAATAAACACAAGAGCTAATTTACTGGAGCTGCAAAGGATGCAAAACTGCCTGGCCATGGTTGTATAAACTAGTCCTCATAGGTGGGAGCACGTTAATTATTGGCTCTCCTGATGAGCAACGAATTAATTTTAAACTTTGCTTGTCCCTCAGAGGGCATCAACACCAGAGGTGTAACAAGCGGAGTTAGGGGGACACCGGCTCCCCAGTTTTAAGACTCGGGGGCAAAAGTTTTAGTGCTCAGTGTCCCCTGTGCCCCACCCCCAAATCGGTTCTGTTTTTTATGTTTCTCCACTAGCTTTTTATATTTAATGATTAAGGTTGTTCTTACTTATTGCAGGTATAGAAACTGTCATTTACAAAGGAGAATAATGCATGCTCGGTTATTCATTTATCTATAATATATCACTTTGTCCCTACCCAAAATGCCGAAAATTTCTGACTGTAGAATAATCGTCATTGGCTAAAGAAATAGTCTAGTGGCTGGTCTACAATCGTGATGTCGCGCAAAAATCTGATTGGAAATGTCTGTTGGAATATGCACTTCCTAGCCGACTCCGCTATAATGAGAAGCTCCTAGCATGGAAGACATGCGTGGAGCTGCTCTCTTGGTGATGGAGGCTGGTGAAAGCAAGGCCGCAGACATGTTGGTTTTTTGGTTATTTGGGGTTTTTGTTTTTTACAAAAAACAAAACAAAACAAAAATGGAAATTTTTTGTTTTTTTGTTTTTTTTTAAATATATACATATTTTATTTACTAATGTTTCTATTATATTGTTAATTGTGTGTTATTCAGTCGGAAATCAAGCTAAATTAAGTATATGTTAACAAGTTGGAGCTATTTTTCAAGCTGTGTTTGATGCTTTTCATAACAAAACTGTTGTGGCAAGATCCAAAGGAAAACTAAAAATCAAAAAACAAATAAAACAAAATAAAACAAAAAAACAAATAAAAAACCCAACTAACTTGGTTTCTTTTAAATCTTGGTTTTTTGCACCCCTGGATAAAAGACTGTGGCGATCTATAGTTCTGCGTATGTCTAGTGCGCGATCGGTCGTTCTTCCAGCCATCATCCGGCCCGAGTCTACAATCGTGACCCATGACTTCCATTTTTTGCAGTCTGCGTATGACAAAAATCGTATCTCGAATCCAATTTACGAAGCAAAAGTTGTCCCGTTGACCATGATGATCCCTGTCGCGGGTTTCACTCTCGTCAGCTCCTTCTTCTAGATGACGAGAGTACCGCCGGTTCTTTCCTCAATCACCAAGCTCAGCAACACGACACACTAGATGGTTTTAATATGTATATTTAATTTTATGTATACACCATTCATCCTATCTACACTTACTAGAGTTATTAGTGTCCTTTAGAAATGTTTCCCTGGTTTACGTTGGAGACGGGGTTCCCCAACTACGTTGATTACCCTTATCGTCAGAACGACCTAAAGTCTCCCCAGTTCCGAAACAAGTCCCTGTTCCTTCCCTTGCTACACTATAAGAACCCTTCTAGAGGCGATCTCCTTCGCCCTCCCAAACGCAAAACTCGTATCTCTATTGAACGAAAAATCACCTGCTGAAACTATTCCTAAACCGGGTTGGTCGGATCTTGATGTCCCTAGCATAACGTCAATCACTAGGGGCGGACAGTTAATGTTTGACTGTCATGGCTGGGCCTTATTAGGTGTCATATACAGGCAATAGTTTCCAGGGATTGCGTTACATCATTTTAGTTATACCGCCTAATAGGTTTGCGCCGTTCGTATCGGAATTGTCCCTTATTCTTGATTAGTGTCAACAAGCCGGTCCATACCAGATCTTCAGCTGGTTCATGAATTTCTGGTCCGTGGGTCGCAGAGATGGTAGGGGCAGGCGGCTCTAACGTCTGCCTCGATGTGTCGGGTTTCGTTGCTTGACACTCCGTTGTTCTTTGCATATTTCTCGCCGTCTGTATTGAGGCCGTCTGCCTCCGGCGAAACCCATTGATGTCTCCCATCTCAGGTTTCAGGTAGACAACTTCATACGTAGTCCTCCCACGCCTCCGCTATCGGTCGATGACTTTTATATAGCGCCATCGTCCAGAGTTTCGCGCGTGACAATCCCAGATATTGAATTGGCGAAAAACCCACTCATTTGGAAAATTGCGATACTAAATTAGTTTCTGCTATTGATTGCAATGTGTCAATCAATTGATCTCACAATAAACGAGAGTTACACTGACCTAACCCTTCAAGTGGGAAGCTCCAAGAGTGAGTTATGAATGGGTTTCAACCTTCATATGCAGAGGTCATGGTGTAAGTACTTCATACCTTCATAGCAATCTCAAGGTTAGCTCAAGTACTGCTCTTCCACCTAATCCCCGACATTTTCAACCAATTAAGAATCTGCCTATTGAATTGTGACATTTGCCTTGTTATCACCAGCCGAATGTAGGCCTACTCGACCATCTTATAGGCACACTATAGCTGTTTAAGTCATTGATTAAACATGAAATCATAATCAAAACTCTGGCATATTCAGTAAGTAGTTGTGAAGGTGCTAGAGAAATGTTTGTATACATGCATATCAAATATTAGATTTAAATAACTTATACGTTGACATGAATCTTGCGGCAAGTTAAAACCTAATTTATTTAGGCCACCAGCCCATGCGCTGTTGCAATGACCATGTTACAAGCCTCATAATGATGGTAAAGAATAATTTGAGTGCAATTTTACTATACATAGTACAAAATAGTAAGCCTACTTTATAGTGTATACTTTAAAAGCATCCTGTATATCTCACTTATATTTTTTCAGATTTCTGGGGGGCAAAATTCAAAAAGTGAGGAGGCAAATTTTTTAATCAATGACTTAAACAGCTATAGTGTGCCTACCCATCCTTGCACTAACCACAGGGCCGGATTAAAGCTCAATGCGGTCCTAAGCCAGCATAAGATGTGGGCCGTTGATGCAGGGACAACTGAATCACACTGAGGAGACACAAGTTATAAATTTAACAATTTCAACTTTTTACTAATATTCGATTTGGAACTTTGTGATGTGCTGGGTTGAATACCAATTGTGTCTAGAGGCTCAACCTCAGGCTGAGCTTCCTTCGGTGGTAGAAATGGCACGGCCTAATGGTTCAGACTCAGTAGGCCTATTATCGGCTTCTTTCTTTTTAGGAAACCATCAAGTTTCTGAACTTTGTGTAACAGCTAGCCTATAGCTGTTTCTTTTCTGTTTTTCATGTCCGCTCTCATACCGACACCTTTTCATGTATTTTCCACTAGCTGGGTGCCCGACGTTGCCGGGGTTGAGACAGGTTTTTGACATCGGAGAGCAGGAATACGGCGTCAGCGGGTTTACCAACCCCTCTACTGAGTGTACCAGGTGTTCCTCCAACGAACGGCGAAGGATTCGAGTGAATAGGTGTAAGAGTGTGCAAATGCATAAACGGACAGACAGACACACACAGAATCTAGATATACTTTTCCTCCTCTTCCTATTCCTTAGTGTTCATCCTTACTCACCTTCCTCCCTTCTACTTCTTCTGATTTCTAGAATAATCTCTTCCCACTACCTCATTACATTTCATTCACCTTTCCTCAATGTAATCCCTCCTCCTCATCTCTAATTCCTCTTCTCTTTCTCCGTCTTCTCTTATTTCTATTCACTTCCTTTTGTTCTCACCTTTTCCTCCCCCCATCCCGTCCTCCTTTTCACACTCCTCACCTTCTTCTCCACTTCATCATGCACTCATCGTCACACTTTTCCTTTCCCCTAATCCATAATCCTTCCCTACGACTTCCTCCTCCTCTTCCTCCCCAACAATCCTGCATTCACTTTCCTAACCCTCTTCATCATCCTAACCCATCTACTCACTTTGGTAGCCCGAACCCTCTGCCCTTCGTACTAAATCGCTTTTAACGGCGAAGGTTTCGAGTGAATAGCTGTAAAACTGTTGAAATGCTTAACGGAATTGTGTATAGCTACCTGTATCTCCAAAAGCGTCCATTCGTAAAAGAAATACATTGTAAGTGTGGTAGACACACACACATACATACATATATATATGTATAAGGCAAGATTTCTGTCTGTCTGTGTGTAATTGGCAGTCGATGCATTTGCACAGTTTTAGGGCAATTGACTCCAAATTTACACTATTGGCTCGGGGAACACTTGATACACGCAGTTCAGGGGTTCCTGAAGCCCGTTCACGCTGTCTTCCATATCTCCCGGGGCAAAAACATACGGCGCACTCTTACATCCATAAAAGCAAAGTTTCCTTCGCACACGTAGCCTACCAGCGTTTAGCTGCCGCCATCTGTCTGCCTGCATGTCTGCCTGCCGGCCTCTCTGTTTTATATAGGCGTATAGAGCAGCCTGCCTGTCTCCTTTGTATAGGCGTATAATTATACGTGAACAAATGAGAACCCTAATCTGACAATGTACACACAACAGCAGAACTACATCATCAGAGCTTGACTCCCCGGATTCGACCTGGCACCGGAAAAAAACGAGAGGATTGGGTATTGCGGACTTTATTTGGTATAGCGCGGGTGATTAAGCTGGTCTCCCTGACGTGGCTTATGTGGGCGCTGAGAAATGTTCATGGATTTACGTTACATTACATTGCAAAGACTTTCGAAGAAATGGTCCATCTGAGCAAGCTACGGTGAAGTCAAGTTTGCACAATCGGTCTGTACTATAAATGCTATTTATTTACATGAGTTTCTAGATTCTGTGTGTGAAAATGATGGGGTGGGAGGAGGAAGCGGTTAGGATGGGTGAGAAGTTGAGGAAGGGGAGAAAGTTGGGAAAAGGTGAGTGAGAACAAAGAGTGAATAGAAATTAGAAAAGACGGAAAAAGAGAAGAGGAATTAGAGTTGAGGTGGAGGGATTAGATTGAGGAAAGATGAATTCTGCCAGACAGGCAGCCTCCAGGGCTGCAGAGTCCACTCGGGCCAGTCAGGAACGACCGGCTGCAGATGCTGCAAGAACAGGAATGCTTCCCACAACTTCGTCCTCAATGAAGGTGCCCCCATAATCTTCATCACCTGGGCGAACGCCGGGTACCCCAGCTATAGTGTGTACATAGCAAACACGCACAGCATGTAGGCCTATAGCATTCGTAGGTCGGGAACCAACGTGTGTCGCCTCTAGCGACTGAAAAGAAAACTTTAATGGGGGTTCTGAAAGAGGTTTTTGACCCTGGAGACCTGGAAAACGGCGTGCGCGAGGTTCACGAACCCCTCGACTGCGTGTGTTAGGTGTTACCCTTGCTAACGGTGAAGGTTTCGAATCCAAATTATGGCCACCACCGCAAAGCCAGGAGTTCAGATCTGGAAATACTTCGATGGATGACCCTAAGGCCAACAGATTATTTTGTTTGTATAAATTCCTGTTTAGCTAAAGGCTTGGAGACTTACATTTCAGGATTTATGAAATTGTTCTGAGAAGCGAGCTATAGGAACCTCTATTGCGCCAAAGTAACAATGCGTGAGATAAGTCACGAAGAGGAAGAATTGGCGTTTTTACGTCTCTTGAGCGAATGATTTCATTTTCATGGAAATGGAAGAGGTGTATATCTGGAACATTTGTAAAGGTTAGCAGCTTCCGCTAACGATATGTCCCCTCTAAGCTGTACGCATGCGCGCGCGCATTGGCCTTGGAGCCAGCTCACACAAGAATCTAGAGTGCGCTAAATTGTTTTTAATAAATAACGAGTAGGCCTAACGATTTATTTTTATGAAACTACGTAGGCCTATGTCGCCAGCTGCGGCCTACCGTAGACTTACTCCAGAAACGTGGTTCCTTGGCTGATATACACCCCATTATTTCATTCTTGGAGACTGAACTTAATTTGGTTATCAAAACTTAATTATCACCATAGACTTTAGATGTTATTATGGTCTTAATTTAACAATCGTCGCACTCAGTTCGGACCTGCGCACAAAAGTGTGAACAATTTATAAAAAGACTTATTTTGCACACCAAAAATTTCTTGTGCAAACGATCTTCAAAAACTTAGAGGGAGCATTGCCCGCTACAGAGAGAGAGAGAGGATAGGCTTTTACCAATGGTGAAGGCGAAAAGGTCAAATGGATGGATAAAAAACAATCTTTATCAAAAACCTCAGGCAACAACATAGGTCCACATTGTAGGCTATATGCAGGCTATAAGTATGAAGTCTGTGTAGCACTGTGTAGACCTAGGCCTATATGACATTTTCCGATTAATCCACTCTCAAATAATTCCCTAATAGTCCTGTTGGTCAACTTATGATTACCTGAATTTCTGCTCTTTCATTTTATTTCTAGACTAGATAGGTCCACGTCTGCTGTCAACTTAAAGGCCTAAAGTTAGCTAGCGCCCTCACTACATTCCACTGCAGAAGGCTGTCACGTTACATGCGGGCCTATAATTATAGAGCTCTTGACTAAAGACGCATCTTTTCTTCTTGTGGAGCGTATCGAACTTCTCCTTGACTTCCGACTGGACTGCCTCTTGAATTTGACGGACACAGCGATTTTGTTCCGTAGTATAGAAATTTACTTACTGATTTAGCAGTGGTATTTGCTGTTCGATCGCCACTGTACGCACAATGGCAGTGCCAATCCCAACATTGGTGAAAGAGGAGGGCGAGGCAAACGATCTTTGTTATCACACAGTGTCGTTAAGCTGAAACTACAACCGAAGATGTTAGAGTCTACGACTACATACTGCAGTTGGTCGCGCATACATGTATAGCCGACTGCTAGATGACACTTACATTATGTGCTGAAACGTCATTGACTGAGTGTTGAATCATGCCGTATATGTGTACGATCGGACGTCTGTGTTGTTGTTATTATTGTTATGATGATGATGATGAAGTAACACTGATGCTCACGCTGGGGTGGTCATACTTAGGCTTTGGGGTTGTGAGAAGAAGTGTCCGAGAGTAGTCGTCTAAAAGTACAGCGCCGCGCAGGATAAATTGTCCCCAAGTGGTGTTATCCAGTCCATTGCGACTTAGAACTAGTACTTTGGCGGACTGGAGTAAGGCCGTTAACGCAGCGAGTTGGATTTGGTTGGGAGTGTTTATATCGGGTTCAATTAAAAGGATTTTGGAATATCTGAAGGCATGGCAACTTCAAATGGAAGCATCGTGGCTGGTAGGTGACCGGCATGAAAAGTAAAGTGTCTGTTTATTCGCTTTGTAAAAAGTTAAATTTTTTATTTCACCTAGGCTTACACCTTTTAGCGTAACCATGCCAGAGGTTTTATTTAGCGCTATTTTATGGTGAGGTCATGCCACGTAAATTTAAAAATCAATGAACATTTTAAGTACCGTGTTTTGCAAATGAATCGAACTTGTTTATGTAGTCCTATGTTTAAATAAGCCGTCTTAATAATTTCAATGCAAGAGTTTCAGACTTTTCAGATGGACTTCTGCACACTGGTCGGTTGTAAAATAAAATGGTGCTTTTGTATCGTGCTAACTTGAAAAATATATAGGTAAAACCATAGCTTAGGTTGTTAAATTATTTTCATCTTTCCGAGGTTGTTAAGCTATTTATATACAAATGATGGTCACTTCAGAAAATAGGAAACCTTTTATTAACAACTGTAGCTTAAATGGACGCTAGTTTGATGAAAAAAATTATGTATAAATGGAAGCTGGATTGATGAAAATATCATGCTTAAGTGGAAGCCGGTTAGATGGGAGGATGTGTATATGACAGATATAAGCAAGTCGTGTACGTAAAAACTCGATTGATGAAAAGAAATAAACCTAAATGGATGCTGGATTTAATTTGTTTTTGATGTTTCTTAATTTAGCAACCTAAACTACGGGATATAGAAAATGAAAATAATTTAATAACCTAAACACTGTTTTACCAATTAGGGCATAAGCAAGTAGAAAATTTCCACTGTGTACCGAATCCAAGTATTTGGAGGCACTATTTGCCGAATCCAGGTACGAGCTGAATAGTAGTGGCAACTCTGGTCATCCGTAGGCAAAGGTTAAAAATTTTTACTTTTGCCGTTTCACGCAATGAAAAATTGCCAAAATAAATGTTTGTGCCTGTAATAGCAACTAATACGGCTTTAAATTTTTTATTGTCGTGTTTAGATTGTTAAATGTCTATAAAAAAATTATTGAATTAAAAATTTTTATTCTTAACTATTTGTGTGTGTAATATTTGCTGAGGCAAATACTTCCGAATTGTCCCGATAAACGTGATATTCGGCCGTGGCGATTTCTGGTTATGCCCTATTACCAATATATATTTGCAAATATGTATCAGAATATGCTTGACAAAAACGTTGATTTCACATTAGCTCCTTAGTTGCTCTAACATGTACTATATAGCATGATTTGAACATCGTTCACATCTGTTTTGGTACACCCAGAATTGAACTCTGTATGCAGACCTAAGTGACCTAGCTTTTATTTTTTCGTGAAAATCCATGTGGTGAGCCTTGATGCTGGTACATGTATGTGGTAATTGTGGAGGTCGTTTGGAATTGGAACAGCGATGATAATTAATGGAAAGAATTCATGGAAACACTTGCTGTAACAGTGTCTGTGATCGTATTACCTGCATGGGACTCGGATTTTGACATGGCTATCAAATTTTCACATGGATTTTCCAATGCATTTTGAGTTTCGTTTGTGACTGCACTTTAGGCGACCATTGACTGAACTTTGGGCATATTGTTGCACAAGTTTTAGAATATTGAGGTGGGCTTGGGTCTTGCTGATGTATCTATTATCTGATTATTTATTTAGGTGTTGAACATTTAAGTTGTGTGACAGGCAAAAGTGCAGTTTTGGGATGAGTACCTATACTGGGCATCATGAGGGTTGTTTAGGGTCAGGTCAGACATCAAGAGAGTCTGGTAGGGTCAGTTTACTGGCGTTTTGAGTGTCAGTCAGGATTAAAGGTTAGTCTTGTCATTAGAAAATACGGTACCTTCTGTGAAGACGCCAAAACATGCCCTACGATAGCCAGGGAACTTATGCACCCTGATATTGCACTTTCACACACAGAGATGCTAGTCTTATTATTTGCTGCTTAGTTGGTTAATCACCTTGCTACTTGGAGATGGAGAATGAGTGTGAACACTAACATCACAAAGAAGAAATTGAGAGTAGATTAGGCAGTGCCTTTCATACGTTATGAATCGCCCTGCATGCCTTATGAATTGCCCTTCATACCTTATGAATTGCCTTTCATAGCTTATGAATTGCCCTTCATACCTTATGAATTGCCCTTCATACCTTATGAATTGGCCTTCATACCTTATGAATTGCCCTTCATACCTTATTAGTTGCCATTCATACCTTATGAATTGCCCTTTATACCTTATTAATTGCCATTCATGCCTTATGAATTGCCCTTCATGCCTTATGAATTGCCCTAATGATTTACCTGTGTGGCTTTGCATATGCCCTGGAGGCTTCTATGTCACCATGGTTTATCCTACCAACTTCTCTATTTGTATGGGTGTTTGTATCTCTCCACATGTGAGAATTGTCATGTGACTGTTAAATTCTTTGTCGATATCCCTTCAAGTGTGGATTGCTCATGCTGCATTTTTTTTTCCGCATCCTCTCCACCCTTTGGATTGTCATGATCAAATATTACCTCGGTCTGAGACTACCACAGCTCAGCATTGTGCCTGTGCCTCTAATATGCATATATGTATCGGAATATGCTTGAATATTGTTTGAATTGTACTAACACCATTTCACAGCATAGGGTCAACACCCTGTGCTGTGAAATGGCCATCATGCCAAAATCTTATCTTTGTGCACTTTCTGCGCATTCTGTTAAGACTTTTATTTATTTAGAGTGATTCTTTTCTTTACAAATGCATCTGATTTGGTTCTTCTGTGAGAGGCACTTTATGAGTCTGTAAATCGAATAGAATTAAGTTGCACAGTTGTAGGATTTCATGTGACTTGTTACTTCGGCATCAGATGTGGCAATAGGAACATTACAGGATTAAATCAGAAGTCTTGAGCTAATTATTTCAAATCTGGAGATTTGCATCTACAAGTATAGGGCTTTTGCTATAACACACAAGGCCTCAGTCATTGTCATTAACATTTTTTTAGAAATTATCTTGATAACAAACACACTGTTAGAACAGATTACGTTATTGTATGTAGAGCATAAAGCCACGATGATTCCAGCGTGGACAGATGTGCACTGATAATGATGGACAGATGAGTGCAGCATGCTGAAGGAGGAGGGATAATGTCATGAAGAGTGCTACAGTGAGACATTTGAATAATGTAGAACACAACTGTAGCTTGATATCACCCTTCTTACAATTAGTTCAGAAGTGCGCAGACACCTTCATGATGCAATTGCAGTTGTATTGCAGAGCAATTGTGTATGAAGGACTTGGTCAAGGTTCGTACATAGTAACTGACTCGGATGAGGATCGAACCTGCATTCTCCGCGCTACCGGCTGTTCGCTGTGATCAATCGGCCACCATCATTTGAAATTTTGTACTAACCGAACTGGAGTGACAGAGAACTGGACAGTGAAGGCTGTTGAAGGCCAGGAAAAGTCCATTACATGCAAATGCTAGATACTTTTCTTGCGACAGTTAAAAATTTTGCCTCAGACATATTTAGTCTAATTATATCACGAGCATCGCTTTAAGTCGGATTTATTTTGTTGTTGCAGAATCTGATACGCGAGAAAAATTGCTTAAGGCTGTGAAGAAAGAGGTAGGAAGACGAGACGTTCTTGATCAACTGTGCTAAGCTCAGCTAATATCTCGTTAATGTGATTTAATTTGTTTTTATGCCTAATAGACTGAATATGTTTTTGCAATATATTATAGCATATGGTGGTGGTGATGGCAGTCTGGTTGACAAGGGGGACACTTAAGAAAATGGAAGTTTGTGCTTGTATATTATTTTTAGTAGTACTTGTTGTGTACACCTGATGGCAGTTTAATGGTTTGCACTTAGTGCTAACCACTAAAATTTAAACCTAATGAAAAGACACTAAAAGTGGTGTGGCAATATTCAGCCCTGCTCTCCTATTTTCATAATTTTCACATTCTGGGTTTGAATGTGTACTTGTTTGTGAGACTCATATGATATTGTGTGATTTGATATACTGAATGTTTTTGTAAATATGTTTCATTTACACTTGATTCTTTATGTCTATGCAAGAGGATATTCTTTGCTTAGTCATCCCTTTGCCTTCCCGCATGGACAGATACAATGCTTAAAAATATAGCTGAGCACTTAAATCCTGGTTGTGTATATCAGATGGCTGCTTGGCACTTTACAACTACAGTTCTGAATGGCTTCCAAAGGCTTTGTTATATGAGAAGAGTCTGGTGTAATTAGGCAATAATAATAATTGTTATAATTATAGTAATTAGAGCAACAGCAAAAGGTTTATATAGCGCCATTACTCAGCTATAGTCAAAGATATGGCACTGCACGTGAGTTTTGAAAAAATCGATGATCTTTACATGATAGTATTTGTTTGAGCTGCGATTTGAGTATGGACTGAAGACTGATACAGGCGACAGTGAAGGAACAATTACTAAATCTTCTATGGGCGATAGGGGACGTTTTGCTGTGAAGAATGGGTGTTTTATTTTGCCCAGCTTGCCTGTAATGGGGATCTGGGCAGAGCAAAGTGTTGTGTTTGCAGTCAATGTTGAAGCCCCGAATCTGAAAACATTTGTAGTTATGTCCCAGTTGTTCATAAAGTAATTGTTTACATTTTTGAGACTTTCAATCTAGACCTTTCCTTTTAAAAATTCCCATTACAGCTGTCAACTTGCTGAGACTTGCTTTCATCACCAATGTGTTGCTAGGAACACAGAATAGTGACAAATGCATTACATACAGTAAGTTAGCAGGCAAATTATGGAAACCCATTCAAAGTCAGAGTCTCACAGATGTTTATCGATTTTGCAGCTGAAAGCTCACGGCGCCTGATCAGTTGCAAAACCCCTTGTTAAAATATTTATGGGGCCCTGTGAAATGACCACACCATGGCACACCTAGGATCAATGCCTATGTTGTGTATTACTTTTTTCGTAACAATGTTTGAAACGTTTAAATGCTAAAGAAACCTCCAGCTGCAACACATTGTTCTGAGTGGTCTCTTGCTCTGTGGTTATTTCAAGAATCTTTACGCAGCAGCGTTGACCATCAACCCATCAACTGGCTGGGCTTCAGTTTTTATAAATCAATTAACTGTGGACTATGTCTGACAGCTACTTTATGGCGGACAGACACGTTTGTAGGTTGTCGCTCCGCGGCAGATTTCACATTCATATCCGCATTCTTGTTTAATACACTGAGCCATTTTGGTGCAACACTGACAAGCATGAGTGGGTAGACTGCAAGGCGTAGGAGGGACGGGGCCCAAGCGACCTATTTTCAGCCGACGGGCACATTCAGTCGACCCACATTGGCAACAACAGTTTTCTACCGGAGGCACAGTATGGGACTGGTTTGTCTATTGGTTGGAGTAATAGGAAGAGTACAGGTTCAATCGTCCTGCCCTCAGATGATTACTGTGTAGGACCTGAGCAAGTCCTTTACATATTATTGCTCAACATCATAGAAAGCCCTTATTTGTTAGATGGTCGATTATATAATAGAAGAGAGATGTTTGTGAGTCTGTAATGTTATCCTAAATCTCACTGCGTCATTCGCTAGGCACCTGAAGGCGGTATCAACCTCCTTCACTGAAGGATCGCAATTGATTTTACAGAATGCATGCCATGCTGTTCACTTCGCAATCCGCCATTCTTTATGCATATCTTATGATAGTCTCACTAATCAAAAGATTGGGGGTGAGGGGTACTGTCATGTTACTGAAATTGTAAATTAAAAGGCTTGCTATGAAAAATGAGTTGCGGTTTGTGAATAGTTTCATAATCCAATAAAACTGAAGAAATTAAATGTTCTTCATAGAAATTCCTCCACACAATTGATGGTCAGCATTTTCTTGCTTCTACAGACAACATCTACAAGCAGACATGCGTGCTAAAAGTTGATCAATTAATGATTTATCAAATTATTTATGGAAACCAATAGTACAACTTTATTATCAAATATTAGGTAGCATTAATCTGCAACAATTATTATATTTAAAAAAATTAGTTTAAAGAAATTGAACAATTAAGAATATTGATAATTTGAAATGTAAATTTTTCACATAATTAACATAAGTGCACAAAAGTCCACGTTGACATAAATTAGATTTTTACATAAAAAAACGGAATAATAGTAAAATAAATAAAGAAATACAAGTGGAGAAAATGCAGTTTAATGCAGGTATGGTTAAGAACAGCAATGGAAGGGAAGGGTTACCAGCCAGCGGTGCGTTTATAGAAAATGAGGCCCTAGGCGCACACATTTTTGGGGCCCTTCTGGATTTGTGCACTGAGTCTGAGGCCTGAAGGGATGACCCCACGGTCGTTCACGCACCTATTGAAGGGGTCATGCACCTGTGACGATTTGTGATGAAGGAGAGGAGAGTCAGAGACATGTGACGTAACGTCATCACATCAAATATTGAAAACGCAACTTTATTTTAAAAAATCACTCAGCTAAACAGTGAGCCAACTTCAGCTATGAGGCTCATAACATGCAGCCTTCGCTCTTACCAACACAGCTGACTGAGCTGATATTGATATTGGCATTAATAAAGCAATTATGAATTTCCACACTTGTCATGTGAAGGCTTAGCTGCAAAAATGGTGAATATATGATATTTAATATATTTCAAATGTGAGACATGCTATTTTGTATGAAAAGTTTTCATTCAATCGAACTCCAGTTAAATGTTATTTTGTATGAAATGTTTGTGTTCATATGTGGCTCACTGAGACGTTATTAAGTATGAAATGTTTTCATTCCTTTGGGGGCCCCTGAGATGCTATTTTGTATTTAATGTTTTCATCATTTGGGGGCCCCCTGAGCATTGGGGGTCCTAGGCGCGCGTTTATAGGTAAGCGCGCCTATAGGTAAGCGCGCCACTGTTACCAGCTGGAATTTGAGAGTGAATAGTCTAAGCAGACAGCACATTCCAATCGAGGTCAAGGACCGGGACTGAGCCATAGAGCTCTGTTTTTATAAGAGAAACTGGAAGATTCTGTTTGACCAGAGCAGTGAATGATGCCAGGAGTAATGATATTATTCATCCATACTGTGCAGTCAGGTAGAAACATGTCCAGATAATTGTATTTATGATCACAGACATACATGGAAAGATATGCCCCAGAGGCGCTCAACTAAATTTAGAAATGATTTCCTAAAATGACTAATAATAATTTGTCGGAATGGATTCTTATTGGTTGCCACTTTCAAGCGCAGTAGGAGATGATCGGAGTGCGCAGCTTGTGGTATTATTATTGTTATTATTATTATTATCATCGTCATCATCATCATCATCATGAAGTCATATTCATTTATTACATGTTCATGAGCATTGAATCTGATTAGGAGGTGCTGAGCAGTTATGAGCGAAGGACTTTCTCAAGATCCCAATATACAGAAACCATACAAGAGGAGGAGACTCAAGTCCCTACAACGGTAATTACTACAACGGTAATTACCCCAGGTCCGCTATAGTAATGACAATGATGAGCAGTAATGATTCTGAATGAGGATAATAATTATAACACTAATAACTAACTCTAGTAATTATCATGACAATGTTAATAATAATTATCATGATAATGATTATAATAATAACAATGCTTAATAATATTAATAATAATTAATATAATGATTTTGATGGTGATAATGATAATAATATTTAATAACTTTAAACTTGTTAAGAAACCATCAATTCACGAGCACCTGAAATTAAGCAATTTCTAATGTGTTTCGATGTTAATTGAGTACGCGAACAAAACCTCGTTCTCGTCATCTCTTTTGTTCCCAATCTCTAGAGTCTAAGGTTTTTTGTTGATGCTTTGGGTTCATCCCATTGTTCATTTAATTTTTATTTATTGCTATGTGCATTTATCTAGTAATTAGCACCACAGTCTAATGACCAAGCATTAATCGAAATGGATGTTGAACTTTGAATTAAGGACTTCCTCAAACTCCCTAAATGAATCTCGGACCTCTACTCTTCGCATTAGCTAAACAAGTCCTCCAACCGGTCGATTGCTACCATACCCCACTGGTCAGGTCTTTTCGAAATCCTACCAGGAATTAAACCTATGACCCAGCAGCTGATTTAGGGCACCAATAACAAGAACTCGGTCTCGTATTTTCGTGAAGTACGCTCGGGTCAGAACGAGAACACTGCTGAATAATATACGATTTCCTCCTTTCGGCAATCTCCGGCGAAGCTTTTGTGTTGTTCGGGAATTGCGTGAACTATTTGCCTTCATAAAGAGGCGCATTCGTCATTGCCTCTGTCTGTCTGTATGTCTGTCTCTCTGAAATGCCTTTCATTGAGCTGTATACTTCCATTCACGGCCATCCAATCCTATTCAGATCCCATTATCCACGTATTGGACTGTTATGGCTGATTTACAATGTAATGTGAGATTTTTGTGCAATATTCCATTGGTTATCAGATGATACTTGCAGCCGCGAGGTCAGGTTCAAGTCCTCACAAGGGTTTAATGTTATATATATTTATGCTCCAGCTGGGCCTTCGTTTTAGCTTGGCTATATTGAATAAACTGACTGTATGCTGTCGGTGGGAAGATTACCCGGCGGGGAGAGGACTGGCCGCCGGCATGCATATGCCGAAGCTGAGAAAATGGCATCGCTGACACTTCATGCCCATGGCTGTCTCAGAGCCAATGCTTTTGCTGTTGTTGTTTAGCAAGCAGAGTTTCATTGTATGATCTGTTTAATCTGCAGTATATCAGGAAATCCGTGTTCTTCGTAGGTGAATATTTCGCGGTTGATAGGAGAGCAGACGACATGAAATACAATGCTATTGAAATGGAGCCTCCTCAGTTGTTGCATGGTGTTAGCAGTTATACGCTTTGTTGGAGTCAGGCAGACCGTCTAGGTTTCGTCGTCCATCTGCGTATACGATGTCTGTCGGAATGTGCTACCGAATGTCTTCCTGTGTGTGTGTCTGTCTGTTTGCGTTTGTCTGTGAGTTTGGACTCTTCTTTGACAGTTGGTCGTTGTCGCCACGGTTTTCATCTGCCTGTTTATTTGTCCGTCTTCGTGTGTTTTTGTTCTTGTCTTTCGTTTTCTCTTTCTTTGTATGTGTGTGTTTGTGCTTGTGTTTAGTTTCAGTACCTAGTACCTGTCTCTGTCAATCTGAACGCTTGTCAGTGACTTTACTGTACATGTAGCCCTATATACAATACTGTATGTGTAGCCCTGTCTGTCTGTCTGTCTGTGTATGTGTCTGCAATAGTATGTTTCTGCACTGCAACATATTGACTTGTCTGTGCATACCCATCTGTCCGCAATAAGTAAGTTCAAAATGGTGCAGTGTTTCCTAAATAATCAAGTTGAATAGAAAAATTGATAAAATAGGTCTTAAAATGAGTCGGTGAAACTCTTATAGAACTGGACTGTGGGTCATGGTAGTCGATTGGTTTGAAAATTCACCTTGTAAGTAATGCATAGATTAGGGGTTCGATCCTCCTCTGAGATTGTTACTGTATAGGAACCTTAAACAAGTCCCTCACTCACTGTTGCACAGTTCCATCAATTGTTATTTGATCATTAGATTGGGGATTAATAATTATACGCAACGCAGAGATTTCTCGGCTGTATATGCTTCTCCATCTGAAATGGCCTCACGCCCACGATTGTAGTTATGTTCCCTACTTCAATGACTAATCCAACTCTCTTCAGTATTCTCCCGGGCCCATAATTATGTCGCTTGGCGTATCTTCTACTACCGACATAAAATGGCCTGCGCTGGTGTAGCGAGTTATGTTGGTAATTATAAGAGCAGCACAGCCTTTTACGCTAGGTGTAAGTCTACTCCGATTCTGAGGTAGGAGTAAGTCCTCTATGCCTAGCGTACCAGCGATGTAAACAAAGATGGCAGCGCTTGTGATTCGTCGCATTCGACGACGTTTTAGACGTCGAAAAGTGTTTAAGAGGTTTTTTAATTAATCCGTCGCCTTCACCGACGTTGAAATTTATACTGCGCCTCATTTTCGCCGTCAAAGATGTTAAAATTTCAAGCGGCACCCAACGATATTGCATTCGAAGGGTCGCGCCTGTATGCTATATATAGCATGGATAAGGCAGTTAGGCCTGCCTACCGTTGATTTTGCTTAATTGGTTCCTTCTCCAACCGTTTTATCCAGTCCATCCTCAAATTAAATCCTTGCCCTGTGAGACTCATAACACGTGGCAACAAAATAAAGCTCAAATGGAATTGTCAGGGATATAGATGTGCTCACAAATGCACACAAAAAGGCTGAAGGATGAGGACTTGGAAAGTGTAATAAGGGTTATGAGAGTGTATGATACTTAAGCTCATTGGTGCGTTTTAGAATTTTCTATAGGCAACACAACTAGAAATGCCATCATAATTTAGTCTCAGGCTGGGAAGACTACTTGAATGAATTGAATATAGGTCATAAATTTAAAGTAGGCTAACAGTGTCAATAGAAACCATAGGGCTTATTTAAAGACTCCGGTGTAAAGCACCAGTAAGGGTTAATAGTGGTTCAAAAGACTTTTAGTCTGTGCTAGAACTGCTGGCAGTATTTGACCTGGAACATGATTAGAATAATAGCCCAATTATCCAAGCTTACTCTTAAAAGCAGTGACAGCACTATCATCCAAACTATTCCACCATTCTACAACTCTTGAACTGAGAATGTACATGTATGCCTAGGCTCCTTTCGATTTCTTAAATAATTCATGCCAATGTCCCCGAGACGCCTTCCTAATTCCAAAAGCCTATATGACTGCACGAGTGCCCTTCCCAGTAACAATCTTGTTGGCTTCAGTTAGGACTCCATTGCTCATCATAATCTCCAATGTTGTTAGTGCACACCTATTCAGCCGTTCTTTGTGGTTTGTAGCCCCATATAATTTTTGTAGCTCATCTTTCCACTTTCTCCAACTTTGCCATGTCTAGCTCTAAATATGAAACTGTGGCTTATTTAGTGATATATACAACCTCAGTCTTTGGTGACTTATTGCCCTTCTGATCATGCCTAGCTTTGTTAGCCGTCTTTGCTGCTTCAGTCTTGCATGTTTGGTACTCTTGTGCATAATCACTCCCAAGTCCCTTTCTTCCTTGCTCACTTTCAAAGCCTTACCCTATTTAATGAAAACTCACTGTTTCTCTTCCCATATGAATTATTGAGCTTTTTTCCCAGTTAAACAGCACCTGACAGTCATATGACCTTCTGAACATTCTTCTAAAATTATCCTGCAGTATCGTCACTTCTGTTTCACCACCCACTGCTCTAAATAGTTTTGCATGTGCAAACTTGCAAATTTTCGATAAAATTCTATCATCTATGTCATTACTAAAAAAGTATAACTAGCAATGGCCCAAGACTATTCCTTGAGGCACTCCACTTAACACTGTCATCCAGCCAGACAACTTGTTACCTATGCCGGTTCGACTGATCTATAGTTAGGCATGTGCCATTTGGTTTGCTTAAGTTTCCCTTTTTAAGCATTGGTACTATGAAGGCACACTCCAACATGTAAGGATTTATTGGTTCTA
Organism: Bimastos eiseni; assembly: GCA_959347315.1. Taxonomy (NCBI): domain Eukaryota; kingdom Metazoa; phylum Annelida; class Clitellata; order Crassiclitellata; family Lumbricidae; genus Bimastos; species Bimastos eiseni. The sequence continues at coordinate 14,961,642 of OY365821.1, read as the reverse complement.
TGCTAAGACCACTCCAATTTCTTCCCTCCCTCCAAGTAAGAACTAGGGATGTAGCTAATTTACTCATGAACTTTTGTCAGTTTCAACCGTTCAACCGTTTCAGCTGTTCTACCACATTTTCCATAGAATAGGGCATATGGTAACTGTGTGAGTCTTTTACTTCCAATGTCAGAAATGCTTGAATGGGCTCAGAGATGGTTCCTTACTTGTCCTACAAAAACAATGATCTTAAATATTTATTGAATACTTCAGTTGTGTCCACTTCAAATAAATTCCTCTTCTCTCGTTCTTTCCAACGGCCCTACCCTTTCTTTCCTTTTCTGCCTGTTTCTAACATAGTTCTATAAACTCATGCGTACATATATATATATATATATATATATATATATATATATATATATATATATATATATATATATATATATATATATATATATATATACACATATATTCTCGGTACTCGGTTTTTCTACACTGTCACAATCCCGTTCTTTGATTCCTTCTTCAACTTCTGAAAATTCATCCAAAGTTTAATTCGTTGCCCTCCTCTTTCTTTACACCTTTCGTGTTACCAAATGTCTCCTCTTATTTGTGCTTTGTGTTTTTACATGATCTCCTTAATACTATCTTTCATAACTTCCTTAAACTCCGTCCAAGTATCATACACTCTCATAACCCTTATTACACTTTCCAAGTCCTCATCCTTCAGCCTTTTTGTGTGCATTTGTGAGCAAGCTTTTCCTTTGGAGTTTGTATTGCCGAAGATTAACATCTTCTACCAGTGCCTACCAGTGTCGGACAAATTCGCCTACCGATCGTGAACTTCCATATTGCGAGAAATAGTTATTTATCTGTTATAAGTCACTTTTCTTTTATGCCAAATATTTATTTATCTGTTATAATTTTACTATTCTCTCAAGCCAACTGCTTTTTGTCATAATCGCTCTGAATTTGTACGAATCACGGCACTGAAACTCCATTATTATTATTGTTTTCATTCGTTACCAAGTTGACCGCGTAGACCACTCTTAGACGTAGACTATAAATAATTCTACGCATGCGCTTAACCTATAACCACTTAAATAATGACGTCTGCAGGAATATTCCCGGCGCCGTTCTGTCTGCTGGCGAAGTTATTCCATGGTGTAGCTTACTCCAACCTTTGCGAATACCATACAAGGCGTATCTTTATTTTCGGAGTACGTATTCGCGAATAGGAGATATGGCGGTAGTAGGCTATTCCTTTCTTCATAACTACCAGCCCCGATGAGCAGGTTTGTGACATGAACGATTCTTGCCTCCCCTCCATCTATCCCCTTCCTCTGTCGCTCGCTTTCCTCTTTGTAGTTGCATAAGGTTCTCTAGTGTCCAGATTGCTCAACATATTCAATGTTTTCCTTCCCCTTGTTGCCTTCCCCAGCATCCTTCCCTCCAGTACCGTCAGCAGCAGATACCTCTTCAGAATATTTGTCCAAGCCCTGTTTCCTGTTTTCAATCAATTGTAACAAAACTTTCTGTTCTCCACTCTCTCCGGTACTTTCTCGTTCGATACTTTTTCTGTCCAACCAATTTTTATCATTCTCCTCCAAGTTCACATTTCAAATGCCTCCACTCTCTTTCTATCTGCCTGCTTCTTTATAGGTTCTATAAATCACTGAAATCTCTTTGTCTTAGGCGTCACAGGATGTATGAACAAAAGCACTATAATAATAATAGTGATATTAATAATATTCCTCTGCCTTCTGTCACACTTGTACAATTTGGACGACTTTACAAGAAAGGCGAAATGAATGAGCACTTATTGAGGCGTGTTTGGTCGGTTGGAAATGCAGTTTGTGGAGCGGAGAAAGCGAATTAATCAGACGGATAGGATGGAAGGAAATCGAATTCACCAAACGACTTCTTCTTTAGGAAGAAGATCCAGCGTTGGCGAATCGTGAATGAAACCAGATGCTGACGAAATTGTCTGAATATATTTTTAGGTGAAACAAATCATGGAAGAAGCGGTTACACGGAAGTTTGTACACGAAGAGGGAAGCATCGTCACTTCGCTCTGCGGTATGGATTCGACTTTATTATGTCGTCAAGGCGACGACAATTTTTCTATTTTTCGATTAAGCTGCAGGATGTGTTACCATGCCAACTGTTTTCTTTGGCAAAATTTCTTCTTAGATTGTTCAGCTAAAATATTTTACACAATGCTTTTGGCTTTAGGTATATGGCAATTTCAGCCAAGACTTTTCGTGAATTACTCAAAGTAATTAATAAATTACTTTATTTTACATTGACTTGCCTTATTTTACTTTGACATACCTTTGCTTATGTTAAGATACCTTTGCTAATTTATAATTTACCATAGGTTTCCTTATTGGCTACCTTTGTTTAGATCTAATTTACAGTAGCCCCTTGCTTTATTTTACATTACCTTACCTTAAATTTATCTTTGCTTTTCTTATTTTACGTTGACTTCTGTTAGCTTTACCTTAACTGTACTTATTTGACCTAACTGACCTTAGCTTTCCTTAAAATTGCTTAAACTCACTTTAGCTTACCTTAGCGTGCATTGACTTGCCTTGACTTACTGTTCCTTAACTTGCCTAAACTCACCTAATTTTGCCAAGCTATATGTAGCTTTACCTACTTTATAACTACTTAACCGATCATCTCCTTAGCCTGCCATCTACAGGAAGTTCTCCTACCTTGCCGAATTATCTTAACATTACATTACAGATTACAGTTCTTTACTACTTTACTTTCTTTGTCGTATTTAGCCGTAATTCCTTTACCATATAGGCTCCGTAGCGTAATTTACCTTGCCGTACGTGAAATGTTTCTGGCTTTTGTCGTCGGGATAGTTCCTGACGTCATTTGGGCCGTATTTGCTTTGGTGTTGACAGTTGTATACAAATGGCTTCCGCTGCCATGAAAGCGCTCTCCCGGTTTCCACGGAGACCGTTTCGTGCAGCTGTCGTGTTGCCGCTGTTTTCCCATTAAACAAAATCGTCGGTCGCTCGGCGGCGCCAGAGTGCTGCCGTGGCGGGTGCGTTTCTGTCGTGCCTTCCATTTCCTCTGTATAGACGTGGCTGTCCCAGCGGAATGCCACCGACCATCGGCACACGTCCAGAAAATCGAAATCATTTTAGAATTTATAGAATCGTCAGGCTTTTTTACAGCGCTTTTCGTAGTGGACATTTATTTTGCGCATTTCAGGGCATGGAATCCTACTCGAGTTACTGCCTTTATCTAACCTAATAATATTAGATTAGATCAAGGCAGTAACTCATATCATAGAAGTTCCTATATTATAGAAACTTCTATGATATATTATGGCATAACTTCTAAGGTAACACTTGCTCCATTATGTGCCAGATTTAATTGTAAGTTTCTGCATTAGATTAGATGAGACTGCATACTTGTCTCCTTCTCCTTCTAATATTGTTCTCTCTATTGCTATTCCCTATTGATATCCTCTTCTATATTTGGCCGCATTTCGGTTTCTTTATTATTGTTAGTATTATTATTATCATGATCATCATCTTCGACATTATCATCATGTGACACGGTGGCCGATTGGTTAGAGCGGTCTGCCCGTAACGCTCAGTGTGCGCTAAGTGTTCGGGTTCGACCCTCGCCCAAGGCGTCACTTTGTAGGGACCTTGAGCAAGTGCTTTGCGCACAATTGCTCTGCTGTACAAATGCGCCGTCGAGGCGTGTGCACTTCAGAGCAAAAAATGTTGGAAGAAGGGCAATGTCAAATTTCAGAATTAAACAAATATTATTAGTATCATTATTAAACATTTTAAAATTGCCAAAAGAACAGCAATCGACGGCTCTGAGCAATTGTGAGAAACACTTGCTCAATGACCCTACACACTTCACAGTACTGTCTTGGGGAGGAGATTCGAACCCATACTCTGCGTTACCAGAGGAGCACTCTAACCAACCGGGTACCATGTCACCCGCTGTCTATCAATCGTAATCGCTAAGACAGGTTGTGCGAATCCGCTGATATGGGATATCTCGGCCGTTGAACAAACACGCGTCTACGATTAAGCCTCATCCGGTCATATTCTCCTCCAAGATATCCAATTCCAATATGTCTCTATACTCCGCCTCTCTTCATGTTCAGACTCGACGATGTGGCGCTGGTTCAGACTTAGCTGCTTTGCGTTCATCTCACTTAAGCCGGATGTCCGTTCTAATAATTTCCTTCCCGCCGCTAGGAGCGTGGATGGACTGCGAAATGACTGCACTTACTGTAAAGCAACGCCTACGTTGTCCAAAATTGTCTGGTAAGAGACAACACTAATGTGCGCGTTTATACACAGATGCATGGTGGGTTATTTCGTAGACGTGAACATCATAATCAGGCTAGCACGGTCCATAAACGGGACCTGAAAGGTACTGACACCCATAAACGGGGGAGCGGGCTAATCATCTCACCGGATCCATCCATCCATCCGTCGCTCCATGGGTTCATCGCCCGTAGGGCCGTAGGTTTCTAATATCAATTAAAGGTCACACTGTCCACTAAATGCGCTACATCCATACAGAAACGTTTTTAGGTATACACAGCGCATGCTTTCGCGTATGCCTGTGTAGGCCCTGCATGGGTATCTGTATGAGTCTGTATATATATATATATAATATATATATTATATATATATATATGTAATTATATATATGGCCCTTGTCTGTCTAGTTGTCCACGATTGATGTGATAGCGGCGTGCTTGTGAAGATGTTTCGTTGCCATGCCATGTCACCAGTGATGTATGGTCTCGTTGAGCTGATGAATTGCTGTTATCCCATCCTTATAACGTATCCGTTGTATGGCTAAACCAAACTATCCCTTGACCTCAGAACCTGCGGTTTGTCTTCATGTGTTGCGAACGCTGCCATCTGTTGCCGCCGCTCCACACTATCCATACAACTTGATCATCAGACCCAGAACACGATGTCTGTCAACTGTGAACGACAATCCGTTGACCGGTGTGTGTGTGCGTTTGTGTGTGTTTACTGTGTAGGTGTTACGCTGTATGTTTCCATCGCACATTAGATTCTTCTAGTGTTCTAGGCGTTGCTTGGCCTGTTGACGTGCCAAATCATAACGACATCTGACATCATTATATAGGCGAGCGCGAAGTGCATCCTCTAATTGGTTTGCTTTTAAAGTGCTATATTTTGTTTCTAATTACAATATAATGCTATAATGGTGAACAATTTCCTTGTTCTGTCATTTATTGCCTTATCTTACTTAAGGTCATGTAAGATATGTAAGGTCAGAGTTCCTTCTGACTTTAGATGTTGACCTAAGTGAACTTAGGTTAGGTAAGGTACTGTGTGTTGCCATTTCTTACTTCTAGTATACCGTACTTTCGCCCTTCCTTGCCTTTCTTATCTTTTATTCTTGTGTTACTCTAGTCTATAGTCTATGCTTCACTCCATCGCTTTACCTTAGCATAGGCCTACCTTTGGTCACTTTACTAATTTACCGTATCATTTCTTTAGCGTACCATAATCTTTCGTTACCATTTTGTAGAGTTGCCTTGAATGAAACGTAGGGTTGGAACTGATTAATAAGTTATGGTGAATCATTGATGTGCATAATATTCTGATAACGACCGCTGCGCTGCCTTGCTTCTCCGTCGTATTGTGTGGCTGAACTAGATTGAAATAAACTAATACTGTTCGGATTTGGGCGCCGGATTTTATGGCTCGTTGACCTTAACGACGAAGCCACTACTCCGGCTTACGACATGACAGAGCCTCGGTCCGTATGCGGTGCAACGAGTCTTGTGGGAGCAATGTTCGTCTACGGCTCCGCGTCCAACTAATCTCGCAGCAATGGATAGATAGCGCTGGGTGGAGTCATTAAATAGTGACGTAGATATGCGAATTGGAATCTAGCAAATGCGTCGTCAAGGTTTTATTTATAAGAGGTCGCTGGGTTTTGCAGGCGGTGGTTTAAGTCGCGTGTAGACCATAGATATGGTGTAGACTTATTCCGAGGTTGGATCGGAGTACCAATCGATTTTTAGAGCGTCCTTGCCGCGAAAAGAGACGGCAAACAAATGCACAGCTTGAGCAAATATTCGGCGACCTTCGCAGGAGATTGATAGGTCCCTCGGTTGGTTGCAAGCCCAAGTTGATCGAATGGAATGAAGAGCCACTCACGCCCTCGACTACTTCCGGCGGGGCTTTCTTAGGTCACTCTTAAGAAGTAGAGGCGGTCACACAGATATATATATATATGTTATATATAACATAAACTGCAATATATATATCAGAGTATATATATATTATTTATATATCAGTGTTATATATATATAATATATATATATATATAATATCAATAGTCTGTAAGACTATAACACCTCACTTGGATTTGCATAACGACCTTGGCCTTATATTATCGGAATTTAAAAACCCTCAGTTTATGTCCAAAGCGTTCGTACTACCCCACTTTTGTAGTTCGATGGAGAACGTTCTTCAAACCCCACCGTAGGTAGGCGCCACTGGACACTCGTACGGTAAAACCGCAAGGATAAGACACCTGGGTTGTTGGAGGCTACGATATCGATGCTCTGAAGCAGACTACTATTATGGACTGCAATGGAAAAGTGCGTTCAGATGGGAAGCAGTTCAACCCCTCACATCATCATCACAAAGTCATCAGATATATATCGTCTGCCTCCCCAGACTCCACCTTTGTTTGTGTATGTCCGTGCACGTGTATCGGTCTGTGTCTACATTCGTCTGATTCGGTATGTCTGTGTTTCCTTGATTGTCTCTGGTTTTCTGTTTGTGTGTGTGTGTGCGTGTGTGTGTGGCTTTCTGCGTGTATGACTGTTGAAGTGCGTTTCTTTATGTGTGTCTGTACATATTTTATGTGTGTTTCTGTCTGTCTGTCCTATTCAGAAGTATTCGTTGTTCCATAAGTGGGGAACTACCGAACCTGACTAAGTGCTTTATTAGTGAGACGTGAGTTCGCACAGACAAGTAAGAGAACCCTATTACCCGCATCATCATCGGCAAAAACAGCAGCAGTACTATTGGCGCTCTCGCTTCTGGAGAGGCTGTTGGCTATTAGTCTGCGTATAGACCGTGTATAGACCGTGTTGCGTGGTGATGGTGGTCATTGCGTGTTTTGAATGACTTTTGCACGGCAGAGGGCGTTGGTTACTATCGACAATTTCCGATGAACGGGTGCTTTAAGAGAACGCACAATTCCGCCAGTTTCATTCTCTCGGCAGAGCATGCAGTGGCTATAGAAGGAGTGGAACCGTAGGATGTGAACACAGTTTTGGAGTGCCGGCTGGGAAGAACAGAAATTTGAGTGTGCCCATGCTCTATGAGAACGGTGTATAGAAAGAGCAGACATTTCTGTGTGACCGTACCCTTTAAAAGCAATGTATGGAAAGAAGAGGCACTTTGGTTTGACTATGCCCTTTTAAAAATTCAGGTTGAAAGAGTGAACAATCGAGTGTGACTGTAATCTTCAACTTTCTTTTCCTTCAGTTAAAATTACGGAACTCCAAGGATCGTGAGACGTCCTCTTTCTTCTCTGAATTTTCTGTATTCGCAACATAATATACAGTGCCTAAACTAGTGTAAAAATTAAAACATAAACCGACCGTCCATGTCCTTCGGAAGTCAGAGCAGCAACTGTTCGATTACAAGCAATCAACCGTCTATTCAATACATTATGTCAGCCACCTCATTCGCCCCTAACCGCCCTTCCAAACAGTCACATTACTTGCTTGTGCCTTAAGTGGTTAAATAAACAATATTAAACGATATTAAACAAACATAGACTGACAGTGACCATACCTCAAAAAGTGATCTTGGGAAAGAACAGTCGCTTGGATTTACTCTGCCCTTTTGATATGTCATGTAGAAATAGCGAACACTTGGTTGAGACGACACCCTTTAAGTGTGACCATAGCAATGTTACCCAGTGTCTTGAAAGCAAAGATGAGACAGCAAGGGCATGATAGATCGGGTGATATTGCCATAATTATAGGCAGCACTTTTGTGCATGAAGAACGCTATTTACACATTTTTTTTACAGTACATACAATGTTAAATTGGCTGTTACCAAACTTACCTTACTCTAAAGAGCGATAGATGTTTACAACGATAAATATATGAGCAGCGTAAAAAAGCTGTTTCGAATTTGACCAATGATGCAGAATGCCAAAATATAAAAACGTCCTGTGCCCAAATGAAGGCAGCCTTCATCTGAATTCCGATTAATATTTTCTAATTGCCACAAATGGGATACCAACTGCCACACTAATGGCAGTTGCTATCCAGGCTTTGAGCATTCGTTGACTACCCGCCGACAATCGGGAAAATCTGTCGGACATCGCCTGCGTGCGTGATTCACCGACCAAGGAATGTCGGACTCTCATAAAAATCTCGACAAATCTCGTTCCATAATTTATGGTTTCCATAATCAAATGTAAATCCTTAATGTAAGTTGTATTTACCGTCATTCGCGACAAAATGAGATTTGCTATATATGTAGATGCACACACAGCCGCACGCACAAATGCATATGCACGACAGCCAACGGATGCGGTTTAATGGCTTCTTTCCGGGAACACGCTGACACTCTGCTAGGAGAAACTACGGCATCGGTCGTTTCGACAAAGGTGCGCTAATTAGGTTTTACCTTTATGTCACGTGTACGTTACGTCTCCGTTGCATTGCAAGACTGTCACGTGGCTGAAAAACCCTATGGATAGTTTTATTAAGTTCTTTTTTACGTGCAACCGAGATCCTGATGGACCCACGGCGTTGTTTGATCTTGTTAGTGATCAGGTCGGGCGGAAAGGTTTTCCTGCCACTAAATTAAAGGCCCATACGTTTGTGAGAGTGGATTAATTTTGTCTATTATGTACCATCTGCTATTATGCCTAGGCCGTTACTTCATGCAACACTATCATCCATTGTTTGCTAAATTGTGTAGTTAGCTTATTCTAGTTCTAGTTCTGACACTGTATAATGCAGAGGACACCTCTGATCAATGGGCTGTTTTAGTGGCGCTATATAAATTTGCAATTCTCATGGAAGGTGCTCATGCATATGGGAGAAGGGTCGGGTGCTTCCCGTTCCTGGATTTGCATTGGTAAACATTTCTCTCCCTTGAAGCCTGATAGGCTTCTCCTATTTTCCATGTGTTGTCCAACATCTCTGCAAAAACTTCTGTTGGCGTCTGTGCTGCCACTCATCTTGGAAGTCTCCCACGGTTGATATTCTGTAGCAGGCATGGCCACTCTTTACCCTCTTAATTGTTCCAAATGTGACATAACTGTCCAAGACCTATGGTTCTCATTATTGTCATTAACAGCATCACAGCACAACACTAAGCAGTTATCATTACTAATGTCATAAAAATGTGTTTCCGTCATCATCATCGTAGTTGTCATGATTTTTTAGTACTATCATCTTCGTCGTCGTCATCATCATAAAAACAATTATCCACATCATCATTGTCATCATTCATCATTGTCATCATAATGATAATCATCACCTTTGCCAAATAAGGCCAGTTTCACATTTGGTAAATTGGGATATTATACTCCCCAAAGTTCTTGCAGTACTCAAACTCTGTTGCCCCATGCCTTTGCCAGTGTTCTGTATCGTGTTACAATTTACCATATTTAAAGAAAAGAAAATGAGGGCGTCTCTATAGGACCGAATTGCCGATTTGTTAAGCCCTGCGGGAGAGTACGGGTTGGAGCGTGCACCACTGAGACGATTGCTGTGTATGGACCTTAAGCAAGTTCTTTACCCGTCGATAGCCACCAGTCGCCTACACGACCGTCCAACCAGATGCATTACTCTCCCATTCTCCATTAACAATGTTTTGTGCACACATGGTTCTTGTGTGTGCATATTATTAAGTTCTATGATTTTGCTCCACCGTCAAATAACCATGTAACAATCAATGGCACGGAGCAATTGTTATATGTGAAGGACTTTCTCAAGGTCCCTATATATATACAGCAGTAACCTTAGTCTCAAGGGTTCAACCGATGCTCGCTGTGTTACAGGGCAAGCGCTTAGCCACTCGACTACCGTGTATACCGCGTATTCATTTGCTCCCTTCGACCTTGATAACAATAATTTTTAATAATTTTCTTTTTATTTATAACTTAAAAACCTTAGTATGATTACAAACACAGTATGAATGAATGATGATGACATGAGTCGAATTTAACTGTCGGCATGTACCCATGCATTGCGCCTATTACGTTAGACATTTATCATGGGAGGGTTTATTATTACTTGTGTGTATGTTGATTTACGATACTGGACTGTACACCCGACAATGTAGCGCCCATCGTTAGCTTAGCCATCACTGTCATTCTTCAGTGTCCTGGCTAAGTACTTGTATGTACAATATACATATATGATACCCTAATCTATATTTGTCGATATGAGTTCCGCAGCTATTCTTGCCGTACGTGTATCTCTAAATCACAATATCTCAATAATACTTCGATGACTCGATCCTGCAGCCTTTTTGCTGTACGTGGATTCATAAATCATTTCCTTAATCTATAGGGTTCTACATCTACCAAACTGCACAATCAGCAAAGTAACCAACAACACCACAAGGCTCCATTTGGGAATTAGGAATCTGGCTCACACGGACACCCGATAAACAACTCGTAAATAGCTTTCATCAGTTTCTTATCATTTCGCTCACGAATATAAGAACCAGACTAAATCAACCTTTCCAGTGAAGATAATCAATAATAAGTTCACAATTCATTATCCGCATCTACGAAGAAACGACATACAAGTAATAAACGACTTGCTCATATAATCTCATAATCATAAGTTCATATAAACTACGTAATCATCCTTAATCGTCAGGGACCTAATACTCGTCTGATAATCCTTCTCATAAAGGTGAGCCTCACGGGACTACAATAATTCAAGAGCATAGTCTCGATGATGGTGCTGGTGGTGGTGGATAATAATAATAATAATAATAATAGTAGTAATAGTTATTATTATTATTATTATGGTCTTCAATGTTAATTCATGGTGATGTCGTCCAGAGTAGCCCTGCTCGTTAGACTCCTGAGCAGCGGAAGTTCCCTTGAAAGCAACTGCGTTGTAGCGTTGAATAATCATCGAGATGCGCTGGTAGAGAAAAGTCGTCTCCCTCTGCTCCCCAGTGACGGCACTCAGTCTGTGTCCCAGTTCTGAAAGGAATAGTAATAATAATAATAATGAATAATAAATAAATAATGAATAATAATAATTAATAATAATAATAATAAATAATAATAATAATAAATAACAAAAAATAAATAATAATAAATATTAAAAATAGTAATAAATAATAATAAATAATAATAAATAAATAATAATAAATAATAATTAATAATAATAATAATAATAAATAATAATAAATGAGTCGTCGAGTAGGCCGACAGAGTGAAGCAGAGTTGCTGCTGGCGGCTGTCAATGCCAAGTTAGAAGATGGCAATATTAGGGCGGCTGTCAGAATCTTGTGCGAGGGGGACCAGCCGGCTGTTCCTAGCGAGCAAAATCTCGAACTTTTGCAGGAAAAACATCCACAAGACCCTTGCCCGGAGGCCCTTAAGGGATTGCCAGACCCTACTTCGGTCTTGGCATTGCAGATGACGGCGGAGGACATCTTGGGGGCAATTAGCCCGTTCCCGGCGGGGTCAGCCGGGGGACCAGACGGCTTTAGGCCGGGTCATTTGTTGGATCTTGTGGGCCCCCATGGGATGGCACAGCCCCTCATCGAGGCTCTGTCAGAATTTTTGAACCTGCTGCTGCGCGGCGAATGCCCACCAGAGGTTAGACCAATTTTGTTTGGGGGTAACATGATCGCCCTCAACAAGGAATCAGGAGGGTTGTGACCGATTGCCGTTGGCTATGTGTGCCGCAGACTAGCTGCCAAATGCGCAAGTAGATACGCAATATCTAAGCTTCCATCTCATTTTGCGCCCTGCAGCTGGGAATCGGCGTGCCAGGTGGTTGTGAGGCCGCGGTCCATGCTACGCGGCGCTTTGTCAACGGTATGCGTAACGACCAGGTGTTGGTGAAGCTGGACTTCACCAACGCTTTTAACTCCTTGAGACGCAATGTTATGCTGGATTCGGTTCGCGAGATTATTCCCGAAATATATCCGTTCGTTCATCAAGCATACTCGGTACCATCTGTTCTTAAATTCTGTCACCTATTCCTATCATCACAAATGGGTCCCCATCAAGGCGATCCGCTGGGCTCTCTTCTTTTCATTCTACGCTTGCAGCCAGTGTTGCAATCGCTAGAATCTTGCCTCAAAATAGGATTTCTGGACGACGTAACTCTTGGCGGCGATATGGAAACTGTGACCCGGGACGTGCGGGCTATTGCTGAATTGGGGTCACGGTTGGGCCTTCACCTTAACCCAAGTAAGTGCGAAGTTTTCTCGCCGGACGCTTTATTGGAGATGACACCGCCCTTGTCAAACTACACTAGGGTGGAGGTCACTACACTGAGTTTATTGGGGGCCCCACTGTTTCTAGGGAGAGCGCTGGACGATACCATGAGGCGTCACTGTGAGAAGTTCCGCCGAGCTCTAGGTAGACTGCGCCTGTTGCCAGCACAGAACGCCCTGATTTTGCTGCGCTCATCTTTCGGTGCTTCCCGGTTGAGCTATCTACTCCGGTGTTCTCCTTGCTTTGATCTCCCAGCCCTAGGTACACTGGATGGACTGATGAGGTCGGGCCCTGAGACAATTGTCAGCTGCTCTCTAAATGACATCCAATGGCTGCAAGCCGCGCTTCCAATCAGAGATGGCGGACTTGGCATCCGAAGAGTCGTATCGCTGGCTTCTTCAGCTTACTTGGCCTCAGCCGCGTCGACTCTCGAACTGCAGACCTCTATCCTTGCGGCTGTGGTGGCAGTCCCCGATCAGTATGTGGCAGACCTTATGGAAGTACGACGAGACACCTTGCCCGCGATTATGCATCCTCTGCCCGTCAAACAGAGCATTTGGGACCGGCCTCTGATTGATAAGAATAAGGCGGAAATCCGCCGGTGAGGCTGGGATTGGATTTATGTAGTCGTCATACATGTCACTGCGGCGATGAGGTTGGTCCAGAGGGTCGCCACGGTTTCGTTTGTAGGAGGGCCCTGGGTCGTTCCCTACGTCACCACGTCATAAACGACATCATATGGCGTGCCCTCCTCCGAGCAGATATTCCAAGTATCAGGGAACCGGTGGGCCTCTTTAGATCCGATGGCAAAAGGCCTGACGGGGCAACCCTCCTACCCTGATCATGCGGAAAATACTTGGCGTGGGATGCCACGATTGTGCATACTTGTGCCGCTTCATATATCACACAAACGGCCGGTTTGGTCGGGCCGGCATCGATGCAGGCGGCCAATCGCAAAACCCTGAAATATGGTGGGATGCCTACATTCTACGTATTTCAACCTGTGGCCATCGAGACCTTTGGCCCTTTGAACCCTTCTGCTTCGGATTTCATCAATGAAATTGGCAGCCGTATCTCTTCTATTAGTGGTGACAAGCGCGAGTCAATCTTCCTTTTCCAAGGTCTGTTTATCACCATACAGCGGTACAATCTTGTCGCATTTAATGGTACCTTCTCTTCAAGCCCTGATGACGAGGCCTGACCATCCAGACAATTTCGCATCATTTAACAATCTCTAAGTCCCTGGGGGAATGAAGTACCTCAGGGCATAAAAAAGTTGTAGTAGTGGTAATGGTGGTGGTGGTAGTGGTAGTAGTATTAGTAGTAGTAGTAGTAATAATAATAGTAGTAGTAATAATAGTAGTAGTAATAATAGTAGTAGTAATAATAGTAGTAGTAATAATAATAGTAGTAGTAATAATAATAGTAGTAATAATAATAATAGTAGTAATAATAATAATAGTAGTAGTAATAATAGTAGTAATAATAATAGTAGTAATAATAGTAGTAATAATAATAGTAATAATAATAGTAGTAGTAATAAAAGTAGTAGTAATAATAGTAGTAATAATAATAGTAGTAATAATAATAATAGTAATAATAATAATAGTAGTAATAATAATAATGGCAGTAATAATAATAATATTTCAAATAAACTACATAATAATAAGTCCCTTATATAATAATAAGAACCACGTTACACAGACTTTACCTCCTATGAGCTGAACCGTCAAGAGCCAGCTAAAACTGACTGATATAAATTTATTTAACGACCCATTCATAACGAAGTGAAGGAAAGACAATCGTCAACTTACGTATTGTCAACCTGATCTAGCTCGTTTAATACCACACCAGAGGCAATTGGTGTTATGGGCCAAGGTCGATTGAGACACACACGGCTGTGTGGTCGCCTTCTGATATTTATGTAGAGGAGTGTTAATCGTGGAATTTTTATAGCGCCGCAGCTCAGCCGAGGTCAATGAAAAGGACGGGTCGAAATACATTGAGACTTATACTAAGGATGGTTTAAAGATATGTCTTGAGCTGTGATTTTAAAAGCACCGGTGTTTACTTGTGTTGGTTGTTGCTCTCTGGATTGTCTGATTGCAAGAAACGCTAATGTGACCAGGACAATACGTAGCCATGCCATCTGATTCGATCTGGTCAGCATTAGCATGGGTATCACATGGAACCAATCTCTAAAAGGGTCCCGTATGGGCTTTATGTGGACATGCGAGCAGTTAAAAATAACCGTAGAGCTTCTATTCGATAACTATTTCAATCGATAACTATTGCTGTCCATTTCTCATGATTTAATTCTAATGTCTTATGAAGGGACACGCGCAGGCAAACTCAGTCATACACACCCACACCTACACACACACACACACACACACACACACACACACACACACACACACCCATACGCGCACCTGTTTATTCTGCGTTCTCCTACGTCGATCCTTCTCATGCATTGACCCGTACACTCGTGTAACAGTCTTCCACTTGAAATTGAAACTCTACGGCAACAAATGTAGAAATATTCGCTATATGGTAGCCTTAGAATGCCTGTGTGAGGAGGCTGTTTAAATGCCATGTGCAACTGCATAAGGTAGGGTGGGGGAAGTTGGACATAGCTAAGCATATATTGCATAGGGTAGGGTGGGGAAGTTGGACATAGCTAAGCATATATTCAATAGGGTAGGGTGGGGAAGTTGGACATAGCTAAGCATATATTGCATAGGGTAGGGTGGGGAAGTTGGACATAGCTAAGCATATATTCAATAGGGTAGGGTGGGGAAGTTGGACATAGCTAAGCATATATTGCATGGGGTAGGGTGGGGAAGTTGGACATAGCTAAGCATATATTGCATTGGGTAGGGTGGGGAAGTTGGACATAGCTAAGCATATATTGCATTGGGTAGGGTGGGGAAGTTGGACATAGCTAAGCATATATTGCATGGGGTAGGGTGGGGAAGTTGGACATAGCTAAGCATATATTGCATAGGGTAGGGTGGGGAAGTTGGACATAGCTAAGCATATATTGCATGGGGTAGGGTGGGGAAGTTGGACAAAGCTAAGCATATATTGCATAGGGTAGGGTGGGGAAGTTGGACATAACTAAGCGTATATTGCATAGGGTAGGGTGGGGAAGTTGGACATGCTAAGCATTATTGCAATTTCTCGATGACATTTATCAAATCCCCATGAACAGTTTTAATGTCAATACCGTAACACAATAGTCCGATAATGATATTCTCTATGAAACTGCAATGCTAATTTACCCATATTTTTTAACATGTAGCTCTTCTGTCATGCACTTAGATGTCCATATTACCCCAGGCAGAGGGGTAAATCGGACACCATAGTAGTGAAAGATGGACACATTAATTTTTCAGTTGTGCTAGCCAATTGATTATTTAGATGAACAGACATTGTTATTATTAATGGCAGTTCACACAAATGAGATCTGGATCAGACGAGATTTCCCAAGCATGGCTGCAAACAACATTTTGTACCAGGTGTTGCAGACACTGCATCCAATCCAGGGTTCAGTTGACTCCTCCTCCAGTTCAACACAATCTGCACAAAAAGCTTAGGCGATTCCACCTTCTTAGCTACCTTCTTCATTATTGCTTTCCCTTTATTAACTTGCTTGGTAGATCTGGCTTTTTGTGTCTGTCAATCACCTCCACCAGACTGACTCTGTTCACCTTTACCACCATCACCTCTACCAGGCAGACCCTTTTCACCTCTACCACTATATCAATCAAAAAAATCAAAAGGTGTTTTACTGTAACCAACAACAAAATAGAGTACATTTTACATTATGCACAAGCAAACTTATATTGGCTTTAATGGGAGCCCCAGAGGGGATGCGAATCCCGCTAAATAGGGACCCACATGTAGCAACTATATCAAACTAATAAATGGCAATTTATCTTTATTGCGAATTAATCCTAAAACACAACAAAGCACCAAATGAAAAATGAACAAAGCTTAACTAAAGTTAATTAATTAAATGCAGTCATATGCACCGTTATATACAACATATAGTTTAATGAATAGTAGTGATTAGTAATTAATTAGGAGTTACTGTATTTAATGATTTAGTGCATTAATGAATTGATGAGGAAGGCTCGTAACCTATTTTTGAATGCTATAATATTATTTGACAGACGAATTTCCAATGGAATGTTATTCCATGATGAGATTCCAGAATATTTTATAGTATACTTGCGTGCATTGGTTCGAGCTTTCATGGGACGATAAGCTGTAATATTTCTAGTATTGTGGGTGTGGGTGTCAAATCCAGTGGAAAAGTATTCTCTAAGGATAGCAGGAAGTAAGCCGTGTTCCTATCGGTATATGAACTCAGACATTTGAAGAACAGTAATTTGACTAATTTTCAATTTTGTAGGATGCCCCTGTATTGATTGATTAATTGATTGATTTTTGATTGATTTTGATTGAGTGATTCACTGATTCTACGAGCACCTGCTATTATTCTTACCACTCTCTTTTGTAGTAACACTAGTTTCTGAGCCTAGATTCATATGTGGATGCCCATATCATATTGCAAAAGGTCAAGTATGGGTAGACAAGGGAGTAATACAATTTAATTCTAATTGACTCCTCGGCTTGACTCCCTGGATTTCGACCCGGCACAGAAAGAAAACGAGAGGATTGGCTATTTTGGACTTGATTTAGCATAGCGCTGGTGAATAAGCTGGTCTCCCTGACATGGCTTTTGTGGACGTTGAGAAATTTTTGAGTATTTACATTACATTACATTAGGGAGTATATAAGTAGTTCTGGCCAAGATGCCAACGTTCTTTGCGATTTTTGAAGAAATGTGGTTAATGTGATCTTTCCAGGTTAAATGCTGGTCAACATAGACCCCAAGAAACTTAGTGGACTCTACCTGATATATAGAAATATCATTAACAGGCAAACTTAGATTATCCCTAGGACTAATTTTCGTATGTGACTTAAACAAAATGAAATTAGTTTTATCTAGATTAAGAGAGAGTCTTTTAGCACAAAACCATATAGCAACATCAGCTAACTCCGCATTAATAACCCTTACCAGAGCTTGCCAGAATCTATGCGAATAAAATACATTTGTATCATCAGCAAATAAAATGAAGAATAGTGTTGCTGAGACAGTAGCCAGATCATTAATATACAGAAGGAATAATAAAAGTTCAAGATTGGAGCCCTGGGGAACTCCAAATCTAATCAGATTCACCTCTGATAGCGCACCATTACACATTACTCTCTGTGCACGATTAACAAGGTAGCTATAAAACCATTTTAGTTGTTCCCCCTCATACCATAATTTTCCAAACTTTCTAGTAGGATACTGTGATTTACCTTCACCAGACTGACGGTTCACCTTTGCCACTATCACCCTCACCAGACGGACCATGCCCACCTCTACCACGATCACCTCCACCAAGCGCACTGTTAAAGTCACCTACAGTTTATAATGAATCATGAGGGAAGGTTATGGTGAGGTTAGGCATCGTGAGGGTTGTTTAAGCCTAGGGTCAAGGTTAGTGCTAGTGACTTTTTAGGCATTTGTGAAGAATCATCGCTGAAGTAATTTCTCCGTGCGTTGCATTCCCGAAATTATGGCCGCAGGAGCGCGCTAAAGAGAAATACAACGCGCATTCGTGATCGCCATTCCGGAAACATGTCAAAGCCATGTCTATGTAAGGATGTGTTCCTTGCGTTTGTGATGACTGTGATTACTGTGCGTATTCGTCTTGTTAGCCACAAGTTGCTGCATCTGACAGCAGCGTATACAATACGGCCCCCGGTCGTTGTCTAATAGCACCGTTTTCCTCACTCTCTTTTCATCAGACGACTTAGTGGTTACTGTGCATATGACAGACGTCGTAGGAGCTGGACCTTACATGTCTATGCGCTAGAGGCTTCTCTGACGTACAGACTCTTCTTCTCCGCCTCCTAATCCTCTTCATAAAAAATCATAATTCTCCATAAAATCATAAGTCTCCTCCTACGCCGTCTTCCTCTCTTCCTCATTCTGATGCACTTCCTGTCTGCTCCCTACTGTACATCCTCATCCGCCTCTTTTCTCTGCTGCTCATCTTCTTTCCCCCTCCCTATTACCCATCTTTCTCTTTCCTCCGCCTCTCCCTTGCTGCTCTTCGTTCTCATTTACTCTCATTTTATGCTAGTCTACCACTTCCTTCGTCCTCTTTCAATTCCCTCCTCCTTCTCCTCCTCCTCCTCCTTCTCCTCCTTCTCCTCCTCCTCCTCCTCCTCCTTCTACTCCTCCTCGTCCATGACAGTCCAATGTCCTAATCGTCTCCTACTCCGCTTCTTTCCCCTCTTACTCCTTTTCTCTCGCCCTTCTCTCTTCCCTTTCCATCCTCCTCTCTCTCTGTCTGTCTGTCTCTCTCTGTCTCTCTCTGTCTCTTGTTCTGCCTGCTATCCCTCTGTTCCTCCTCATCTTCTCTTTCCTTCTTCTACTCTTTGTCCTTCCTCTCTTCTCTCCCGATTGCCCTTTCTCCCTCTCTCACTTGTCCTCCTTCCTCTCCCCTCTGACGTCGTCCTTTTTCCTCGCTGGTTCCATCCACCGCTCTTTGGCCACTGCTTTTCTTGATAGTAATTGATTTATCCAACAAGTCCATTGTTATGTCGCCTGGTATTTCCTGTCGGTGAACTCGTCATTGTGCTGAGGGTCGGAAAACGCCTAAGGGGGTCGAAGGAGCGTCATACCCCTTTTGTATCCAGGTCGTCAATGGCAGCCAAGGACTCCGACTGATGGGTCTTTACCGTCTTCACCTGCTGACCTTTTCGCCTTGGCTTTGCAGTTGATGCAAGACCCAACGAGGCATTCTATCATTTGGCACTATTCTGAGTAATCTCTCTCTCTCTCTTACTGTTTGTCTGTCTGTCTGTCTGTCGGTCTGTCTGTCTGTCTGTCTGTCTCTCTCTCTCAGCATTGAAGAATAGTGACAAACTAGGCTACTCTTAGTTTTGCTCAGCCAATGCAATTAACCAGTTGAAAGACTATTGTAATGAGCAGAATAATTGCTCGAGTTGATGCATTTAAATGTTTGATATGAGTTAAATAATTGCTCAGTGCAGGCATTTAGGATAATTTGAACAATTGCTATTCGATGTTGTTAACTTGAGTCCAAAAGTACTTCAATTTGATGCTGTTCGATGATTTTAATAAGATGAAAAAATAGCTTTACACCTTGCTGTCATTTTGCACGTTTCATTATAGTATTTCATGCATTTAACCATTACCATAAATACAATACTTAAGGAAATATTATCACGTGCGGAATAGGATAATAGGGAAAGTAGGAACCCCTAAGGGACATGGGTCTTGCTAAGGGGACTACCCTTAGCACGCTCAATTTAACATTAAGCAGCAGGTTCAGAAATTCAATAAAACAATTATTAGTGAACGTGAATTTACAAATGTCTTATATCATTTTTCATAGAAAGTGCCTTGGTAGTTGGAACATCAATCAATTAAACTTGATTTAGCGCCTTTTCAAGAAATCTACTCAGAGGCGCTCCCACTCCCAGTCCAATCTCGGCTAAAAAAGACAGATTTCATAGCAGAATAAAAATGGGATAGAGAGTTCCTAGGCAAGAGCCGAAGATACAATGGGAATCAATTCCAAGCAGTTGGGCTCAGAACTTAAAAAGCACCATACTGCATTGTAGAGGTCCGAGAATAAAAGGACGAGAAGAAGACCTTGCAAGGCAAAGTGCAGAGTCCGGCCAGCATTTCTACTAGCGGTAACAGGACAGCAGAGCTCCTTATAAATGCCTACAGGTGCTACATTCATACTTAATTGCATATTCACATACATGCTTACATACATACATAATTATACCTGACCTTTCAGTTCTATGTATATATATTTATGGGTTTTTTTCTTGTATTTCTTTCCTTGAGGGCCTGTAAACATGATGCTGGTTTCCATTATTAGGTCGGAAGCGCCTCTGACGAAGCGTCATATAAATCCGCGATACAATTATACATGCATAATGTGTGATCATGGTGGGTTGTTGCAGGGATCATTATATAGCGCCCTATGAGAACCATGTTTGTGTTGTGTGGCCATGCAGGTGCAGTGGAGGCGTGCGTCCAGCACGGACTACGCAAGCGAGCGCTGGGTCTCTTCAAGAACAGCACGACGACGGCACTCCTTCAGAAGGTCAGCAAGACGTATGAACCAGCCGCAGCACTCGTCAAGATCCTCGCAGAAATGGAGAAGAACTTCGAAAATGCACGGTACACGACCCTCGTCTTTCCACTTACCGGTTCCCCTTTGATGCCGTAGAAAGAGAGAGAGAGGGGGGAAGGAGGAGGAAGGGAATGAGATGGTGGATGAAAAGGAAGAGGAATGGAATAAGGAAGAAAAAGGAGGAGGAGATAGATGATGAAGAGGAGTTATCGAATGAGGAAGAATGCCAGACGGAAACAATACGATATGTGATCCATCGGATATTTGCACAATATATTTCCAGAGAGGAAAAGGTTGATGATATGGATTATCCTCCCACAACCTTTCTATTCCTCGTCCCTGGTCAAGGACTGGCAAAAGTTCCCCAATAGCCAACCACATTTTTTCATTTATTATTTCATTTATTGATTTTTTTATTATTACATGAAGATTTATAAAGCACAAATTAATACATCACTAAACGCTATTTTATGCGCTAGTAGTTTAGCAGCTTAGTGAGATGACGTTAACGGGTAAAAGTCTGTAATATCTTCTGGAAGCTTTCGATAGAGCATTCCAGAACGCGGAATTAGACATGCTATAGCATATCTGAAATGGCTATATAGCCATTTCAGATGATTGGACCAAATGCTCTTTGCTGTGTGCATGACATTGTATTACTATTCATAAATATATATATATATAATGCTTATATATATGTTTATATATATATGTATGTGTTTATGTGTGAATGTGTGCGTTTATTTGGTACAGTTATTGTATGTGATTAATTAGAGTTGGTGTTAAATACCTCATTTGTTGGCAGATAGTTAGCCATGTAGGGCAGGCAGAAAGATTATTATGTATGTTTAGTATTTTTCAGTATTATTTTTATTTTTTGTTACAGTTATTATAGTTATTGTATCTTTATTTTAGTTACTACTTATTATTATTATTTATTATTATTATTAAATTCATAACTCGCACAAGGTCACATCTAAATGTGAATCTGAGGCGCGGATGGTCAGTTGCCAGGAGAAGATGCAATTAGATTTCCAAATCCTTAAAAGCCAAAGAGAAATAGTGAGTTTTGAGTCGCTTTTTGAAGGAAGGAAGTGAATTTGAGCTACGAAGAGAGAGTGGCAGTCGATAGATGAGAAGATGTAATCCAGTGTAGAGACAAGAGCAGTTTCCGTAAAGTAGCCTTTGCGATATGCTGACTGGTAGGGACTGAAATTGGGAGAGGAAGTAATGTGTCTCTTGATACGCATAAGAAAAAGACGTTCAAGGATCTTGGAAATGTTATTGAGGTTGGAGATAGGTCTGAAGTTAGACAAATTGCTAGTGTCAAGGTCAGGCTTTTTAAGTATAGGCGTGACTAAAGCAGATTTGAAGCATGAAGGAAGGCAACCCTCAGCAAAAGATAGGTTGGCCAAGTGTGCAATGAGGTGAGAGAATACATCAGAACAAGAGACCACGAGTGATGTAGGTATGAAGGCTTAGGCTTAGTTGTAGTTATATTATATATATGTATATATATATATATATATATTTATTTATTTATATATATATATATATATATATGGTCACATTATTTTCATTGTCAAACATCATCATTACCGTTATTGTTAACGAGAAT
Organism: Bimastos eiseni; assembly: GCA_959347315.1. Lineage (NCBI taxonomy): Eukaryota > Metazoa > Annelida > Clitellata > Crassiclitellata > Lumbricidae > Bimastos > Bimastos eiseni. Next base: position 14,939,303 of record OY365821.1, on the reverse strand, counting down.
CAGATTGGCTTGAGTGTGCTAAGCCTTATGCATTATACACCAGTACCATAGAAGTGATCATTTGATATAATTATCTTATGAATACTCATAAATGTATATGATCATTGAATACACATGATCATTGAATTTGTATGACTGCTTATGATCATTGAATATGCATGACTGCTTATGATCATTGAATATGCATGACTGCTTATGATCATTGAGTATGCATGACTGCTTATGATCATCGAATATGCATGACTGCTTATGATCATTGAATATGCATGACTGCTTATGATCATTGGTTAGATAGTATGGTCGCGCTTTGACGTGTGGACACAATGGTTTTGACTCGACTGTTTTGGATGGATTTTTACTGTTTTCAGCCGCGGATTAGGCCGTGAGCGCCTCTGAGTAGATGTCTTGAAGGGGTGTTATATTAAGTATTTTTGATTGATTCATTGATTGCTTATGAGCCTTGAATATGCATGATTATATATTAATATCAGTGGTTGACTCAATGTTTATATATGAATGTCTGTGGTTGACTCAAACTGGTCTGAGAACCGCTTTTCTGGTTATTAGAGATCCACTATTCGCCACTAACAACGGAAACCCATCAGTTGAAAGGGAAACATGAGAAGAATATAGTCACATCTCCCTTTCAACTGATGTGTTTCCGTTGTTAGTTATACGCATGACTGATGGTGACCTCAGAGACCTTCGTAAGCAGACGAAAAAATACACAGCGAGCTATGCAACAATTAAAAGTCATTAGAGATATGTTTTCAGTGTAGAGCTAAAGAATCCCTCACAAGGTAGTTGCGATCTTGGGTTAGTTTCAAATGAAGGAGGAACGGGCGACTGTGAATAAACACCGACCAAAGACAAGACTTAGACCATGCAGAAACGACATATCTTCCAGCGGACGCTAATCGAAGAGAGAGAATCGACGTGTGTGTGCGTGCATGTAGGAGTGCGTGTGTGTGTGTGCGTGTGCGTGTGCGTGTGTGTGTGTGTGTGTTGGTTACATTATCAATCGAAAACGTGTCTTGTGTTTCATGCATTGTGCGTCTTGTTTGAAAACGAATAACATTATCTGATTTGCAGTCATAAGCTTACATTCTCATAACAATTTTGGGATCCCTTTCGAATTGTTGTCTAATAGTAATATACATATATGTAATCATTATGCATATATATATATTGTATATATAATTATATACATATTATCATTATGCATTTATTAAATATCACGATCTTTTGAAGAATTTATTTTTTATTTATTTGGAGGTTTCATATAGCACCCCTTCCAGACATCTGCACAGAAGCATTCCTGCCCAAACCCAGCTAAGTAGGACATTATATAAACACAGTTGAATCTCCTCTGAGCACAAAGCAGGACCAGCAACCGAGAAGGCTCAGCACTGCCTCATGGAAGTCCGAGAGCAAGGGAAAAGAAAAGCCTGTAAGGAAGAAAGGAGAGTGCCTCAGCGTTGGACACTTAATGTGATGAAGCATCATTGGTAAGGGTCAGAGCAATTGTGACCCTAGGACTTACATATATAGGGTCCTTAGAAGTAACTGTCATACTTTAAACTGTACTTGAACCTGTACCCTCTGCGTAACACTGGAGGTACAGGCACTCTTAACCAATCGGGCACCGCTATATGGAGATGGTATGTTTATGTGAGCAATCATTTTATAACTTGTGCTAGGCGGAAGGGATAGAATGTTGACCCGAATGACTGTTTGCACTCTTAGTCTAATGGATGTCGAATTATGGCAAGGAAAAAATTTGTCCTAATTGCACAGAGAAGGATGAAGCCGACTAGACTGTCTGTCTCGCCCACTGCAGAACTTGAATGCCATGGGGTGCGTGATAGTCTAGTGGTAGCGGACTGGACTGCCAACTGACAAGTCAGGGCTTCAAATCCCCCTGGGGGGTGGGCAGACAATGGATCAAAATATCTCTCACATTGAGAGGGAGAATCAAGCTAAGAAAATGAGGTCGCTGATACTTCGTAGGGATACCTGCCTATCAGTGGGGAATATATTGAGGGATGGGTGCTCCTCTGTGACAATGTTGCAGTCCCTGACTGTTTGTGGTCAGGTCACATCATCAGTTGTTGTTGCTGTCATAATAATCATCATCATCAGTATCATCATAATGATTGTTACCATCGTCATCATACTTGTCGTCAATCTTTCTCAGTTGTCATCATCTTTTTCGCTTGGTCGGTCATATGGTCGAATGGCAATACACAGGTACGAAGAACAGAAGGATGTGGGTTCAATACCAGCTATAGGTTCATAGGGTTGATTCAGCCTTTTACTCTGGAGGGGGCAATGGTACAATTAAGCCAAAACAGTTAGAAAATCGACTCTTGTTTAACTTATTATCATGTGTCATTGTGTTCCTACTATTGCATGTAGTCATACATACTGTGTACTGTTTATCAGTTTGAATTGAATAAACGTCTTTTTTTTAATATATATTTCAAATGTTTAAAATGTCTCGATGCCCCTGTATTCCTATAAAATGGATTGCAGCATTGAGGATGTCCTGTAGCTGAGTGATATTTATGGAAGACAGAACAAATGTAGACTGCATTGCAATCGATCCATGCGCAGATCGTAGCATGCACCAGAGTCTTGATTGCACAAAGATGAAGTCATTGGCGAATGAGACGAAGTTGACGAAAATAGTAGAAGCATTAGTGTGAGACACTGTTTACGTGATCTGATAAGGAGAGTACGAGATGGAGTATTAATCCTGGAGCACGGACAGAGGAGGAGAGATGCACATTTGAGAAATCTTAGGAAGAGGGAATCAATATCCATTTTGGGAAGCTGTGCATGATTGCCTATCCAGATGAACTTGGTCTTATCTTGGCTTAGACGAAGACGATTAGAGGACAGCTCTCATTCAGCACCTCAACTACAGTACTGCCAGCACCCTTCATCTTATGTCTATATATGCTTCTATGAATGTTCATGTATCTATGTATACTGTATATGTATGTATGTGTGTGTGTGCGTGCGTGCGTAAGTAGGTATAATGTGTGTGTGTATATAATATATACTGCATATACATATGTATGTAGCTATGAATGTATGTGTGTATGTATGTATGTAGGTATGTGCATATGTTTGTTTCATCATTAGCACCATTGGAATTTATTGGTCTCGTTTGATGTTTAAATATTGCAAGGTTTTCCTGTAGACTGGACGCATGTAAGTAAGTAGGCAGAGGTTATTATGATAGGGTTTCTTTATGTTTGTTTGAGAAGGCTTAGTTGGGTCCGATAGAATTTCCGGATAAGGAGCAGACGGCTAATGATAACATCTGGTCCTTTGCTTAGTTAGTTCTATGTTGATTAGGTTCTATATTCAATTCAATTCAGTTTTATTTGATAACAAAAAACATGAGAAAATGACAAGCAAAAAGTTAACATAAATGAATATTCTAGTTACACAGGGGAACCTAAAGGGGTCATAGACCCCGCTAACCAGAGGCCCCTATGTAGAATTTATAAACTGGTGATGGGCTACCGATATTAATAACATTCACATATCAGGTAAGTAAATATTGATTAATCTTAACTAGTGCCTTAACCAAGAACTCATTGCATCCACTGAATATAGACAGAAATACAAACATTCAATACCTAGAGTTGTCTTCAAGCAAATACAGGCAAAATTTATTTTTAAATAATCTAATATTTTGCTGGTGTTGAATATACGTTGGGAGAAGATTTCAGTACATTGAATGGAAAACAGTCGAGTATTTGGTGTGTGCATATTGCATAAGGAGGGTCTTATATGATGTCGAGTTTCTTGTTTGATAGGAGTGGCTCTATGGTCTCAATTGTTGTGGTCTAATTATTCTTAATGACAAAATAAGAAGGACATTACGTCAAGTTGGTCCTCGTGAAGCCATGGGTATGAGGTGATTGCAGCATCATTTTCTTTGCCTTGGTATAAGGAGGCTATGGTCGGCCCTTTCCCTCGCCATTGTTTGTATACCCACCGTCATTGTAGCTGTATGGGTTACAGATGGAGCAGAAATCTTTAACCAAATTTCTGTCATGGTGTGGATTTGAACTCAGACGTCTCTGCTAACCACTTGTATAGAGTACTAGACACATTTACGACTAGACTGTCCCACTACTAACTTACTAAGGCTGTCAACAAATTTTGAAATCACGACGCGGGTACCTGTCGATCTATGCAATCGGGTACCCGTACTACCCGGATACCCAACTGCGCGGATATTTTGTTAGGAAATGTAGGGAATTGCGCATATTAAAGGAGTGCCGGCACCTGAGAATCGATTTCATTGCCCTGGCAGTCAGCCAACATGACCAACGGAATATTTCTGGCATATGTTTGGGTACCTGAGAACCGATTTCGTTACCCGGGCAGTCAGCCAATATGACCAACGGAATATTTCTGTCATATGTTCAGGTAAAATTGCGCATTTTTTAAGGAATTTCGGGTACCCGAAAACCGATTTCATTACCCGGGTAGTCAGCCTCAGGCAGGTAGCCTGGTACCCATTGACAGCCTTACCCACTACTCATAACAAGAAAATAAAAGAGAGGCAACGGTTGTGTCAATTTCATGGGTTGCCGTTGAGGAATATCTGAAGCACAATATGAAAACATGGTTTTAATTGCACATATTTTACAACGTCTGACAAACTGATAAAGGATTCATCTCATGTGGTTGTTTCTTAAGGAAGTCACAAGACAGTTCAGCATCGAATCAAGTCCTTAGGAAGTACAACGCTAAGTATCTGTGGATTCGAGTGGCTCTCTTTGAAAAGCAACTGGCCAAGATCATCGACTACCTAGTCCAGAATAGCAGGTACACTAATCAGTCCTCAATGCAGATCTATAAATTAATTAATTAATTAATTAATTTTATTTTTCTATTATCAGCTAACTTAATTAGTTATTTGAGTGCATTGTTGTTTGTTGATTTACAACTCTAATTTGCTGTACTACTTGCTTATCTACTTTTGTTCCTTTCGACCCACCTACTTACTTGCTTACTTGCCTGCTTTCCCTCTTTGTTGTTCGCATACTTACTTATTGATAAGCTTGCTTTCTTCTTATCTAGCTACTTACTGATTTACTTGCCAACTTGTGTATGTATTGTATATGCTTGCTTGATTTACTTGACTTACTTATGCACTTATTTACTTTTTTCCTTACCTTTTTGCTTACTTACTTATATTTGTGCTTGTTTGCTTTCTTGCATCTCTGCTTGCTTTCATACTGACTTTCCTACCTACATACACACAGCTTGCTGATTTGGTTTTTGGATCTTTTATTTGTTGTTTACATCCAGTAAGAGCAGTTGTAATCGTATTCATAAATGTTTATTGTATAATGAAACTTCAAATGGCAAATTGAAATTGCACCAGTGCCACAAATTCACCTTTAATGTTCTCATGATAACCATAAATGCTCTGGGACGCAGTTTACAACTGCACCGTGAGCATACATTGGCACAGTCGTTGATGCTCTGGGGCATCATCAATGTACCATTAATGTGCTTTCGCGCTGATGTTCTCGGACACCATCAGTATGTTGAATCCGTAACATTCACCCATTACTGATGTGTAATTAATTCGTTAATGCTTCTTTAAAGGATTAATTATGTCTAACAATTATGCTATGATTGCCTGGATTAATTTACCCATATTGCATTAGCCCATCATGACCTCATGATATCCTCATAATAATCTTAACATAACATATTCGAACGTGAACCTCTGATTCGTGTCTCTGTGAGAACTTGCACACGTAAAACATTTTTTTAGACAATGATTATGATGATGATTATGATGGTTAATAATAATTAATAGAAATTATAGTGATTTCTGATTAAAAAAATTATTATTTGTGGGTAGATTAGGTTTTTATTAGATGCTGTGTGATATTTATTGTAGTAAATACTACGAGAAAGAGGCTCTTCTATCAGACCCAGTGGAAGGAGCAATATTGGCATCTCTTCTTGGTTGTCCAATTATACTTATTTTTATGTTTCAATTATCTCCTTATTTATTTAGTTATTTATTTAGTGCTAATATTATTGTTAATAAGAACGCTTTGGTTGATGCGCAAATGTGATGTGCATTACAAAGAGTCTCTTGATCTTTAAACATTTACTTGATCATATCGATCATCATCATGATCGTCATCGTCATCACCATAATTTAGTGTCATCATCATCATTATGACCATCATCATCATTGTCATCCTCATGATCTTCGTCGTCATCATTATCGTCATCTCTGTCGTCGTTGTCACATTCTGTAATAGTCATTTTCTTTTGTTATTGATTGATTGATCGACTGGCAACCACTGAAAAGACCGATTGAATGAGTGATTGATTTGCCTGACTGATAGACAGACTTTCTGAGCAATTTGATTTGACTGACTATGTTTGTGACTGAGCTGAATGTCTGACTGATTGTGTGATTGATTAATTAATTAATTGACTGACTGATTGAATGATTTCTTGGTGAGTTTATTGATTAATTATCTAAGGATTTAATTGATTGTTGATGGTTGTTTTGCATTTCCAGTGGGACCTTGTGCCCTGGAGTACACGCGGATGAAGACTCCGGATCACTACTGGACGGATCCTCCGGCCGATGAACTCCTCCAGCGCCATCGCATCCACAGCAGCGGAAGCCATCACATCCCAGCAGCCCACTCCGACTCCCCCAAGCGACCAGGGCTCCAGGTCAGTGAGACAAGCCACTCCACTTCTGCCCAATTAGATAAAGCTGTCCAATTGGCTACTTAGCAGGGGTGGTGGAAGGGAGGATGAGTCAGTGGAAGAAGAGAGGAGGAAATAGGAGGAAGGAGAGGGAGGATGAGGAAGAAGGGAGACAGATGAAAATGAAGAGGAGAATGAAGGAAAGAAAATAGAAGGAAGAGGATGAAGTTGAGGAAGATAGAGAATGCAATAGGGAGGAAGAATTAGAGGAAGAGGGAATGGAAAGAAAGAGGAGGAAGAAGGAAAAAGAGAGGTGGAAGATGAGGAGGAGTAGGATAAGAAGGAAGAAGAGGAACAGGTGGAAAAGTATGAATTATGAAAGAAGAAGGCTGTGGAAGAGGCACAAGGAATGGGGTAAGCATTTTGAAACCTGAAGTTGACTATAATGAAGAGATACGGATTCAACTGAAAGCTAAAACTGGACGAAAAATAAGTGAACTGTCATCATTGTGCTATTTTGGCGATTTCTTCATTTGCCATCTTTAGCTTTTGAAACAGAAGCTGATTGATGGAAGTCTGACCTTTGAATCCGGCTATATTGGCATTCTAGATTTCTTAATCTTGACAAAGTCCATTAGTGACCTTATTGCAGCATACAAGAATATATATATAAATATATATATTATACATATGTAGTGTGTGTGTATAAATATAACAATTATGTATTTTATATTATATATATATATGTAGACATATGTATAACAATTGTGTATTTTATATTTCATGTAAACACGTACACTGTTCATTGCTGTATATAGATACATGGTATGAAAAATAAAAGGAGATGTGGATAAATATGAACGTTTAAAATATATATCATTATGGGACTGTTAGCTATTTATTTTTAAATAGTTAACTATTTAAGAATTTAAGATCAATTAATGATTTACTGTGATTTAATGCAGTGGTTTTCAAATGGTGGTATGCATACCATAGGGTGCACCAGCTGTTGCCAAGGGGTACACAAGAAAATTTTTATGATTTTTTATAAATATTTCGTGCGGAAAAAGATAAGATAATAGTCGCAGGTTTTGAAATGCCATATTTATGCATATTACTGTTATACTATAACAGTAATGTACTATTTGTGGTTAAATAATTTTCTTGTTATTATTTTATTCTCTGTTTATCTGTAAAGGACAACAAATGCAAAACAATTAAAAAAAATGCCAAATTATAAGATAATTTATTGAAAATTAAATTAACATGGATAAATGACAATTAATCTATTCTAATTAAATAAATTACCAAAGAACGTTTCTGACAGGTTTTTTCTGTTGGGGTAAGGCACACAAATTAGAAGGATAATGTTGGGAACCGCTGATTTAATGCATTCCCGGATGAGTAATGGCAAACATTGACATTAATATTTATTGATAGTAGACTTACTTACTTATTTGTTCATATTAAAAATCTTCAGTCCATGTCTTCCTTCCACTCACAAGGGCTATAATACCGGGGCACCTTATCGAACGTAATAGGCGGACTTCGATTAACAATTAAAAATTAATTTTATCATTAAAAATTTTTTAACAATTAATCGATTAATTAATCGTTAACTTCCACAGTCATAATATTTCATATGAGCCAAGATATTACCGGTATATGGCTTTGAATATATAAAGGATGAGTGTGCTAGAAGACACGTTAGAGCAGTTCGCTTAGCGAGACGCCTTCGAGGCAAGATTGACGAGCAAGTATTTCTTGATGGAACCAGATATGCGTTGCCTTTGACCTCTGTTCATCGACCAAGATGAGTTGCTGTGGATGGTGTTTTATTGTAGTCATGGTGATGGCATCATCAATGGTGGTAGGGAAGTGATGTTACTGTGGTGATCAAAGTTAATCAAAGTAAAGGTCAAATGCACACCACACACATACGCGCACCACATACACACAAACACGCATACACACGTGCGCGCGAACACACACATACACACCTAGACACACACACCTGCAGACACACACGCAAACGCCTACACACACACACATCTACCTCACACACACGCTCACTGTCTTGTTTGTCGACACTGCAAAAGTAATGATGATGAGGATGATGGTGGCAATGAAGAAGAAGATGATGCTCTTGATGATGATGGTGATGGTGTAATTGATGATGGTGTTGTTGATGTTGGTATCAGCTGTCTCTCCTCTTTCCATTCGGCTCCAGTTTGATGGATCCTTTTGTCCGTTGATGTTTTGTGTGCATCCGATACATTTCCTGAACTAGTCCAGATTATGAATGACAATTGAAGATCTTTATCTGGATCACTAGAATCACAGTGATCGACGATCATGTCACGAGCCTTCATGATATTTATAATGACTACAACAGAGGCCATCATGACATTAATAATGATCTTAGCAGTGATCATCGTAACATTGACAATATTTAATCATGACAATGACCGTCATGACTTTGACAATGATCATGACCAGTGCCTTACTCAGCCTGATTATGATGATGAGTGGGGCAGTTACCCTTGTGACAATGATGGGGAAGCCGTCAGGTAATGGATAACATACTGGATAACAGCACAACTGAGGAATAGAGCGTTGATTGCCGAGGGCTGCTATGTAAGAACTGTAGAAAGGAATCCATGAGTTAGTCATGACACTTGTGTGCGTGTGTCTGTCACTAGTGACAGACACACTTCTTCTTTTCTTCTGCTTAATAATGAGTCCAGTACCTAAGGATATTTTGCAACATGTAGACTAGTGCAAAGATATTAGCTTGCTCTTGAATGGCGCTATATAAATATAAATGCCAGGTATTATAATGGGAATTTCAACATTAGGAATCTGGATCTGAAACGGTGTGAAGTAAAACATTCACAGATTATACTTATGTAAGGTTATATCTTTATCGTTGATCGCTTGTACACGAGGCCATGGTGGCTGGTGCAATCTAAATTACTAGTAATTAGTCATTATTAATTAGCAATTTATGTTCTCTGGGTTGGTCACAGCTGAATTCACTATTGTCACTGTGATGTGATTATTGCCTGCTTTGTATAAGCTTACCTGTATTAATTAGACATTTAATATATATATATATATATATATGTGAGGTGCTCTATCAATAGCAGGCCAAAGTCACATTTGGGCGAATTTGAGATTATATCATTTTATATTTCAATATTAAATCACTTTCGTAACAGTGCAAAAATTATTAAGATATCTCCAGTAGAACCGACGATATGCTAATTTGAAGTCTTGTATCAAGAGAATTCCGAAACCGAGAATATCATATTAAAATGTTCGGCTTTCATTTACTTTCGTCAAAATCTTCTACAATAATGTGATTATAGCGGAATAGAGCACAAGATTTAATCAAATCATTTTTTGGGAATTAAATAATAAATTTGTTCCCCGAATTTTATTCAAACTCAAAACAAACATTATTGACCCTGCATGTCATTTTTGGCCGTTTTCTCGAAATTGTGTTCTGCGATATAGGCCTGCTTTTGATAGAGCATATCACATAATATAACCACATATAGTATGTTATAGACATATGCAAAGCTCCTCCCATTTTAGTGTAATTAGGTCAAAAAGCGCCACCTAGCTGCTCTGGGGTTAGAAAAAATTCGCGTGGATAGCATTGTACAGGGAATCTAGATTGTATATTGGTCCAAAGATAATAATAATTTTAAAAAGAATAATAATAATAATTTATATGGCGCAGTTACGTGGAGGGTACACCACAAGGGCGCCACACAAACAACTTGCTAACTGCTTTAGAGAAGACTCAGAAGAGGTGAGTATTGAGCTTTGACAGCTACAGCAAAGACTGTTTATGAGGTAGGCAGGCTACTGCTGGTACAGCTACTTAAATCAAATTTTTTCTTGTTCATCTTCCTTCACGTGTACCCTTTGGTCTCTCCCTTTTATCGTCTTCTTCCAATTCAATCCTTGAGGATTCTTTCGCCTCTTTCTCTTCTGCCTTCTTATGTCCTCGTACACTCCTGTTCTATCCTTCCTCTTCTATCCTATCACACTCCTTGGCATCCATCCTCTTCTGTCCTCATATAATCCTTGGAATCCTTCCTCTTCTCCCTCGTCTGTCCTCTTAACACACCGTTGCCTACTTCCTCTCCTCCTCCTATTCTTCTTCTGAATCATTTCTGTTACACTCTGATCCGTTGCCTCCATCCTCTTCTGTCCTTTTGCAATCCTTTACTTCCTTCTCCACTCTTCTCCCTCTTTCCTCATCTCCTGGTTCTATCATCTTAAACTTTTTGTCATACTTATCCTCCATTCTCTTGTCCGTATTTTAACTCTTCCTTATCCCTCACGTACTGTACTCTTGTTATCCAATTCCGCTTGCTGTACTCCCTAGTTAGCCTAATAATTTTCACAGCTTAATGAGATTGACTGTATATTTATGAAGATCGAAATTAAGATTTTTAGCCTAATTTAAATGTTTGTAGAGAAAATGCTTAAAAATGTACCATTTCAGATTTAGCTGTACATAAATCTTCTCGGCACATGTTCTGCGAGTCCTCTCCCAGATCCCTACCCCTATTTTGCTCAAGTGCATCCAGCACACTGGCATGTCATTTTCCAGTAAACGTTGCCAATGGTCAACCATTCCAAAAGGTTTGGGACCCCTGCTCTAAGTCATACTCTCATCATCTGAAGTCTGATATAACATCAACAAAATAATCAAAATCAACCTGAATTCTTTGTAGTTCCGAAATTCTCAAAATTTATTACAGACAGATGCAAAACTGGCATATAACAGATGCTCACTTCAAGGTAAGGCAAAAGATTCCAGCAGCCTCAACTTCAGTTGATCAGTAACTAACATGTTTACAATGATTAAATTTGGCATTTGCAGAAGCGTTAAACAATTTAATTACAAAAGACACATCAATTAAACATTTTTGCAGAATATAAAGTATGATTCAAGCTACATGTATTTCAATTTCTTCATCTATTGAATAGATTCTGATCCAAGGACCAGACACAATATAATTGGTTCTAACAGAATAACTTTTTTATTAAAAGGCACAGATTAGATTTGGCGTTTGCAGAAGTATGAAGTTGCTTAATTGCAACATACACATCAATTTTAAACTGTTTAACAAATATAAAGTACAATCCAAGTTACATGTAATTCAATTAGTTCATCTATTGAATAGCTAATGATCCTAGATCCAGACAATATTACTGATTTTTACTGAACAACTTTTTCAGTACAAGACACAGGATAACTCAGATTTGTTGGCATTTAAATATTAGTTCAAGTTAAGCAGTGCTTCAGAGTTCATCTGAACCAGCTTCTCAAAGTTTGCATAGCATTTATAAGCACATCCTTATGTTGCAGAGGATCTGATAAACAATACTGCTTGCCTAATTCTGCAATATGGTCATCAACTTGAAATCCTACAAAAGTCAGCGGTTCATGACTTTCTTAGCCTTATGATTACACTTCAGCTTACGGGTCTGGTCAATCTGTTGCAGTGCGCGGTTTTGGATTCGAATGAAGTGATGAATACGAACACGAAGCAACAAATCCAACAGATAGTCTCGTTGCTCTGTCTGATGCTCTTCACAAACCGATTCGATGTGATAACATCCAACATCAACGCAAGCTAAAACACATTGTGTCAAGTTGTGCATAACTTTTCGTCCGGAAATCAGTGACTCAATGTTCATCTGTACCACCTTCTCAAAGTTTGTTGTAAGTTCATCCAACATCCAACATTGTCTCAAGTTGTGCATAACTTTTCGTCCGGAAATCAGTGACTCAATGTTCATCTGTACCACCTTCTCAAAGTTTGTTGTAAGTTCATAAAGTTCACATGAAGGTGCCAGCAGTCCGTGCTTAGCCCAGTCAAACGTTTTACTCTGAATGAATGCATGATGTGGTTCTCTTGATGTAAACCGCCATGATGATATCCATTCACAAGCTGTATCCAACAACTGAAATTGCTCAATGGATTTTGTAGTCAATGGCTTCTTCCACTTATGATTTATTTTCAGTGCCCTCGAGTTGAGAACATCAAAATTCTGGTCAATTTTCTCAACAAAACTAGCCGTTGATAAAGAAGAATCGTGCAGTTTCTTGAAGTGGACATAGGTTCGTATACCTGCGGCAACACTATGACTTAGCACCTGCATGGCCAGACTGACCTTCATCTGCTTGAATGGCTTCAGCTGAAGATGACCATCTGTTAATTTCGGACACAAGCGTAAGCAACTGCCTTTCTCCAGCTCATACATATGACGAATCACATCAAATGATGCCATGACGCCACTTGACTCGGTCACGATGTCATAGTTCAGGAGATTATTTCTGAGGTTCTTTATCAGATTAGGGACATCATACAGCGCATAAACTTTGATGCCACTCTTTGCCAATAACCATGGTTGAGTCACAGAAACACCAAGCAGCTTATACAGGACACGATGTGATGGTTCTTGGTCACAAACCAAAGCAACTACTTGTAAACCAATCTCTTCCATTAGTGCTACAATCTGAAGGATCATTTCTTTCAGAGTTGCTATCTGTAAAGCATGTGATCCAAAGAAATGTCCGACTGGCTGTTTCCATCTGCCTGAGATACCACGAACCATAAATTGAACCGCCTGTCTTGCAATGTCTGAACTCTTTTCCTGAAAATCACCTAAATCTACAAACCCTGAAACCACATCACTGGACTAAAAATATTATAACTTGCTTTTTAAGGCCATGCCATCAAAAGTAACGATGCAGTATTTCTCATAAGGGGTCATTGACTCAATACGTCTTTTAAGGCTTCCAGGTATTCAGTTTTAAAACCACAGCCAATGTTAAACCTACCAATAAAAGCGTGCAAGGTGCGTTCTGATGGTAACTGAAAACTGGAGCTCAGAAAACGATAGGCTGATGGGCTCTTGTAGTACAGACCAAGTGCTAGAAGTTTGTCCTGCACAGTAAATCTCATTCCAAGTTTTGAGTATTTACATGCACAAATTTGAGTTTGAAAAAACTGTCTCTGACTTTCAGGTAGGCAGCTCAGATCTTCACACAATGAACAGGTGCAGGTTGGCTGTTTACTTTCAAGCTGTTCAGAAAAGGATATTGTTTTACAGCATGAACTTTCTTTTTCTTTCCGAACCCGGTGTAAAGCCACACGAGCACGATTTAAACTAGCCTGTTTACATTCCAACCTACTCTTTAATGCTGCTTTTTGTGGTGCTAGCTTCGAAGCAAGTAGTTCAGTGAATTCTGATGATGTGTTGGCTTGAATGCAGTCAGCCTTTAACCTTTTCGAAATGTTATTTCGTTCTGCTGGTGGATCCTTTTCTTTGGAAGTTCTGCTAAAGACGACTGCATGAATTCAAAAATTGTTGGCACAGCATTGAATTATTTACCAGCGACCTTCTATTTGCACTGCTCATAAACATGCACTGCTCAAAGTGGTCACCACAGACCAAGTAGTTCGCATTCAGTTCAATTGCTGTTTTTTTCTAGGTTTACTGTTTTGCATTTTACAACCCACTGTTTTGATCTAAAAATAATCAATATTTACAGCAAGAATCAGTGCCAGATTTAGGCAAAATGGTCTCACAAATTCACACAGTCCACAGTAGACAATTAAAGTAGCTAGAAGTTATTAACGAGCCACAATACATCCTAAACTAATAATTACCTAAATCATGACCTGCATGTGTCTGTCCGATGTAAGTATATTTGCAGTTATTAACATGAAATGCACACTTATTGGATGAAACCCGATTTTGAATCGGTTGAATCGCCGTTACTAATAATTGTACGGGTTTAACCAAAATTGTTCAGAGGGCGTTTCACTGGTCAACAGTTCGACACTGAAGTTAGTTGTCTTCTGGGGCAAGTTGTAGCCATTCTGTACAATGGGAGGAAACGGGTTGAATCGTGAGCTGTTATATTTTCCAACCCGTGATTCTTCACGGGTTAACAGATAGTTCTTATATGATTATCTGTGGATTAATTGAGAGTTGTCCTAGGGTGGGAGAGTATGGTTGTGTGCTTGTGGTTTGAATTGGAGCATGGAGGTGGAATGGAGTGGAGGTAGGAGCTGATGAAGAACATGCATGGGGTTGTGTAATGTGGAGTAAAGGAGTTTTTGGCATCTGCATGCTATATTCACAAGTTCAAAGCCTGCTAGGAAGGATTATTCTAGGTAACCTAAGTGTTTGGCTCTTCTAACTGTATAAGCAAATGCATATTCAATAGAATGGCCCTCATAATTCAGTACAATTAAATTTCACGCAATGTGACAGTTGCTACCAAAATACCCATAAACATCGCCATTCTTTCATTTCCCGGCTCCTAGAAAAATGTGTCGTTTTTCAACTATTTCACCAGCTTGACTTTAATCTCCTCATGCTTCCATTTCCAATTCTGGTCGGATCGAGCGAGTTCCTTCAACATCGCTTATCCTTAGAATGGACGGATCATTTTTATCTCTTAAATATCGTAAACACCTCACTTTGACTTGAAAAATACAACAGTTCGTACTTCTCTGGATCCTTAGGAAATCTGAAAAAGCTCAAATTCTTCTTTTCTTTCACATTATAGTAAGTAATACTACAGGAAAAAAACAGTGCAGCCCTTATGATTAGACGCCATTGTTATTTTTCTAACCCCACGGCCGCTAGGTGCAGCACGGGTTACCATCGATTACAGTGTTTTGCATGGGAAGTGGGAGGAACTTTGCATATGTCTATCAATCAATCAATCAATTCAAGTTTATTTGGCAAACCAAAGTAACAAGTTACATGACATCGGTATAACAAACAAAATTTATGATTACACAGGAGACCTAATTAAGGATGGAGGGTCCTGCAGGTTAGGGTCACCAATAAATTAGGTACAAAGTAGTTGGGTATAGAGGCCAAAATGTGAGTAGAGTGTTTGAAAATAACATGTAGAAGCAAACTTAACTAATCTTAACTAACGAATATGCAACATTAAGCGAGTAAAGGTAAATTATAAATTAGTAGGGATTACATAATCAAGGTAGCTGACCACAACCGGTAAATGAAGTACGTAATGACAAAGTAATAGTTGTTTTTTTTTAAATCCCAAAATTTCTTTTATCAGGAATATTACTGGAACTACGGTAATCAGATTTCTCAATTATGAAGTACATGTATGCCAACGATTGTCAGAAGTGAGGTTGAGTTCACAGTAATGGTTACAATTCACCAGATGTAATAGCAGATTTAATCTTGTTTTCGAATGAATGAAAATTGGGAATAAGACGCAAATTGGCAGAGATAGAATTCCAGATTCTAGGACCTTTGCATTTAATGGCCATTAACCTAGAGTTTGTTCTAGCATAAGGAATGTACAAGGTGTTAGGATCTCTACTAAGGTGATACAATAATCCTGCATTAGGAGTAAAATAATCATGGAAGATACTTGGTAGGGAGATGTGAAAGTACCGATGCATAAAGAGGCTTATTTGGAGCTTATTTATCTGTTCAATTTTGAGCATCCCTCTAGCTACGAATACTTCACTAGTATGAGCATTATAGTGAATACCAGCCACAAATCTTATTTCTCTTTTTTGAATAACGCCTATCTTATTTAGGGTGGATTTGTACGTAGAGGCCCATATTATTGTACAGTATGTTAGGTATGGGTATATTAGCGAAAAATAGAGAGTGGAGCGAGCTTTGGCGGGCAGTACCTTAGATAGCCTAGATATGATACCTAGATTTTAAGAAATTTTAACCGAGATGGCATCAATATGTTCTTTCCAAGAGAGATGCTGGTCTACGATAACCCCTAGGAATTTAGAAGATAACACTTGAGTTATAGGAGTATCCAATATTTTAATTTCAGGCACGTGGGCTGGTGGTAATTTTCTGTAAGATCTAAATAGCACAAAGTTTGTCTTATCTAGGTTAAGTGTCAATTTATTAGCACTGAACCAATTAGAAATATTGGTTAATTCAACATTTATGGTATTTATAAGAATTTCTAAAGAGGAGTGGGAAGCGAATAAATTCGTATCGTCAGCAAAAAGAATAAAAAGGAGATTAGGCGAGACGCTGGGTAAGTCATTAATATATTATAAGAGGAATAGTAGAGGACCCAAGACTGATCCTTGTGGAACATCAGAACAAATAGGATTCATTGGGGAGTAAGTATAGTTTTAGTAAACAAGCTGATGTCTATTTTCCAGGTAGCTCTTAAACCCATTTAGTTGGGATCCACGGATGCCATAGTCATTAGCTTCCTTAATAAAATGTCATGATTAAGAGTATCAAATGCCTTATCGAATGCCAAGGTCCAGGAAGATGCCTATAGAATATTCGTTTTTATCCATAGCTTCAGTTATTTTATCGTGCATGGTCAGGAGAGGCATATAAGACGAGTGCCCAGATTGGAATCCATGTTGAGAAGGGAAAAGGACACTGATTTTTTCAATGTAGCAAGTAAGGCGAGTGTGCATAGCTTTCTCAAAGATCTTAGAAAATGCTGTTAATATAGAAATGTGTCTGTAGTTAGAAGGGGAATTCCTAAGTCCTTTTTTAAAAACAGGGATCACTTTGGCTGTAGGAAAAATGCCGGTGTTGAAAGAACAGTTTATAATTTTGTCCAACGGAGTAGCCACAAAAGGTAAACTAGAGATCATGATGGATGGGTCAATGTCATCTACGCCTCTCGAATGAGAGGGTTTTAAGGAGTTTCCAATTGCGATTATTTCATTTGTTGAAATTTCAGCAAGCCCGAAAGATTCAATATTAGGAGCTCATATATTTGTCCGGTTGTTGGCTAGAAATAGGAAGGTTATTAGCCAGAGAATTTGCAATTTCAGTGAAATAGTTATTAAGTTCAGTCGCTATTTCTAATGGGCTCTCCAAGGTTACTTCACCTCTGCGCAACTCCTTAATGTTCCCATCAATGGGAGATGTATCATTATTTATTTAGTCTCTAAGAATCTTCCACGTCATCTTAAGATTATGGCTGTATTTAGTAAGCTCTACCTCTAAAAACTTTTTTCAGCTAAGATCTTAAGTGCTTTCAGCTTGTTTCTGTAAGCTTTATATATTTGCCTATTTGCATCGGTGGGACATTTAAGTAATTTTAGGTGCAATTTTGAATTAGTTTTACATGCTTTAAGGAGCCCAGGGGTCATCCAGACCTTCCTTATAATTTTCTGTTTATTAGTTAGCTTTGAAGTGTAATGATATGCTTCATCATAGGCTTTTTTATAATCATTTATAAAGCAATCGTATGCGTGATTTGCATCACGTTTTTCACAGGCCTCTAGGGTCGTCTTCCAATTTTGCTGCGAGAGAGTATTCAGGAAAGAAGTTGTGGCCAAAGGAATGAAAGACGGCTAAAATTGGGTAGTGGTCTGATATGATATGTCAGATATCTCAATTTTGGATTCAATCAGTTTTGGCCAAGCGTCGGTAAAGATGTTATCAATTAAGGATGCTGTAAATTCGGTAATGCGAGTCGGCTTAGTGATTAAAGGCAAGAGATGATGAGTAAGCATGGAGTTAAAGAACTCGTCGGTTAGGTTATGGGTTTTCGATTTGAGTAAGTCGATGTTGAAGTCGCCTATTAAAATGTGCTCTTTTGATTTCTTTTTAATTACATTTATTAGGGCCTCAAATTCTGTTAAAAATGTAAGTATGTCTTGCCCGGGTGGTCTATACACCACTCCTATGATTATAGATTTGTTTCCTTGAGAGAGCCTAACAAATTGACTTTCAAAAGTTCGGGTTGATGGGCCAAGGTCCGTTATGAGCTGAAAATTTATTTCCTGCCTTATGAGAAATCCTACTCTGCCACCTCTGCCTCCTTATGTAAAAAATTGTATCCCGGTATAGACACCGAAGACGTTAGATCCTCGTTCAACCGCGTTTCAGTTAGAGCTAGTACTGATACAGGCACCTGTAGCAATAGTTCAGTTATTTCGTTCATCTTCCCAACAATACTACGACAATTAAAATGCAGAATAGAGAATTGGGTGTGGCACGAAAGGACTTCAGCTTGAAGTGAGTATGGGTCAGAATAGGTACAAGTAGGTTTGAAATCATTGAGGAAGTTGTAGTTGAGGTCAAGGTCTATAGAGTTTAATAATGTACGGCCATTTGCTTCTTCATTTGGAAGGACTAGGTCGCTAGCTTAAGTATCATTTAACAGGAACGCTGGGTTGGTGGCTTCGTTAGGGCTATACAGTACTCTGCTTGCAAGATCAAGCCGACTCATATTAACACTACATTCGGTCCTATTAGAGGGTAAAAGCAGAGAGGAGTGGTCAGCTGGTGCGACATGATCCCTAACATCAACATTAACTGAGATGTACCTTCAACAAATGCAATGTAATAAAGGTTACTTATCCTTACTCTTAATGAACTCAAGCAAACTAACAAACAATCAAACAGCAGCAGAAGACGTGCGGGGAAATGACAGTTAAGACGATCTTTAACGAGGTCAGGTGACAATGCAATATTGGAGTGTAAATCAATCACTAAAAATAGCACGACCCAAAAAAATCAATGTGCAGAACGATAAAAAAAAACTGTGGTTGGTAATAGTAACAGCAGAAGCGTCACTGTGAGGAGCGAAGGCCGAAGTCCGCCTCCAGGAGACCACGTAGAACGCATGTAAACAATATAGTAACGAAAAAGAGTGATGGAAATCCAAGTGAGTGACAAGTCGCTTGTAATTGCTAGTTATTATTTCCGAATGAATGTTACCAGATCCGTAATGGATGAAATCGTTCGAGGTCGTTCTGTGGGACTATCCACAAAGTATGAAAAATCCGAAAGAGTAGATATGTATGTAAAATTCAAGTGAGTGGCAAATCGCTTGCAATTGCTTCCAGATCCTTGACGGATGAAATCTTTCGAGGACGTTCTGTGGGACTCTCCGTGGTGCGAATGTACACCATGCCGTCTCGCGTCCATGTGGAAACCAAAGACTTCATTTTCACCAGTTTACTGGCCTCGGCATAGATCTGCGAGTTGCCTTGTGTCAAGTGCTCGTTGATATAGACACGTGCAGTTCTGGAATCAGCTTTCAGAGTTTTCCGAGCGGAGAAAACCGTGTTGCGGATCTGCCTACTGACGAATCGAACGAGCACAGGGCCGGTTGGAGACTGCTTTACTTGGTAGACGGTTTGCAAACGAGACATCAGAGGCCTTGATGTGTATGCCAAGACGCCTTTCACACAGATTCAGACGCCTTTCACACAGATTAAAATATACTATATGTGATATAACCTTTTAGTTCCTTATTTTGAAAGGGTCGATTTGAACAATTTCCCACACTTGTGTTGAACCCTTCAGCAATGGCATAATTGAAGTCTGTATAACATCCCTGCCAACAATCCCATATGGAACCAGTTTTTTTATTTTTTTTAGTCCCATGTGGTAAGATCAAAATGGGTTCCCATCTACTGCCCTGAAAAGTTGGAAGGGAGTATATATGGTTTTGTGTGGCCTGGTGGGAATGCTCTCATATGGGTTTTGTGTTACTGTACATGTAGGTCATTGTGTAGGAAATGTGTGAAGGCTGTATGGAAAAAGCAACTGTGATTTGATGAAATTGTACCCTTTTCAAAGTACAGAAGTGCACTTTGAAGCCAAGCAAACATTAAAATTCACAAGTGAACTGGAAGAGATAAGTTTTTAATTGAGAGCAAAGGATTGTCTGGGTGAGACAGTTAAAACATGAGTAGGTAGAGCATTTGAGATGGGGGGAGTTTTTTTGAGTTATTCATTCATTGATTACGAGGATTAATATAGCACCCTTCAAATTTACTACTCAGGAGTGATTCTGACCTAGCACGTCTGAAAAGAACAGTATTAAGGTGAGTGTAAAACAAGTCAGAGTCGACCCTGGAGGACAAGCACAATGCCAAACGGTGAGCGATTTCACCAGAGTGAGGTGCCAACCACTCATAGTCTAAGCTGCTCTGAGACGTTGCTTTAAGCAAATTGTAAGTCCGTCAAAAGCCCTCCTTTCCTGCGTTAAATTTTAAAAGAATGTCGTCGTCGTCACCGTCTTCTGTAAGAAACAGTAAAGAAGACTTAACGAAATCGCTGGGGATTGTAAAGACTCATAATTTGACCAACGCTTGCTGTCATTCCGGTAAGCCTTCAACGCCTCCTAGTTCTTTGAAGTGAGCCACTTCATTCCTAATTCATCCATGGTGATCTGTTAATAGACCCGACGGTGTTTGCAAATTCGCCGAAAGAGACACTTGATGATATAAATAGAGTACAATGTACAATGTTGTTTACTTGGATGTGGCCAGTCCTAAGCATAGATAAACCAGGAGGGCAATGCTGACCAACAGGTTTGAGTGATTGCATTGAGTGCGGGGTTTAGACTCTCGCCTCAAAGGGTTGTTCTATAGAGACCCTGATCTAGGTCTCTCCTGCACTGTTACCAATGCATGCTTAGTCATTATAAAGTGGTGGATAATATATTATGTGTTAGTAAAATATAAATTAATCAGTTAGTTAAGGCAGTTCTGCAATGCAGTACATTGTGCTGGGGTGGTTCCCATTTAGGGTTATGACAAACGTTTTGAGGTAACTCTTCATATTAAGTAGCTTGAGGTGCGAGACGGTTGAATGGAAGCGTGCTTGGATGAAGATCAGAAGGATGCAGGTTCAATGCTCGCTTAGTCGCCTATAGTTGACCAATCTTTCCATTTTCTAGGTAAACTTGATAAAATGAGCAGTAGTGCAGATGGATGCCTTGTAGGATGCCATACAGTTAAATTCGACTTCTCTTGAGTTTGTTATCATCTGTTACTACTTACTACGTCATGTAATCATACTGCGGTTTGTCAGGTTGAGTTGAACAAACAAAAATATGTTATTATTAGTTTTTGTGTGGTGAATAGCACTGAAAATGAATAGAAGTGGCAGTAAGGGTGAAACTGATATCATGCTGATGGGGCATGCTAGCTGAACAGATGGATTGCTCTGCTTTTATCGTTGAGAATGTGTCTTATGACCTACCACTCAGGCAGTGTTTGGACTGTGAGCAGGTTCTTAACTCACAACTGCTCACTGCTCAGCTCCACTGTATAGTGGCAGTAAGGGTGAAACTGGGTCTGATATCATGCTGATGGGCATGCTAGTCGTGTAAACACTTCTGAACAGAGTTGTATGGAAAAGTAATTATGAACTTAATAGTGGACCCAAGTGGGACTCATATATCCAATATTAGACCCATGTGGGTAAAACAAGCACTTGTACTGTTAAGTCATGCTGGCCTGGATAATGCACAAACACCGACCGTTGTTGTCAGTGTAATATGTTCCATAATTTATTTATGTAGTGCCACTTAAGTTATATCTAGGTAGCGGGAGTTCCACCCTCGGCGTCAGAAAATGGAGAAATATTCGAAAGAGGAAAACATGCAGAAATGCATAGAAAGGAACAATGAGAGATACTCACACAGACAAATAGAGTGTCATTTAAGAGATACACCTTACCTTATACGGAATTGAGGTGTGGCGCTTTGCATGTAACAACCAAGCGTGGCTAAATCGCATTTGTGTAGATCTGCCGGATACATACATATATACATACATACATATATACATACATACATATATACATACATACATATGCATGCACACACGCACACATACATTTAGAAGGAAACAGGACCAGCAGAAAGACAAACATCGCTACCAAGAAGACAGATGGAGTAGCACACAGACGAGCAAGGAACAGCTAAAACAGACATAGAGCCACAAAGTGACAGATGAACTTAGAACCACAAAGAGACGTATACTCGAACACCATTGTAATGATAAACATAAAAACCACAGAGAGACATAGAACTACCAAGATACAGACGGGCACAGATATACCAACAGAAAGATTTAGAGACACCAACAGAAAGATTTAGAGACACCAACAGAAAGATTTAGAGACACCAACAGACAGACAGATAGAACCGGGTGACTCTGACAAATGAGGTCCGTTGAGACTCAACGGTGAGCTGAACCTGCATTGTTATACATGCGTGAAAAATGTGGAACTGACAAAATGTCTCCCTGGGACCAGAGGGGGTCTTTCGTCTGTGACCAGATCAAAGGCATTGGTCGAGAGATCTGATTAGATGTGTCCAACCACTCCATGAATATATTTATGCCTCAGTGCAGCTTCCAACAAATACACAGGTTTCTTGATGAATCCCACAGCACGCGAGTAAAACTAATGGTGGGAAAGACCAGTCACTATCTATCTATGGAAT
Organism: Bimastos eiseni; assembly: GCA_959347315.1. Classification (NCBI taxonomy): domain Eukaryota; kingdom Metazoa; phylum Annelida; class Clitellata; order Crassiclitellata; family Lumbricidae; genus Bimastos; species Bimastos eiseni. Next base: position 14,916,298 of record OY365821.1, on the reverse strand, counting down.
TTGTATGGCGCCCCTTAAAAATAACTATTCTGAGGTGCTCTCGATCTAGACCCGGCCAAAGAGGAAAGCCTTGAGAAGTGTATGGAAAGAGCTAGAAAGTAACCGCGGGACAGAACGCAGGTCAGAGAGAAGGCAATTCGAAACAGAGGCACTCATGTGCATGACCTATTATGTCTGGTGGCAGTTAGGGCATAACCGAGTAGACAGTTTTCACCGGGGTACCGAATCCGAGTATTTGGATGTACTATTTGCCGGATCCGGGTACGAACCGAATAGTAGCGGCAAATCTGGTCAGCGAGTAGTGATGGCGCTGGCCTTGAAAATTTGGTATTCAATAGCGGCAATACGCATGTTCCGCACATGATGTTTATTTAAAACATATTGAAAGACGTAAAAAAATTGATCTTTTATCTTTCTTTTGCTTCGCAATTGCGTAATTTTGCTTCCGTGCAACGCTGCTATCACTACCAGCAAGTAGGCCTACCATCCGTAGGCAAAGCGTAGTTAACCTGCCATGTGCACGGCTACGGAAAACTATCTATAGTCACCGCAGTCTATACTCTATAGCAATATCCTTCATATAGCGTATTGTTGCACTCTAGGCTATAAAATATATTTATTATTTAATAACTTTATTTGTCAAAAAACTGTAAGACCTTGTTATAAAATTTGAAATATGAAGGTATCAACAACGTCTTTACTATCTACTGTTTACCGGAAAGTGGGTGAATTCAATTCATTACTGATTTGGTTGCCACTTGGGGAATGCAACCAAAAGAAATAAAAATGACGAATGTCCGAGGCGATTTCCGGTTATGCCCTTGTGGCAGTGCGACCATGTGGAACCATGCAGAGGCCGAGTGAAGCGATCGGCGACCAGAGCAGACGAAGCTAATGTAAAGTGCTCCCAAAGACAAATAAGTGCACTGCCCAGGGTCCAGGACAAAATGCAAGAAGATAGAAAAGATTCCAGAATTAGGGCATAACCTGAAATCGCCTCGGATATTCGTCTTGGCCGAATATCCCGTTTTTTGGGACTATTCGGAAGTATTTCAATATTTTTTAAGAAAATTTTTTAACTTAAAAGTCTAAAAACGAAAATTTGACATTTAAAGCCGTATGTGTGGTTATTACAGGCACAAACATTTATTTGCTAATTTTTCATTATGTGAAACGTCGAAAGTGACGATCGTCAAAAATTTTAAGCTTTGCCTGCGGAAGATACTCGCCATGTCAGAGTTGCCACTACTATTCGGATCCGGCAAATAGTGCATCCAAATACTCGGGTTCGGTTCTCTGTGGAAATTGCCTACTCAGCTATGTCCTACCTATAATGGATGTGATTCTTAACTGGGAGTCAGGGTATGACGCCCCACGATGGCCACACCTTTGGACACCACCGATCACACGGCAGCTGCCCAGGTCTAGTCTTCATGAAATTTGTGGGAAGTTGATTGCTTAAAGTGCTCACCTTGCAACAAGTTTTCTCTGAGGTGGTTAAGGTGTAGGAACCTTGAGCATGTCCCTCGCTCGCAGTTGCTCAGTTCCTTTGACTGATGGGTGGGCATTATATAAATGCATGATGCTAATCTCTCATTCAAGGATATTCAGTAGTTTCTTGACTTTCTGAAAGTGTTTAAACGCATTTTATTAATAAAAGGATGGTTGAAACTTTGTTCCATTGACTTATGAAAGTGATTGATATGATTTTTTGAATAAAGCAGTCTTAGAACTATGTTTTGTTGTCTTTCTGAAGGTGTTTTATAAAATTTTCTGAACAAAATGATGGTTATAACTTGGTATAGGGTTCACTATAAGGTTTGTCATTGGCACTCTAACGACTTGTTTAGTTATTCTCGCATTTTAAGTCGCCATCAAATAACAAGGCACCAAATTAATGAGTTCACGTATAAATATGTTTATAAGTTATTGCCACCAATATTCTCCAATCAATTCATCCAAATATCTTCTACTAACCCATACAATGTTCGCTCTTTGTCTAATTACTGACCAATTTTTTGTGGGACGAACGCTCGATTATTCTTCATTAAATATATGGGTCCCAATGAATGGAATAAGATGCCCATTGATATTCGACAATCTCAGAGTATCAGTATATTTAAGAAAAAACTCAAGACACACCTATCTGCTACTAATACTTCGTAATTGTCTTATTACTGTTTATTCATCTTATTCATGTTAATGCAGAATCATTTGAATCATCATTACTTATTGCCACTATCAATATCTTGGGATTTCTGTACACGAACTTGATTAGTTAACTAGTTAAGACAAAAACTTCTGTTAGCTGCACTTTGACCTACTGCTGATTAACATTTCATGGAAAGGGTGGGCCCGGCTAGCGAGATCTTTGGATCCCTTAGGGTCCTTCTTTCTCCCTATTATTCCATCCCTTAGAATATTGTGTTATTGCTAAAATGTTCTTTTGTACAGCTATTTTCGTTTTTCTACTTGTTATATAATAACAGTGTACAGTCCAAACGAGATTAATAAAAATATATTTGATTGATTGATTGAGTGGTTCCATTGACTTTTTCAAGGTGTTTGATATGATTTCTTTGAGAGAGCATTGTTAGAACTGTATTCTATTGGTTATCTGAAGGTGCACAAAACGGCCAGTTCGAGCATAGAGGAATGTCCAAGGTCGTTGTCAGTCGTGGCCAAGGACTATGTGGAATCCCTACACCAGAACTCTCGATCAACTCTACTATATGGCAAGAACAATGTCATCGTCCAACCGGTTTGTCATCTCTTTCCAGCAATGGCTCATAGTCTAAACAAATACTTTTTAACAATAATAATATGCTCTTCAATTGTGTATATCCCTGTACCAGCTACAGGTGTATTGTAGCATATTGAAGTCTGTGTCTGTCTGCGTGTGTGCATCTGTGTCTCCCTGCCTTGTACTGATGAATTCCTGCAAACACTATATTTTACCTCACCTTTGCCTTTCTGTACTGTACATTTCATCCAATATGTCACTGTCAAAGCCTTACCAACCAAATCTTGCATTTGTGCATTTACTGTCTTTGCTGTGACTTTTTTTATTGTACCCTTCCTTATCTTTTAGTACCTTTCTCTCTCTCTGTACTTTTCTTCCATTACCTTCCTTTTCTTACTTTCCTTTCATCTATTCTACCGCACTCACCTCCCTCACTCTACCTATCCTTGTCCAGTCAGAGTATTCACTTTGGAGGAATAACTAGTCAGAAATGTTAATCGACTGGTTGAGCACTGTGCAATACAAGTCAGGGCTCATTCCCTGAAAGTGTTACTGTGTAAGGACCTTAAGCAAGACCTTTTCTGACACCATCGATTCATGCTTTGTTATTACTTAGATCAGCCTTTGCCAATATTTTTTGGCTGTGGAACCATTCTGATCTTATATATTTTTGGCAGAAATCTCATCCAAAACTCGCCATAATTTATTTTGTTGTAGGTAGAAACGTTTAGAATGCAGACAGTTGTAGGTTCAGTCCTTAATTAAATTGATAATAACAAAATTATCAATGACATATGAAATCTCTTTCATAAAAGTTATTCACAGAGGTTAAGCAAAAGCCTCTTATGACAAATTTTTACTCAGAAAGTTTTCCGCAGTCTTCATCTCATGGAACCCAGTTTGGGAAATGCTGAATTAAATAGTGGCGCAATAATGATAATCGTGATATGTGACTCCAGAAAGAAGATGTGGAGCCACTGGCTGGCTATCTGTCCCTACACCAAAGTCCAGACGGACTGACCGTTAAGTGGACACCAAACCAACTCATGAATGGTGGATGCGACGATGAAGATACAGCAGTAGATAGGAGGTCGGTTAGCACACTCATTCATCAACGACTGCAACAGTATAAGAACGGTTCTAGTATTCACTATTACCCATCTGGTTCTCTTATCTATGGGGTTATAAGCAGTTTCTGCTTCTTCCTCTTATGAACTGTTGCATTAGGTCTTTGAATCGATGCTTGTTATGTTGAGACCATTGACCTGTTACTGCGATTATTTGTATACTTATTATTTCTGGTCAGTGTGCTTCTAGTTATGTTTTTATGCTTCATATATTGAGTTCTTGCAGTGCACAGAGTCAGAAAGTAGGACTGCTTAAGTAGCAGATGCAGGGCCGTAGCGAATGTGGAAAGGGCGCAAATTTCAGGATCAAACAGCTTATTATTCCATAAAATGCACTATTTTCAAAATGTGGGGCGCCAAATTGATGCTGCGCACAGGGCGCAATTAGCTAGGCACAGAGCGCAATTTAAAAAAATGCAAATTATAGCTCGGTATGGCCCTGATCAGACATTGCAAGCAAAATGCTGCAATGGCTAAAAGACAACATTAGCTAAAAGGCAACATTAGCTAAAAGACAACACTGAAATGCAGCAACGGCTAAAACCAACAACATCTTTAAGCAATGACAGACAACAATAGCTCGGCCACAAACAGTGTAACACACCAACCTATTGTCAATCCTGCACTCCTCTTTTATTACTTATAGTTATTTAATTGTTTTGACGTAATTACTGCTGCTCTGTTTTAAATTTCTATATTCTTATTTTGTCGTTTCGTTTGCTATTGACTCTGATTGATTTAATTCGTTAGATTTAATTCGTTAGGTGTTGTTTGTTATTCAGATGTTTTCAAAAACTGTCCTATTCTGTTGTTTTTGTCTGGTTTCATATCAAAAGTTTTTCATATGCATAGTGTCTGACCATCAACTCTTTACTTAGACTAATTCATCGTCAAATACAATACAGTAATAGAATACGACTGTTATTCCGTGATTATGCCCTCATTACAAGAAGTTAAGAAATGCGAAGAGAGCAAACAATTAAGAGCCATTAGGATGCAAACAATTACATCTGTGGCTTCCGTGATGCCAATAGGCAGACTGGAAGTGGTAGTAGGTTCATCATCGTCGTCGTCGTCGTCATCATCATTGTCGTCATCATCATCGTCGTCGTCATCATCATCATCATCCCTGTATCTGTTTGTTCTGCTAAGCTGCCTAAGTCATTTCGTGGTTGATCTTAATGCTTGCCTTTCTTTGAATTGCACCTTCACCACAGATAGTGGCTGATCCTCTGGATGATTTGATTGTATGGCTTGGGTTTGGTGTACCAGTTGATGCCTTGTGGGATCAGACACGGCTCAATAGAAGTTACTAATTAGTAACAATAATTGTTGGCCTCGACAGCTGCATCATCGGCAACATCTGACCATGATATCAACATCAAGAGATTATAACAACATAATTTCGTTGCTGTCCAATCGTCATTGTCTGTTCTCATCAGTTTTATCATCTTGTCGTCTTCTACGGTCTTTACATCTGTGGCTTCCGTGATGTCATTTGTGTCATTTAATATTCTATTTCGAGAACTTTTTTCCTCCTTCCAACCGTCTTGCATTTATTCGATCTCCTGTTTTGTCCTTTTCCTGCAATCTTCCAGTGTGGCAATTTTTTGGCAGACCTCATTGGTGCAATAATCCAGTATACAAAATCTTTAGGACTTTGCCAATGTCTTAACTTATCAGTGTTCAGTCTTTGATGGTGTGGCAATTTTTACAGACATTGGTGATATAAGAAATGTTTACACACCTTGCCAGCTATAAGATTTTTACAGACTTTGCCATTGGCTCAACTTTTCAACTGTCCTTGCCAATGTGGCAGTTTTTACAGATATTGGCTGGATATGAAATGTTTTATACATCTTGCGTTGCCAGCAATTGAATTTTTGCAGACTTTGCCAATGTCTCAACTTTTCAACAGACCTTGCCAATGTGGCAATTTTTACTGACCTTATTCGTGAAATGAATGTTAATGCCCCTTGCCATTGTGGATGTCTTTCCAGGTTTTGCGAATGTCTAAGTTTTTCAACAGTCCTGCCCTTTCCATGTGGCAACTTTTACGACCTGTGCAAACACTGATAATTTTACATACTTTGCAAACAATGGTGTATTTAATTCACATTTGGAACCCCACAGAATTCAGTTTCTTCATCTCACTGACAGAAAGTTTGGTCAAGTTGCATTTTAATTTATGGAAATGTTTATGTGTATAAATGCTCATTAAGAGTTAAGATGTTAATCTTACATGTTAGATACATGTTAGATACACATTTTATGTGTATCTAACACATGCATGATGTTAGCGTGTAAGCCTACATATGTATGTTAATGCATGTATCAAGTTATTGTATATGAAATTTTGCATATGTTATGTATTCATCAAGTTAATATATTTTTCAAGTTATTGCATATGCAAATGTATGTGTAATTTTAATGTATATGTCTGTGTGTTAATGTATGTTAAATTATGTGTCAAGTTAATGTGGGCTATATTTGCAATGTACATGTAACATGTTAATGTGTGACCTGCTTTATATCTTTCAAGCACCAAATTGATATTATTCGACTCATGTAATAACTTTTCATGATTCGTTCATTCTGTACTTGTAATCATTGGCCTACTCCGGTGTGTCAGTTTGAAATTAAAGATTTATTTATTTTATTTTTAAATACATATTCGGAAGTTATGTTGATTAAGATTTTTGTGAATAACGTACGAATTTTGTCAAGATTTCAGTGTTTGTTTTGTTTTATTTACAGTTGAGTTTTGTTGTTGTTCTTTGCTGGTCTGTTCTGTTGCCATAGGCCGATATATGCTAGGTATGCCTCTTGCAACAAGACTCATCCCAGGAAGCCACACAAACGACTGTGAGTACTTCTTGTATTGGTGCTTGGTGGCTGGGTGCTTTTCCTTCCAACGTACTTTGCCTTTTGTATTGGCATTGATAGATACTGAAAGCTTTAAACAAGCAGCTTATTTTATTTTTTTATTTACTACTTTAAAAAAATTATTTTCACTATATATGCATTGCTCATATTGTTGACAATACTGTCGTTTTGTGGACGACGTTTCTAACTTCAAAGTGCCATTCTGTCTGTCTGTCTGTCTGTCTGCCTGCCTGTCTGTCTGTCTCTCTCTCCTTGTCTGCCGGTCTCTATCCGTCTGTCTGTGTTTGTCCATCTGTATGTCTGTGTTTTCCTGTCTGCCTGTGTGTGTGTTCATGTATTATCTGGTTTCGTTGCTGATCCATTTAAAAGCTCACCAACAGTTTTAGACTAAACCCTAAACCTGAGGACTGCCCATCTGTGGGTCTGTCTGTGTGTCTGTTCATTGTCCATCCGGCCTGTATGTCTTGCTGTTCATTTATTCATGTGTGCCTTGTGGTCTGGCTATCTACTTATCAGTCCACCCCATTCATGTATCTGTTTGTTTGTTTGTCTGTATGCCTACCTGTCTTTCTGTCCGTCTACCTATCCGTTGTGCCAGTGGGTGTGGCTTACCCTATGCCACTAAAACGTCGTCGTTGTCGAGACAACGATTGATGTCCGTGGCTTCGTTTTTATGGCAATTGAGTCGAGATATTCCACATCCTGAATTACCATCTGCCGATCACTTAACGGTCTGTTGTCATAGAAACCCTTCCGGTCTCCATGGCAATGACGGCGTCTCGGGTTTCGCCTGAAAATACCGGCACTGAAATGCGAAACCATTCATCTGAGTCACAGAATTGTCTACGTTGGTCGACCAGGCGTCGATAACCATGGCTTTCCAATGATAATATGCTCATATGCCATTATTGTGCCATTGTGCATTTCGGAATTCTGTGGCATATGGCAATTTACATTATTCATGACCTCAGTAACTGGACAGGCAGGGTGGTAACATTGGCACCACAGAAACGTGGTTGCTTCGGCAGTCCATAAGTATCACAATACGGTTACCATGGATATACATGATCTATGAAATCCTTTAGCACTCATTATGTGCGCTATGATGACCAAGGGTAATAGGATATCTGTGGTGACTTGTAACATGAACATGAATCACCAGTAACCATGGTGATCCAGTGACTGTGGCTGTCTATTAACCAATGTCATTAACATATCTAAGATAATACAGTGACCTGGAATATCTTGCAGCAGTTACCATGACAATCCAGTAACCATGACAATACAGTGATGTTGACCATCTAGTTACCATGGCAATATGACGACCATCACAGTCCATGGTGATACAGGGATCATGACGCTAGCTTCAAAAAAATACCATCCATTATCAATTCTTCCATTGTTTGTTCATTTGTGTGTACGGGTCGTGACGAAGCCGTCGCATTTTGCGCCCTGCATCTTGGTTAAGGACAAACGCAGTCGAGAAAGTCCGTGGGCGATAATGCATTTGCGTTTCTGTAGTTTTTCCTGAATTTTTATCTGTTTTTTTCTGCTGCACGTTCGAAGTAATGCACTCATCATGACATTTTACCAATGGGAAAGCATGTTTGCATCGTGATTTGAAGCCTCCAACCCTTACATGGGTACTGTATGTATCTTTAACAATTGGTCACTGCCACCAATTGATGTTTTGTCATTTGATAGTGGCGCTCAATAAATGAGTTTTTATTATTATATGTAAGCAGCTTATTTGTTACCTTTATGTTTCTGAGATGTGTCTGTAAATTTGAAATTCTTGACATTTGATATCGATCGCCCTTCCTTCCAACATATTTTGCTCAGAAGTGCACACTCCTCGACGGCGCAATTGCAGTTGTACTGCAGGGCAATTGTGCGCAAAGGAAAATTGTGCTCAAGGTCCCAACATAGTGACTCCTCGGACGAGGGTCGAACCCGATCACTCAGCGAGCATTACGGGCCGACCGCTTTAACCAATCGGACACCGTGTCACACAGTGCGCACATGTGTGTATATAACCTGTTATATATTGTTGCATTGTAATTTTACTCTGTTTTTACAGTGTTTACTGGGACTACGCCATTACGGTCTGCATGGATGATATTGTTTACCTTCACTGTCACCAGCAGCGTGAGTTCTTTCAATTGACTTCTTTTGTCATCATTACACTGTCATGAGTAATACAATACAGTTGTATTTGATGGGTCATTTTTCCAACATATTAAGAAGTTGTACACATGACCATATGTTCAAACATCGATGATGCTGAGAAGTTGTGAGCAAGGGACTTGCTCATGGTCCCTATGCAGTAACTGTCTCGTTCGAAGCTTCAACCGAACCCATTCCCTCTGCTGTGTTTATGGGGTGACCGCTCTGACCAATCAGCTGCATGAATTTCATGCGGTCCTTTGTAGTGTTAATATGGTAACTGGGCATTTATATGCAGCCGTTAGGTGTTTGAAATGTGCTATGTGAATGTTCTGATGCTTGTGGAATGAAGGTGTCGCCAATCAATGGTTGTTTTGAGGTGCTAGGTTTAGCCCATCACATCCGTCAAGTGGATTTAGATCAGGTCAAAGGTCAAAGTGCAAGTGTCAGAATTAGCTGACTCTTCTACCTCATGAGATTTCCTTTCATACACTGTATCATTTACTGCTGATGACTTTTATTGCACCTTCTACATCATGATGAAAATGACTCAGTGTATGGTCGTTTCGACCGTAATCATAATTAGGAGTTATGCGTTGGAGAAATCTAATTGGCCAGGAAACCGAAGACTGTAGAGACTCTTGGGGATCTGTACCAGGACTGAGTGGGGGCTGTGTATATAGACCTCTAGGGAGTCTAGGCGACTGTGAATGAATTGGAGACTTTAGCTGATTTTGGATGTCTTAAAACTGTCTGTGGTTGAATGCTGACAAGAAGACTCAGTGTATTTGTTTCTCGTTTTCAGATCTCCAATATTGACTTTCTTGCCCTTTGAGTTCCTTTCCAGATGCCACGCTCTCAACGTCTGTGAGAGATTCAGACATTATCCTTCATTAAGTCTTGATGCTTTGCAATCAAGTAGAAAATAAGTCTGTCGATCTTGCTATTATAATCTTCGCCAGATTCGCGCTGTACGATGATTGCTTTCCACACAAACTGTCTGCGCTGATACACGTTTCTGTCTCTTCTGGAATCGACTTTTTCGCAATGTTGTTTTCTCTTAATTGATTTCCTCTCTTATCTCGCAATTGCAGCCTGCTCTGAGTGCTTCTAGCTTCTCATCTGATCATTAGCATCCAAAATGTGGCCTCATCTCCGGCTACATACAAGTCACTGGGCACTGCATACCTACCCGTGCATATGTATATATCAACGCATTGAGCAGAGGATTCTGGCTCTCATTAGTAATTAATTGCCTTTGTGTGTTTCTCTGTCTTCCCTCATCTCTTCCTTGTCACAGGTCCATCTGATCGGTTGCTGCGCGTAGTGTCCTTGTTGTCCCTTGGGATAGGTCGTTCATTACCCTGCACAGAAGCTGTGCTATTATTAGGCTTATATCCTGCAATGGTCTTCCTTTGTTAAACCAGAAGTAATTAATGACGCTAATCAGTCTCTGCTTCCGAGAATGTTTGCGATCATTTTACTTCTGCGGCCGAAAACTTACACAGTTCCGTTGGTGACGTGCTTCCTTCTGCAAGTGCGCATTGTCAAAAGCCTCTAAATTCTTTTAATATGCATCGTGAGGGTCGGTTAGGGTCAGGACAGGCGTCGGTTAGAGTTAAGGTCAGTGTCTTTTTATGTATGCGCGAAGAACCTTTGGCCGCAGGACTGCCGATTATTCGGCCGCAGAAGCACAACGCATTTTAGTGACTGGCTGTTCTGATCATGGCGCTATATAAATTTAGTGTTCATTCAAGTGCTGTTGAAACACTACCGTGCCTTGTGGCCATCTTGAGGGATTTGTTGCGTGTGGTTGGTTTCCTTCGGAGTTTTCCTCTCTCCACATGTAGATGACGTGTTTTCATTTCTGTGGCGCTACAGTGATTGATCGTTAATTGCTGTCATCGAGGCGTCGATGCACGAGACTTTTACGACTGATTGGTCCTGCTGCTGACGTCAGAGATCTTGTAGATGGGGGACATTTGGGGGTGGTGTGGGGAGTGTGGATCCTTTTCCGTTCTCTGGATTGGAGCGCAAGGACTGCTGAGTCGAAAGTGCCAGCTGAGTGGTGCTTCTGATCGCGACGCTATATAAATTTAATCATAGCACTGTGCTGTAGAAGGTGCCCGGTTATTACTATTTCTCCCGCTGCTAGTTTCCTTCGTTGTCTGTCTCTGGATGCCTGTATATCTATGTCTGGATATACAGACAATGAGAGCACAAAGATGTCTGTCTGCTGTGTGGTCGTTTGTCTGGTTGATTGTCTTGTGCCCTTTGTCTGCTTCTTCTCTTGGTTGTTTATTCTTTTTGAGTAGTGAATATATTTTGGTCTGTTCATGTGTGTATATATATATAATATATGTACATTGTACATGCATATATAATTATATATGTGTATAATATATATATATATATATATATATATGCTGTATTTCAATACAATGTATGTATGTGTGTCTTATACATATAAACATAGTTAGGCATATATATATATGTGTACGTTTATGTATGTATTTATGTACGTGAACATATTATATATATATATATATATATATATATATATATATATGCATTAAATCATTAGATATTGATTTGTGTGCCTGTGTGTGTTGGGTGTTGGTGCTGAGGCATTTAAATATGTGATGGATTTGTGTGAGATGATGATGATGATGCTTTTATGAGTTTTCCTCCAATGTGTACAATTGATGAGACGGTCGGTCGGTCAGTCGGTGGTCAGTCATCGAATCAACCATGTCTGCTTGTCTGTCAGCCTTTCTCTCTTTCTGCTTATCTTTATGTTTGTCTGTCTCTCTGTTCGTCTCCATGCCTGTGTTGTGCTTTTCTGTCTGTTTTGTCATTCCACCTGCTGTCTGTCCATCTGTCGTCCATCTGTCCATTCATCTGTTCATCCATCTATCCATCCATTCATCCATCCATCCATTGGATGAGTTTTGTGTTGATGGCACTTGTAATCATCTGATTGGTTTTCTCTTTGTGTAGCGAACAGTGGGGGTACGCTGGTGCTCGTGGGTCAGGATGGCGTCCAGAGACCTCCGATCCACTTCCCCAAGGGAGGACACCTCCTCGCTTTCCTGTCCTGCCTCGAGAACGGCCTTCTGCCGACCGGACAGCTAGACCCACCGCTCTGGTCACAGAGAGGCAAGGGTCAGTTTGGCTGACGTAATGTTACTTCATTTTCTTAGCCTCGGCATATGAGGAGAAAGGGGTCAACCCTCTTCTCCCCTGATTGATCCTCCCCGTGTTAGTGTGCATTTCGATAGGGGCTCAAGTTGTGCCGAAATCTGGACAAGATGTCTGCTTTGGCAAAGACTTGAACCCCTGACCTTTTGATTGACAGTTAATGACAAGAATATTGCGCATCCATTCAGTGGCCGATCGATTACGTGATGAATATGATGAAATATTATGACTATGGCTTAGGATAAGTCTTGAGTTGGATGATTGAATCGATCCAGGCGTTAAATTAGCAATTTGCCTGTCTTAATTAACAAATGTCTTCTAATAGCATCATCCATGAACCTAATTACGCTCGGATACGTTGGCTACTGTTAGATAGATGACGACAGTTGCTTAGGTTTCCTAGGTGATGACAGACGATGTACAAGGCGGCATCTGTTGCCTAGGTGACGACAGTTCTTCAGGTGACAATGATTAACTATTCGACGACTGCTGTGTAGGTGACGACATTTGCTTAGGCGACAAAAGTTACTTTAATCTATGGAGACCATTACCTAGGCGATGACAGTTACCTAGGCGATGACAGTTACCTAGGGTGATGACAGTTACCTAGATGATGACAGTTACCTAGGCGATGGCAGTTACCTAGGCAATGACAGTTACCTAGGCGATGGCAGTTACCTAGGTAATGACAGTTACCTAGGTGATGACAGTTACCTAGGTGATGACAGTTACCTAGGTGATGACAGTTACCTAGGTGATGACAGTTACATACGTACCAAGCTGGTGCCAGTTGGCAGTGAGCGGATTATGATGAGTTTTCCAGTTAAATTTCCTTTGCTTTTCCAGGAAAGACTCTTCCACGGTTTAAGACCAAGTTCAGTGGTGCGGCAGGTGCGCTGTCGACATTGCTGAGCAGCGTGACGGAGGATCGGACGCTGACGTCACTGCTGTCGCAAACGTCCCTTGACAACAGCGTTGGTCAGGCGATGGAAGAAGATGAAGAGGAATCGAAGGACTACGTCTTTCGTATCATGGCAACCGTCAAGCCAGAGGATCTGCGTAAGCATTCGAATGTTTCAGTTTTCAGATTTTATCAGAGACTATGTCCAGTTGCAGGAGACCATGTCTGGCTGCCAGGAGACCATGTCTGCTTGCCAGGAGACCATGTCTGGTTGCCAGGAGACCATGTCTGGTTGCCAGGAGACCATATCCAGTTGCCACTAGACCAACTTCGATTGTCAGGAGACCAAGTTCAGTTGCCAGGAGACGAAGTTCGGTTAATAGGAAACCATGTCTGGTTGCCATGAGACCAAGTTCAGTTGTCAGCAGACCTGGTCTGGTTGCCAGTAGACCAACTTCGATTGTCAGGAGACCAAGTTCGGTTACCAGGAAACCATGTCTGGTTGCCAGGAGACCAAGTTCAGTTGTCAGGAGACCAAGTTCAGTTGTCAGGAGACCAAGTTCAATTGTCGTTTTCATTCGGATCAGTAGTTTTTCATGAGGTGAAGTGTAATGTGTTGATGGAGTGTTGGTTGTGTGGTAAATGACTGTATGAGCTTTTGACTTGTGAGGTCGTAGTGTGTAGTGTCGGTTTGACTGTCTGCCTTTGGAGATTTTAGCTGGTTATAGGAACCTGAGGCAAGTTGCTAATGTTCATCTCCATATTGTTAGTGAATGGAGCTCCATAAATATATAGAACTTTAATGATAATAATAATTATAATATCTACCAGCTCACCTGCCTGCATGACTGGCCATCTGCCAGTGTATTTATCTGCATGTTGACTTGTTTGTCTGCCTGTCAGTATGCCTGTGTACCTGCTTGCCCATTTGTCTGTTTGCCTGCCAATCTGCCTATGTGTGCCTGACCTTGCTACTCTTCCAGTCATCATAATTATGAGGACTGTGTTGGTTTCTTTAGCGGCCGAGGTGTTTGATCCAATGGCGAAAGCAAAGGCGATCAGCGACAGCCTCGGGTTTCGCTGGTCGTCGAGGAAAGACGACGAAGCAGCCTCCGAATCGGCAGCATCCATTCCAGAGGGTATCGAGATGGAGGAGAAAATGACCAACGTATACACCAAACAAGACACCAACGGAGCACCAAGGTGGGACTGGTGGAGCGCTTGCAATTCGTTCAGAGTGGATGTTAACTCTATCTATCGCTTGGCTGATACTTCCACTATTTTCTATGTATGTATGCTTTCATATATGAATTTCTGTGCCTGGATGTATGTATGGATTATGTATGAATGTAATATTCTGCAACGAAACGCTTAAATACACCTCCCTCGCACTGCTTGTATATATGTATGTATGCATTGCATGTATGTATTTATTCTGAAATTTGATATTGCCCTTCTTCCAACATTTTTTGCTCAGCAGTGCACACGCCTCGACTGCGCAATTTCAGTTGTACTGCAGAGCAATTGTGTGCGAAGGACTTGCTCAAGGTCCCTACACATTGACTGACGCCTAGGACAAGGGTCGAACCCGCTCACTGAGCGCATACTGAGCGTTACGGGCCGACCGCTCTAACCAATTGGTCACCGTGCCAATGTATGCATGTACGTATGTATTTATCTATCTATTTATCTATGTATGTTTCTATCTATGTATGTTTGTATATATGCATGTATGCATTTTGCACTTTGCACTATGCACTTTGTATGCATATATGTGAACACTTGTTTAGGGCCTTTTTAAGAATTTTACAAAGGCACTCAGCTATTAAGTAGATCTAAAAAGCTACATCTGAATATGAGCTGAAGATCTTTCTGAGATATGTGTGGCAGTTCTGAACTAAAGTGGGGGACCAGTCGTTCCATGATGATGGATCGATGTGATCTTAGCGATCTAACTTGATCGAAATAAGTGCAACTTAAGAGAGACGACTGTCACGATTGGAAGAGGAAAAGGCTTTCAAGCAAATTACATCTTGTCCATTGCTGGATGAGATGTAATGGAAGGACTTTCGTAATTGGTCCAGTGGTGAATGTTTGTAGGCTGATGATTGGTTAGAGTGACCACGATCAATGTGGAGATTACGGTTCTGAGCTAGCTCTCAGATCGTCACTATGCCAGGAACATTGGGACATTGTAGGGACATTGATCAGTCATTCACATTGAGACATTGAGACATTCACAACCTAGACCATACGATTGTGTTCGTTTATTTATAAGTAACATGATATGACAATAATGCAGAAATGCTGACATAGGTGACATTGAACAATAATAGTACCTAGAATTAATAACAAACTAGTAAATGATTTTCTATAATGATCTGGGGATAAATTGAGATTCGTCTTTGGGTGGAAGGACATGGTTGTGTGCTCTTGGTTTTAATTGGTGCATGGAGTGGGGATGGAGTGGAGGTAGGAGTTGGTCAAGAACATGCTTAGAGTTGTGTAAAATGGAGAAAAGAGTTTTAGCCTCTGCTATGTTTGCAAGTTCAGAGACTGTTATAAAAGTTTGTTCTAAGCAACCTAGGCATTTAACTTCTCTTAAGATTCTTTCCTGGCACTTTTTATCAGAGGCTATGGTAAGACCCCGCCAGGATGGGAAGGCATATGATGATGCTCGACTCCATTGATGTGCTGTCGTATGGTCATGTGCACTCGGGCCAGTCGAGGGGATCAGGGTGGCAAATGCACATGGGCCCGGCGACTTTTAGGAACCTGTGTCGAGCCCGAAGTCAACCTAGAAAAATATTATAACCAGTTATACAAAGCTTCAAGCATCTGAATATTACAGTGTTTAGAATTTTTTGCTATTTAAATCTCCCACTTCCATCTAAGAAGCCTGTGATTGCTCTGTGTGGGGCTCTGGAATTTCTGTCAGCAGGGTGCCTGTGTGCTCTTCTGATCTTTAGAAGGACTGCAAGGTCAAGTGATTCAAGTATACAGTTGTGTTGTCTAGCTGTCTTTCGTGTTGCAAAATATTGTGTTGTATTTGGTCGGGCTCTGAATAGTGATCTTGAAGAGACATTATATAAATTGTAATTCATGATTGATTGATTGATTGATTGATTGATTGATTGATTGATTGATTGTGTCCTGTTTTGTGTTTCTTAGTACGGCCGTGAAGCAGCTTTGTGATACGATGAAATCGCAGATACTTTCCAGAGCATTCTATGGATGTAAGTTCTCTATGATCCTTGATCTAATGCTTTGCATGCCAACTATGTTTAGCCTCTGGCTTTTATGCAGTCAGCATTTAAGAGTATTAACAGAATGAATGAATGAACGAATGAATGAAAGAGAAAAAAAGAGGCTTGAACACATAGTCTTTGAATTACTCTGACCAATCAGTTACTACAGAATAAGAATATGAGCAATATTTGCTGTGGGTTGAATGTCCAGGGCTGTCTCACTGTCGACATCTGAAGACCGTGAGGACCCATTTGTCTGGTCTCGTCAACATTCAGGTCATCTCCATGGACCATCCGGTCGATGCTTCCCAAGGCCTGACCACAGAGACGTGGAGGAAAATGTCGGAAACGGGAAGGGTCAGTCCTCCACTGTCTCTTTCTCTCCCTCTGTCTCCTTTTCTCTTTCTCTCCCTCTCTCCTTCTCTCCCTCTGTCTTCTTCTCTCCATCTCTCCTTCTCCCCTCTGTCTCATCCTTTCCTCGCTGTTAGAAATTTTGCCGTAGCTGTACCCGAGGAACTTTTATAAAACGTGACAATACTCTGAGTTATATCAGTTAATAAACATTACATTACGTTACTGATTATTGTGTTTCTAAATTTCAGGTAACTGAGGAGTTGGAAATCTACCGACTCGTCTATTATGGTGCTTGTGTTCACGACATCCGACAAGAGGTATCGAACTTCTCAAGAAATATTGTCAGCTTCTTTTTATTTGTGCTGTATTCATATTATATCGTGTGGCCGATCAGTTAGAGCGGTCAGCCCGTAACGTTCAGTATGTGCTGAGCGCGCGGGATCGAGCCTCGTCCGGGGCGTCAGTCACTGTGTAGGGACCTTGAGCAAGTCCTTTGCACATAATTGCTCTGCAGTACAACTGCAATTGCACCGTCGAAGTGTGTGTGTGCACTTCTACGCAAAAAAATGTTGGAAGAAGGGCGGTATCAAATTTCGGTAATAAATAAATAAATAAAATTGTATAAATTATTATTGGCCTTTGTACGTTTCGAAATGTGATTGAAAAGAACCAACCATCTGACTTGCCTTAGCTTTACATCTCTTTGTGATTGTCACTTCTCATAATAGGAGTAATCTTTTTGACCTTCAAGACAATTTCTAAAAAAGGGATGTAGGCACATCCAAACAGCATTAATTACACCCTGTCACAATGTGGTAATGAATATAATTTCAAAGGGTTTCAATGTAAGGAGATTCGGCTTTTTTATCTTTATGTCATCACTAATTAAGAAGATAGATTTGTTTGGTGCCCTGCTATTTGCAGAAGGGTCATAACAAGTTACCGTTGCCTTCATCTGGAATTCTCTCTCTACCTTGGCATGTTTGCTTGTTTCCTACCGAGGATATCTTCTTCTCTAAACTGCAGCCTTGCCTCTTCCAAGAGTTTAGACCTCTTGAATTGTGCCCATCATTAGTATGCACTGCAGCACTTTTGAAATTTGTAGGGAGGGTATATTAAAATTGCAGCTATCGTAAGGCACGTCTCTCACCAACTCCTTTACCACGAGTCCACCCTTTACTTTGACAGCATTATAGCTCATGCTGTTTTGTTTCTTCAAAGGTTTGGCCATATCTGCTCGGTCATTACAAGTTTGGCAGTACGACAGACGACAGAGAGGAGCTGGACGTCATGGTGAGACAGCGCTACGAGCAGACGATGTCCGAATGGCTGGCGATCGAGGCGATCATCCGCCAACAGGAGAAGGAGATGACTCCGGCGACCAATGCAACGAAATCGTCTTCCGAGAGCCAGGATTGTCCGATTCCCTTCGTGCGAAAGGATTCCAGTCTCAGCAACGATGTCTTCGAGAGCATTGATGCGGACGAGCGCACTCACCCCGAGACGGTCGTCGAGGAAAGCCCGAGCGCCCTCACCCCCACACACGAGCGGGCAGAGGTTGTGGGGGTGGAGTTGAGGCAGGAGGACGCTGTTGTGGCTATGGGTGAGTAGAGGATATGGGATGAGGTGACTGATGGGCCTTGGAGTGGGGCATATCATATGACAATCAATCAATCAACCAATCAATATGCTCAATCAATAAATCAATCAATCAACCAATCAGTATACTTTATTGACCACAATATAAACTCAGATGCATAGTTTTGACAGTCATGTACATTGGCATCAATAGGAAACCCTAAGGAGCCTAAGGTTACACAACAGGGTCGCCCTAGTTACATCAGTCAATCGTAAATCAATTAGAAAGGTTGTTAGTCTGCACCTGATGCAAATTGGCAGAAATCAATCTATCGCTATGGTTACGAGATTGTGGTTTAATTTGGAGAGGGTCTGAATTAGTTTGAAGGAAAGGAATGATGTGGGTGTGAATGGTACAAGAGCAACAGCTGATCACACCTGTCCACCTTTTAGCACTAGTCTTTACATCCTTCCCAAGGCCCACCATTGTCTGGTGTGCGCCTTTGGCTGGGCCGTGATATAATGCTGTCGTGGGCAGTTGTGCATTCCATGTGGCTGTATCCAAGGAACAAAACTGACTACAAAGGATATACTCTTTGCTCCCTGTATAAAAGGCCAGAGACTGCATTACTTGGGCCTTCATAAGCAAATGTCTTAAATTTGTCTGTGCTTCTGTCAGGTATGAATGGATCTTTGAACAGCGAAGTCAAGGGAACCAGCGGCTTGTCTCCGGACGAGGGACTCGGGTCTTCCATCGCCGGTCGTGGATCCTCTTCTGATTCAAAACGCAGCGACAGCTACGAGATGGAGTCGCTTCGGTCGGTGAGCGCTAGCACGATGAAGCGGAGCATCGTCGTCACGAATCCTTCGATGGATCTGGCAGGTTGTGACGGACTGATTCCGGAAGAGGAGAACGGAATCGGTTGCCGTGGAGACGACCATAAGCTGGGGCTCGCATTGGAAGACGTAGGCAAGTGATGAGTGGAGGGAACTGGTGTGACCAGCTGTTGCTGTCTCAGCCCATCGGGTTTTTGACTGAGGTTTTCCGATGGATAATGAAGTTTAATTTCTTCTGTTTCATTTGAAGTGATAATGGCACGATAGAAGTCATTTAATTTGATTGGGTTAGGACTTGAGCCTCATGTATGCAGTGGCTTACAAGTGGTAGCTCTGCGCTATTGACACAACACTGGGAGACAGTGATGTTAAGCAGCGCTTTGCCTGGATTGTGAGTGTATGGGTCCATGGAATGCTTTTTCCATCTGGTGCTCAGTCAGTTGTTCTCACTTAGTGTCAGTAAAACAATGACTCTCTGCTGTTGAATTACTGTCGTCTCATTTATACCTCAGTCTAAAGATCCGTTCACTTGAGTTGTTTCATCAGACTCTCAGAGAAACATTTTTCTGATATTGAAACTACACAACATTCAATCCTTAATAGTACAAAAACTACAAATTCTAGTAAACAAATGAATGTTTTGCATAAATGATGTGCTAACTATTAGATCTAAACAATTGAATTATCTGCTCTCAGTTGATGATCACTGTAAATTAATTATGATCATATCAATCAATTCAGTTTCATCATTCTTCATCATCATCAGGATTCGTCATTAACGGGAGTTGTGATAGATCTAATGATATTCATGATGAGTCATTCAGTTGATTTGATGATGATGATGATGACGATGACGACGACGACGACGATAGTGATAATAGACGTGACTATGAATTTTGTCTTTAGGTCCTGGTGACCTTCTGTCCACTTCTCGTGAGAGCCTCGTCTGTCCAGCATCACCGATTTCAAATTCTTCCAACGGCGGCATCTATTCAGTGAGCTTTTTTCTTTAGGACACATTGAATGTTCAAAGTACCAGGCATTTATAAGACTTGCATTTCCAGGTTGCTTAATATCTGGACATTAGCTGCCTCTCTGTGTAGTGGACATTTGCCTCATTACAGCTTGGTTTTGATGCTGTGTTAAGTTACTAAGTAATAACCAGGTGCTCATAGCTGGTCTTACCATCGTGAATCTATTGTTTACATTATCTTTAATTGTCAATTCGGTTATGTTCTGGTCTTTCGGCTTGCATACCTGCTGCTGGTTTCTTGAATCTGTCACCTTTTTACCAGATTTCTCAAACGATTTTGGATTGCAATGTTATTTGCATCAACCATCAAATTAGTCATATGTTATAGTGAAACTAAAGAAGTCAGACTCGATGAGTTTAGGTCTCCTTCATTTTGTTCTTATTAACAGTTTGTATTGTTTATGTCTCAGTTATCGTTAGGGAAAATTGGATTCTACTGTGTTATGTTGTATAAAATGTGAAGATGATTGGTTATCTTATCCAGCCAGAGTTACTTGACAATGTTGCATTGAACCTGCATCGAATCGACAAAGACGTTCATCGCTGTGATCGCAACAATTCCTATTTCACGTTGCAGGCCAACCTTGACAAACTGCGTAACATCATGTGCACGTAAGACCTGGTTACGCATTGGGCTTTGGATGACGTAATTTGATGTTTTCTGTGTAGCGTTCATTTCAGGACTGTCTGAGAGTGAGTGCGATTGTTTAGTTAGATCTGTTGGGCGGTTTTGTGAGTTACTAAACTGCTCCTCATCGACCCCTTTAGCGTGGAACCCAAGTTAGCTTGGGCTTCGTAATCTGTTCTTACTGTACAGAGCCCTAGTCGATTCGGGCAGGGATACTAATCACTCCTTACTGGGCGTGGAGCTCATATAAACTGAAGATAATATCGAAGGGTTGTGGCTGCTCTGCACAATGAGGAAAAGCACTTGCTGGAGCGCACCTGTAATAAGCTGGTTCTCACAACTTCATTTGTGTCGGTGCCATCAAAATTTTGAGATTATGATTGTTCTTGTCAGTCGTTTATGTCATATCATTCAAAACTTTGGACTTTCCTATATTTAGTGTCCCATCTATTAATATCTTGTGCACAAGACACCGGCACAATAGAAGTTTCTAATTAATAACTTATGACTATGCTAAAACTACGTAGACAATTGCTAGGTTTGTTTTTTTAGTAGATGTTACCGATTGTTGTATGGTCTTTGACATATTTGTTAGATTGATGGTGTCTTTTGTGTAGGTATGTGTGGGAGAACATTGACGTCGGTTACATACAGGGAATGTGTGATCTCGTTGCGCCCCTTCTTGTGATACTCGATGACGGTAACCATTTTCAGAGACGAGTCATTACTTTCCCTTGTCAGATCTTACCTTCCAATACCCTTAATTGCCTTACCTATTATTCCATTATCTAACCTTTTATTCCATTGTCTTAACTTTCATTTCATTGTCTTACCTTTCCTTTCATTGCCTTGCTTTTTCTTTCATTGTCTCTTTCCTTCTATTGTCTTACTTTTCTTGCATTACCATCTGTTACACTACCGTCCAATGCCTTGCCTTCACCATACCTTGACTTGCGTTGACTTCTGTTGTCTTACCTTCTATTGCATTACCTTTCATTATCTTATATTGCCTTGATTAAACATCTATTGTCTTCCATTGACTTACTTTACTTTGCTTTTATCTTATCTGTCCATACCTGTATGTTTACATGTTTCATGAATTCTGTAGAAGCGAAGACGTTCAGCTGTTTCTCACAACTGATGAAGCACATGTCAGCCAACTTTCCACATGGTGGAGCTATGGATCAGCACTTTGGCAACATGAGGTCACTTATCCAGGTCAGTCAGGTCGCCAAAGGTCACTTGGGTCACTACAGGTCGCTTGTCTGGATTGATAGTGCTCATTTGTTTTAGGCCGTTAAAGGTCACTTGACTAGGTCATAGAAGGTCACTTGTCTAGGTCATAAAAGGTCATTTGTCTAAGTCATTAAAGGTCATAGAAGTTCACTTGTCTAGGCCATAAATGGTTATAAATGGTCAAGGTCAGTGAACTCACTTGCTGAATTATTATATATTTTAAGCCTTTTATATTGTAGAGAATTGTAATATTTTCTATCCGATGATATCTAGTGCATTGTTGTACTGGAGCTATAGAAATTATACTACTGAGAGGAGAGTCAAGATTGCAGTGGTGGTGATCATGGTTGTGGTGATGGTTGTGGTCAGAATGGTGACAGTAAGAATGATAAAGATGGTGGTGATGGTAACAATAGTGGTGGTTATGGTGGTAATGGTGATGGTACCGGTGGTGCTAATGACGACTATGATGATGTGTATTTTGCATTGTGCACAGATCCTTGATCCTGAGTTGTTTGAGCACATGAAACAAAATGGAGATTACACTCACTTCTACTTCTGCTATCGCTGGTTCCTCCTTGACTTCAAGCGGGGTATGTCGAATGTTGTTGCACCAACCGTTGTCTATCAGAGCGTTTTAGGCTTATATTAGATTAATAACAACACAAATATCGATGTCAATGACACGAATTTTCTTTCATATAAAGTTGTACACAGATGTTAGGCAAAAAGCCTCTGAAAAAACCTATGAAAAATTTGTCTAATTTATTTTAAATTGCTTGAAGCTTATTGTTCACTGAAAGTTTTCCACAAAGCCCTTTTCTTCATCTCACGGAACCCTAGGGTGCGAAGCACAGTTTGAGAAACGCTGGTCTATCATATCATTGCTTGTTGTCCTTTTTACTATCGATTGTTGCAGTTGGTTATGTACAATAACAAATTGGTACAATTATAAAAAGGTACGATGATAAAACGTCAAAAATGGTACAATAATAAAATGGAACAAAATGGTACAATATGATTAGGCTTCTTATAAAAGTTCTTCAGTAACTGTTGACGAGGAACTGGAAATCAGCAAAATTATTCTTATTGGAACCCTAATATCAGTACATACATATATACATATATGCAAGTGTCAGTATATATATATATATATATATATATATATTTATATTTATGTATGTATACATACATATCAATACATGAATGCATATGTATATCGACTCAGAGGTACAGGCCTAGATTAGATTAGCCCTGACAAAAGAGAACGATTTCTAAGGTTGTTGATAATAGTGGAGCCTTGTTTAACAGACGCGTTGACGCAACATCTGTATGTCTGTTGTGTAGAGTTGATCTACGAAGACGTCTTTATGGTTTGGGAGACGATCTGGTCAGCCAAACATATCAGTTCACCCCATTTCGTCCTCTTCATCGCCCTCGCCCTTGTCGAGTACTACAGGGAGATCATCATCGACAACAACATGGACTTCACCGACATCATCAAGTTCTTCAACGGTCGGGTCATCGTGCAGCTCCTCTCTTATATAATCTTGTCTAATCAGGTGGGGTGGGGTGGTCCAGGGGTTAGCATACTGGACTGACAGCTCATAGGTCGGTGGGCAGATAGGATGGGGAAGGAGAGAACTGACCACTCGATCTCGCTGAGTATAAGAAACACGGCTGCCTCTCTAAGCTAGCGTCAGGGCTTTGACTAAGAACTAGAAAACAAGTCGCTAATTGCTAACAGCATTGACATATTACGGAGTGTGTGACTGAGGACTGTTTACCACCATTGCTGTTTACTGGTTTGACGTCATTTCCAACACTAGTGATTGAGTTAATGCACAAATTCAGCTGCATAATATATGCAACAATGCAGTCAGCTGTCATGACTCGTGCAGTGTGGACTATGTTGTTCTGACGAATCATGATATTATTTCACAAAATTGGAGTCGTCAGTCAGCAGTCATTGCTCATTAGGTCACGGGCTGCGTTGTGTATTCAAGTAAGTAAAGTGTAGCAATGCGAATTAAATTAAAAAAGGAAAATAATGGCCTGGCTCCAGGTTCATCTAATCATCTTGGAGTCCAACGCTAACTCATGAAGCAACGGTGCAATGCCTTCGGCTAGGCATGTGATTTATCGATTCACCAGAACTCGGTTAAGCGAGTTACCATGGAGAGTGACCAATTGCTCGCCTTAAAATGGGAAGCCCTGTGCATGCCAGCATACTAAGATCCTGACACTAGGTACCATTGTTGTTGATTTATTGGTCTTCTCTTATTTTTGTAGAAATGGCTGAAAGGCATTGCGCTAAGGAAGTGCTTCACATCGCTCGCGGATTGGTCTACCGTCTTCAAGATCTGATAGAGAACAAATAGACTAATCTGCTTCACCAAATCCCATGGTCTTAACAAAAGAGCCGTGGACTAGTCTGCTTCACCTATGCTTGAGATCTTAACTAAGAACCATGAACAAGTATACTAGTCTGTTTCACCTACACTGAAGATCTTAACTAAGAACCACGATTGAGGAGACTAGTCTGCTTCACCTTCACTTGAAATCTTAAAAAGAACCATGACCAAGTACACTGGTCTGCTTCACCTATGCTTGAAACCTTAACAAAGAACCATGAACAAGTAGACTAGTCTGCTTCACCAACTCCAAACCTGAGGAGCATCTGGTAGTCATGTCGTATTTTCATTTCGTTAAGTCATTGAGTGCAATGTTCAGTTGTTGTCATCTTGTAAAAAAAACGGTTATGTCATCATTCCCCGAAAATGCAAATCAAGTTTGCAATTCTTTGCATGAAAAAGACATCATCGTTACAGAGTTTGTTACATATTTATGAATGGTTACGTAAATTGTCATTTAACATGTGACATTTGTCTATATGTAACAACATCTAATTATATAACAATGGCTAGATGATTGTATATGCTACATATTGATGGCTATATATATATATATATATATATATATATATATATATAGCCTTATTTTGAGACCTATCTAGGATGGTTATATATATATATATGTGTATATATATATACATATATATATACTAGTCTGCTTGACCTAAACTTGAGATATATGGATCTACATAATTAAATACATAGGAAACTCGTGTCACTGACGTCTAACTCGTGCTCAGCGCCTCTCCCAGTACAACCTAATTAGAGGTGCTCTCAGTGCAAAAAGTCTCAAGAATGTGGGCAGAAACAGA
Organism: Bimastos eiseni; assembly: GCA_959347315.1. NCBI lineage: Eukaryota > Metazoa > Annelida > Clitellata > Crassiclitellata > Lumbricidae > Bimastos > Bimastos eiseni. Next base: position 14,891,134 of record OY365821.1, on the reverse strand, counting down.
AGTACCCCAAGTTAATTAACTTAAAATCAAAGAGTGAGTCTTAACCCCTCTGGCCTCCATCCAAACCTCCCCTCGTTGGTAGACGCCACGAGAACCACCATATAATGAATACCAGTCCCAATGCAGTAGGCATTTAACTAAGTGGCAGACTATTGTTTGAACACAGACTACAGTGGTTTTAACACGGACTACAGTAGTTTTAACACAGATTACAGTGGTTCTAACACAGACTAAACGTCTTCTGAGCCACTTTAAACCCTTGTTATGTTATGCACTGAATTCCGATTGGGAGTACCCATTTTAACACTTAGTACCTATTGGAGTGCTGACCGGTTATCGATTGGATCATAATTTGGATGACGATGATGAATATCAGTGGCGTCGCTACCATCGAGGCGCAGAGGCGCGTGCCTCCTCTGAGTTTTAGTAGGCTATTTGTTTAATTTAAATATATCTTTTCCATTGAAAAATAACCTGGGTCGCCCGGCATTAATAGCGTTACCGCAGAGACTGCTGACAACTTGTTTAAATGAGTAATTTTTAAATTAAGTTTGATGTGCTGATGTAATGCACATCGTCATAAAATAATGTGTAGCCCCTCCCTATATGAGCGTGGCGTCATTTATGGACGGCCCCTATTTATTGTTTCGTCTTGATAGTTTGCCAGCTACGAATTTTATTTTTCAAGACCGACTCAAATTCATTAACTCCTCCAACATAGAATCAGTGTGGCAATAAATGGTCACCTGTTGGGTTCAGTTTCATCGTCCATTATAATTTTCAAATAATCACCAATCAGTGTAGCTCTTATCGCTTCGGAAGCACAACCCTGCCAACCTTATAGGCAGTCATACATAGGGTCATATCAAATAAGCCTATGTGCTGGCATTTGTCACTCGGACTAACACGGTCCGTGCACATTACACAATCATGAACCCGTAAATATTGCGTGTCATAGATTCAGAATAAACGTTTAAAAGCGGCGTGGATCTCATTAAGTGAATTTATTTTATAACGGGCAAGGTTGATGTCGTACAGTTGCTATCGAGAAACAGTTGCATATATACAAAGAGTCGTGAATAAACTGGTGTACTGAGCTTGGATTTCAAGTGACACTTTAGAAGTTTGGAGATAACAAACAACCACAAATAATGAGATTGGAGAATCGAGCTTCTTACTTACTTTTCTTCTCCTGCTAATTATTCTATGTGCATTAGCTGAAGTTTCGGAAATGGATATGGCAGGTTTTTCGCGACAACAAAAATGTCATATAATTACTTCAGAATTTGACTCAGATGGCGTGGCGGCCACAAATTAAAATTCAGTAATGGACGAAAAAGTCCCAGGCGGTAACAAAATCGCGTTGGCCGAAGGGGAGTCGCTGCACGACTCTGACTCTGACAGGGACGATGGAGCCAACACAGCCGGCAAAGCGGAGCGGATGTCGCATCGGACGGCCAGCCAGAGTTTACCGCGTTTTCTCGAAGCTGATGGAGACAGAGTGTCCGGAGCGAGAAAAGTCGACTCGCTGCCTGTCAAAATACTCGACGAGTCATTCGCAACGACGGGCGATAAAAAGACGCGTGCTAAGAAAATGATACGTTCTTTCGGGAGTTTTATGCAAAAAGTGGCCCGCCAGATAACGTCTGTGACACTGTATGCGTCGCCTGTCTCGAGATTCAAAACTCAGGGCAGAGAACTTGATAACGCTGACCACGATTCCGAATTGTCAAGAAATGGATCATCAAATTCGCCCAAAACTTCGGGAAAATCTCACATTCGTCTCGCTGCGTCTGAGGCAGGCGAAAAGCCGCCTGGAGTAATAGGTATCCACAACCATGGCAACACTTGCTTTATGAATGCGGTTCTCCAGTGCCTGAGCAACACCGAACTGCTGCTTAGCTATTTTATCATGGACCAGTACAAGGATGATATAAAGCGCAGTAATAAGCACAACGCAAAGAAGTTTGGTACAAGAGGAGAACTGACTGAGCATCTGGCCACGCTTCTAAAGAGCCTCTGGAATTGCAAATACACGCCAGAGATATCAAGTGATTTCAAAGCCATTGTTGCCAAGTATGGATGCCAGTATCGTGGTTCCTCTCAGCACGATGCACAGGAATTCCTCATCTGGTTACTCGATAAGGTTCACGAGGACTTGAATATTGCAACAAAAAAGAAATACAGAGCAAACAGGGTAATTATTGTCATATTCATCATCATTTTGGGAGGAAGATTTAGTGAATAAATGAGATATTTGTTATTACTAACATTTAACTAATACCGTACCAAGTATTGCTCCTAACTCTTTCGTGACATTGAATACTGACTGATCTGTTGCTCTCTATGGTAAAAGTGTGATGTGAATCACTTTAGAAGACTACAGGATACCGTGAATCTCTGAGCAAAGTTCTGTTTAGCCTGCATCATTTGTAGTGGCACAGATGTTTACTGTAGGAAATTTGAGCTTAGCTTCGTATATACAGTTGGTTTTTTCTCAAGGTCATTTGATGATCACTTACTCCTGCTCAGCTGTGAGTAGTTTTTCGTGATGAATGAACTTATTAATCATTTGACGAATAGGAAGAAGGTTCAAGTTAGTAATGGCAATCCTTGGATTTACAATCCTCGTTGATTTTACTACCAATCCCGCTGCAATTGACTATAGGAATATTTAGATCGGTGTAGAAATAAAGTGCTATAACCATGAACAGTGCTTTCTGGGTAAGGAAGTGTTGGAGATATTAGTGAGTGAGCAGAATAATTCAAGTACACTTGCAAACAATTTATTTTCATTTCATTAGTTACAACATAAGTAATTCTTTTCATTGATATCTAAAGCTTGTAAAAATTTTCCTATAACACAGCATACTGTTCGTAGGAATTCTTGCAGATATGAAACAAGAAACAAAACATACCACAAGGGCGTTGATTTCCTTGTGACTGAAACAAATGGTTTAGCTAAACGACACTTAACATAAAGCATCGTGTTTCACGGAATTAACAGTTCAAATTACACAAGTCTGTATTATTTGGCAATTAAAATGAGGTTTATAATATTTTGTTTATGTACTCATATTTTAAATGTGTTCACTTGCAGTGTCAATGCAGCTCATGGGTGTGGCACTCTTCCAAAAAATTCAGGGCATTCCTGTTCCAGGCTCCCTTCCCAACCATCCAGGATACTAAACTTGAAGAATACCCACAATTCCTCTAAACAATGGTGCTGTATTAGTGCAATTATGGAATGCCTGTTTTGAAGTGAAGCTAGATTGAATAACTCACAACTTATGTTGGAAGGAACAAGGTTTTGTAATAGTCACGGAGTTTGTGTGGTAGGCCCTAGGGCTTGGGACGACCCCTCGAGACCTACGTCTGTTTCCTAGGTCATGTACTCATACACTTTATAGGGCATAATCGGAAATCGCCTCGAACATTTGTCTCGGCCAAATATCTCGTTTTTCAGGACTATTCAGAAGTATTCGCCTCGGCAAATATTACACACAAAATTAATTTTAAATAATTTTTTTTTAATTCAATAATTTTTTATAAACATTTAACAATCTAGAAACGAAAATTTAAAACTTAAAGCCATTTTGGTAGTTATTGCAGGCACAAACATTTATTTTCCTAACTTTTCATTATACAATCGGAAATTTTAATCTTCACCTGTGGATGGTACAATTTGGGTCAGAGTTGCCACTACTATTCGGTTCATACCCAGATCGGGCAAATTGTGCATCCAAGTGCTCGGATTTGATACTCGGTGGAAATTGTCTACTCGGGTATGCTCTAACACTTTATGGCCATTTGAAAGCTTACCTTTTGCATGAACTGGAGTTTGGAGTGCATCTGAGTAGTTGTCTTAAAGGAACGCTATATAAAGCTATGAATGAATGACTTGACTTTCCTACCTTTTGCTCTACCCGAAACTCTTCCTGTCAGTCTATGGTTGATGAATGCTTTCTGTTGGTTGGCTTCAATTTCTAATACTCAGCTGTTATATTCGTAGGGTCTTTTATCAGATTCTGTGGTTATGTGTTGCAATAATATACCTGTATACAGGGTAAAGAATATTATGGATGCACCATGTAATTAGCATTAGAAAAGAGTTAGGAAATAATTATGGATTATTTTGTGATTGGTCCAACAGAGCAGCTACGGACGAACGGACGAAGATGTTGCTGCCGAAGCGCTGGCCAATCACGCACGCTGTAACAACAGTTTCATCTACGACATATTTCAGGCGCTTTATCGGTCATCTCTCACCTGCCCCAATTGCTGTCACCGAAGCACGACCTTTGATCCATTTCTGTCCGTGTCTCTGCCGATTCCGCACAAAACCAGTCAACCTTATTATGTGACTGTGGTTGGGAGTGACAGGGCAACGGCCCAGACGCGATTCGGGTTTCTCTTAGAGCAGGAGTGTCTGGTGAAAGAACTGCGACAGGCTGTATCAACTGAGACCAACATACCTGAAGAATCGGTAGTTTTTGTGACTAGACTTCTGTCGTTTGAAATCTTCTGTGACTTATTGCTATTATTGTTATTATTATTATTATTATTATTATTATTATTATTATTATTATTATTATTATTATTATTACCGTGCATTTTGTAGCTGTCTGCTGACCTGTATCAGTCAATAGACTTGAGCGGTTGTGAGTGAAAGACATGATCAAGGTCCTACACAGTTACCATCTTGGCATAGATACAGCCTGTACTGTGTACATTACAAGGTGATTGCTCTAACCAAGCAGCTATCACTTCCCACAATGCAAATATCCCAGAACTTGCATTTGTTTTGAACTTATGATTCTCAACAGAACTGGATTATATAACTTGTTGAAACTAAACCTGTGGGAAAACATAGTGAGAGCAGGGTTTTCAAGGAGTAGCCTCCTCTTAAACATTTGCCATGTCACGACGTTGAGCAAGTCCTTCTGCTCGCAAGTGCTAAGCACCTTCGGTTGATGCGTGGTCTTTGGATAGTGGTGCAATGTATGCACAATATAACAAAATAAGAAATAAAGATGTCCTTGGTCAAACGCAAAAACATTTTGATTAAAGAGTTCAAGTGAAATCCCAATAGGTCAAAGAAGCATATAGGCCAACTTGGAAAGGTGTGTCTTGACTTCATTCAGGTATGAAGTCAAGACACCAGCATGTATTGAGAAGAGTGAGTGCCCAAGAGCCAACACTTTGTTGAGCTTAGGCAATTACAAAATCCTTGAGAGCTGCTTCAAACCTGTCGGCTGTTGTTCAGCATAGATAAGTGACTCATTAGAAATGTATTAACATAAATAATTAATAGGTTTGAGCAGAAGATTCCCTAGGATTAATTTGCTCTTGAACTGGTCCAATGATTTTTCAATTACGATTTCAATTATTGTATCTGTCTGTGATAACTCGTTACCATAGCATGTAATGTTTTGTATCAATCTGTAAATAATAATGCATCTGTGTTAAATTAGGTTTTATAATTATCTGATCTTAATTAATCTTTAGGAAATTTACTTATGTTTAATTTGTTTCATAAATTTTTTTTAAATTAATTTTTTGTTATTCTAAATATGGGAATCAAGATAGATCAAAAGTGTTTCTTAACCCCTTACTTGAAGAATACTTCAAACAAAACAATACTTTATAAACAATCATATATACCTTAATAATCATAATTTATGTCTTGCTAGCCATAATTTATGCTTTAATGATCATTGTTTGCGCCTAAATAACCACAATTTATGCATTAATAACCATAAATTATGCCTTGATGACTGTAATTTATGTTTTAATAACCATGATATTTGCTTCAATATGTGATGGATATTTTAGGTGTGAGACATGAAGCCTAGATTGTTTGTGCACGGGGTTTATAATCAAAAGGTCACAGGTTCAACATGAGTGAGTGGTGTCCAAGCAATGACCATGGAATGGTTGCTTGCTAATTACTCATCTTCATCAAGAAATGGTGGATTTGGGTGTCATCATCAAAACCTCCTTCAATGCACTTGTCTATTGCTCAATGCGTCCGGATTTGTTTACTGCTTGTTCAAGGGTCAAAGATCGCAAGTTGAGTGCCCTGTGTTGCCTTCAGGACTCTGTTTACCAGTGACTTAGCATTCCTTGTTAAATAATTTGCTTTCCTGCAATTCAACTAGAATTATTGTTTAGCCAAGTCATGATTGTTATCAAGGATTTATTGTTGTCACAAGGTGTTGCTGATTGAAATCGAAGGCAACGGAACAGGTCGATCCCTGAATGACAACCAACCGCTGAACGAACTGAGTGAGAACGTTTCCCTCTATGCACTGGACGTGCCTCTGCAGCCTGCCTCAAAAGAGGAACTACCACCTGGTGATGATTTGGGTGCCAGCAAACTCACTATCGTTGTCATAAGAAGATTAGTTAAGGACTCTGATTCTCTAAGGTAACTGGGTAAAGCGTCAAGTAATCTGTCACTGCACTCAACTTTCATAGCAATTCTAAAACTGATCAGTGTAGCCTCTCTCTGGGTCTAGTGTTAGACTGGGAGCGCCTCTAACTAGACAGACTAGAGTCACCTTTGAGCAGACAGACTGAGGTCACCTCTGAGTAGACAGACTGGAGTCACCTGTGAATAGACGGACTGGGGTCACCTCTGAGTAGACAGACTGGAGTCACCTGTGAATAGACAGACTGGGGTCACCTCTGAGTAGACAGACTGGAGTCACCTGTGAATATACAGACTGAGGTCACCTCTGAGTAGACAGACTGGAGTCACCTGTGAATAGACAGACTGAAGTCACCTCTGAGTAGACAGACTGAGGTCACGTCTGAGTTGACAGACTGGAGTCACCTGTGAATAGACAGACTGGGGTAACCTCTGAGTAGACAGACTGGAGTCACCTGTGAATAGACAGACTGGGGTCACCTCTGAGTAGACAGACTGGAGTCACCTGTGAATATACAGACTGGGGTCACCTCTGAGTAGACAGACTGAGGTCACCTCTGAGTAGACAGACTGGAGTCACCTGTGAATAGACAGACTGGGGTCACCTCTGAGTAGACAGACTGGAGTCACCTGTGAATATACAGACTGGGGTCACCTCTGAGTAGACAGACTGAGGTCACCTCTGAATAGACAGACTGGAGTCACCTCTGAATAGACAGACTGGAGTCACCTGTGAATAGACAGACTGGGGTCACCTCTGAATAGACAGACTGGAGTCACCTGTGAATATACAGACTGGGGTCACCTCTGAGTAGACAGACTGGGGTCACCTCTGAGTAGACAGACTGGAGTCACCTGTGAATAGACAGACTGGGGTCACCTCTGAATAGACAGACTGGGGTCACCTCTGAGTAGACAAACTGGAGTCACCTGTGAATAGACAGACTGGGGTCACCTCTGAATAGACAGACTGAGGTCACCTGTGAATAGACAGACTGAGGTCACCTCTGAGTAGACAGACTGAGGTCACCTCTGAGTAGACAGACTGGAGTCACCTGTGAATAGACAGACCAAGGTCACCTCTGAATAGACAGACCAAGGTCAATTCTGAATTGACAGTATGACTGCTGTGAATGAATGAATGACTGGTGACCTGAAATGATGCGTTTGAAGCTTGGTGAAGGTGCTAGCATATTGTGTCCTCTGTCTGTCTACAGTTAGCAATATGTTAATGTATGCATGCATATATTAGTAAAGAACCAGTAATGGTATTTGTGGCTGATGGAGGTGTTTTAGTTAAAGTTTGATACTGTATACAGTTGTCTGCCTGTTGGTATCTCTGTCTCATTCTATTTTCTGTGTATTTGTTTCTGTAACTGCCTCTGTCCCATGCTGTCTGTCTGTCCCACCCTGGTGATCTCTGTGTCATTCTAAGTATTGCTGCCTCTCTCTGGTTATCTCTGTGTCATTCTAAGTATTGCTGCCTCTCTCTGGTTATCTCTGTGTCATTCTAAGTATTGCTGCCTCTCTGTGGTTATCTCTGTGTCATTCTACGTACTGTTGCCTCTCTCTGGTTATCTCTGTGTCATTCTACGTACTGTTGCCTCTCTGTGGTTATCTCTGTCCAAGGCATTCAATGTCTTCTGTTTTCAGGTTCGGAGTGCCGCTTGTTGTGCAGGTCGTCAGTGGCCTTGAGCTGACTGAGCTGAAACTGAAGATACTGGCAATGAGACCAGAGGGCACTGAGCAAGACACTTTTAATTTGGTAAGTAAAGATGAGTTTCTGAAAGATGAGCATAGCACATACGATTTCATTGATGTGTGTGGTTGTGATTGTGTGTGTGGGTGGGTGTGCTTTATATGTGTCTCACAAAGCGTTGCCTATGCTGACACAAGTCATGCATATGTGTATGTGTGTTTAGTATGTATACACTTCTGAGTACCTTGTGATGGCATTGCTAATGCCATCACAAGTGTTTGTATTAATTTATACATGTATTTACGTGTTTATTATATGCAGGCGCATCAGTGTTCCTTGTAAGGGCATTGTCTGTTGGCACAAATGCCTGTTTGTATATTTATATGTATATGTCTTGACTTGATTGGCATGTTGAGTATTGATGTATGTCATTAGGTATATAAATATGTGTGTATGTAATATATTTACATGTGCAAGTATGTATGTCATGGACATTTGTATTACCTTCTTAAAACCTCAGTTTTTATATGTACCTTTCTACACACCTTCTCAGAAACACGGTTGTGAGTCTGAAGGTTGGATGAGCGGAGGGGCAGATGAGACGACGGCCTTGCAAGAATAAGATGTGCCTTTTTAACCTCCTCATTTGCATGTTCACTCACTCACCTGGCCATAAGGATCAAGACACGTGTCAGGTTGATTGTCGTGTTGATTGAGACGTCTGACTTGATTGACCTCGTGAGTTGATTAGGATGTTGAATTTATCCATCTGTTGTTTATTGACCTGTGATTGAAATGTTGATTGGCCTATGATTGAAATGTTGATTGGTTTGTTGGTTATTGACGTCATCTATCTGTGTTTAATTCTAGATCGAGAAAGATGAGTTCCATCTGAAATATGATGAGACTGTTCTTGCTGACGCTGGAAGTGAGCCGTGCTGCCCTCTGTTGGCTGAGAACATCAAAAAGTAAGCTCTGACAAAATTATATGTACTGGTTTGTAACTGCACTGGGAAGTAATACCATGTTGCTATGGGTTACTTTGGAATCAAACCTGACATCTCTAAACAAGACTTAATTTTTTACTCTATGTGTGAATAATATAGCTTCGGTACGTATTTATGTTGTCTCAGCCGCCAGTCCTATATGCTGGATTAGTCTTCCACCCGCCATCAGATTGGTCGTCTCAGTGTACACCTTAAAATCAAAACTTAAGACTCGCCTCTTTTGTTTGACTTATCCCTTTTTTTATTTGTTTATGAGGCGCCCAAGTATGGCCATGCTACGGTGCTATATAAATTGTTGTTATTATCGTTATTTTTATGATTATTATGAGTGGATGGATGTATGTATTTATGTATGCAACAATACAGCAGGTATATATATATATACAAATAAAATATTCATTAACATCTTTACTTCCCTGATTCTATAGTTAACGCACATCATTAATAATTAAGTGCAAAACCTATGTATATATGTATTCATGCATGTATGGATGTATATTTTATGTTTGCATGTATTTATGTACGTATGTGTTTGCATGTGTGTACATTGAATGTAGATATTTGTGCTTGTACTTACGTATTTATGCATGCATGTATGTAAATATGTGTGTACAAAGACACGTAATGTGGTATGTAATGGTATGAGTATTAGCAGATATTGATTTGTGTTATGGCCCGTTCAAAGGTGGGTTGCCTCTGTGCAGGAGTTGAACTCAAGAGCACTTTGTCGACGACTTTATTGCCTTATTTTTTTATCATCAAATGAAATTGGCCTTTTGTAATGAATTATTATATGAGTTTATTACAGATACCATAATATATAGCATGCATGTGTTTGTGTGTGCGTGCGTGTGTGAGTGGTGTTTTGTTGTGTAGGGATGTGTGGCCTTGTAACATAATAGGGACATGATTAAACAAAGGAAGAGGATGCTATTGTTTTTGTTTGAACAAAGCATCCTTTGTCAATAAATAAATATGTGTATCTGTATGCTTGAGTCTATATATAATTATGTATTCAATATCCATCATGCACACATACACACACACACACACACACACGCATATATATATATATATATATATATATATATATATATATATATATCTCGATATACAATCTATATTGGGGCATATATTTATATATGCATAGGTGTGTTTGTGTATTTGCTATTAATTAAATATGCACATATAGTATATGTTGAGATAGTGCTTAGATGTGTGTATCATCTGATCCCTTGGCAATTGTTCTGTTTCTGTTATCGTGTGACTGGCTGAATACTTGACCAATGCAATACAGTTTTGTTGTTTTAACTCACAGTCTGCTGGGACTAATTTGTATCAATTTAATCTTGGGACCAGCAGGAGCAGCACTGCCATAGCGTTTTGATCACTAAGGAGCGTTTAATGAGCTATATAAATGCACAATGTCATTGCAAATGTTCATATCTATTGGAAAACCAAAGTTTCTGCTCTGTTGAAAGTGTTTCTTGACCTGATGCAATATTACATGTCCAGATAGAAATGCAGTTTAACTTAAATATGTTCATTCATTACAGAGATTTATATAGTGCCCCTTCAAGGCTACTGCTCAGGAGCGCTCCCGACCCCAGCATGGCTAAAAAGAACAATTTTAAGGCGAGTATAAAATGAGTCTGAGTTCATGTAGCACATCTAGCAGCCATCGAATGTGTGACATGGGAGTTTTCAGATCTTGTCCTTGATCGGTACTTCCGACTGGGGTTCATATTCTCACATGGGCAGGAATTTGATTTGAGATTTCTGCTCCGCCTGTTTTCACAAGCCAACTAAGCAATAACGAGAGCAAGGGAGAGGACCGGCCACCCGCCCTCGTAGGCCGAGACTAAGGAAATTGAGCCAATGGCACTTTTTATACCTTGGACTGCTCTTCTCTTGATGCATTTTGTCTCCTAGATTGTGTGCATAAATGAAATGCAATCTCTTCTTCTTCAGTGTTTCATCTGAAGAAGTCACCCTTTACTACGAGAATTTCAGTTGACAGCATCTAATTTTATTTAGGTTATTTTTTGGTTAGTTCTTTTTATAATGATGAGCAATGTTTCTTGTATTCAACCGCTGCATTGTGACTATTTCTGCACTCATTTTCATTTTCTCCTCCATCAGGCTTGTGCCGACAATGAGGCCTCAACGAAACGTCTCCATACAGTTCTGTCTCTTGTCATTTCCACCGTCTCTCTTTTATTCGCATTCACCGTCTGCACTACTTTAAGTTAAATCACGAATCATGTGTTGATAAAAAGGCCTGCATGGATATTATCCAGCTGCAGCACCTCTGGAGCAGGTGATGTGGCACCCTCGGGTGCCACATCACCCAGGCGGGTACACACAGCCCCAGTTGGTATGGTGTGTTTGCCTGTTGCACTGTGAGACATACTGTTATGATCACCATAGAAAGATCTATGAATCATATGATGGCAGCCGTAGACAAACAGACATGGTTGGACATGGAAGCTGATTGATTAGGGACTTAGGATGCTCCCAGTGTAACTTGGATAGGGCAGATTGAAGCCCTCTGGAGACGGAGGGAAGGCTGTGTAGGGACCTTGAGCAAATACTTATCTCGCAGTTGCTCAGAGCCATAAACCTCATGCTTGTTTGTCATTAGATAGTGCTACCTAATAATTACATGCTATGATAATTGTTGAACCTAAGTTAGCACTTAGCTTATACGGGTGGTAGAAACAATGTGGGCCCAATGGACATGTCTGTGTGGAAAGGTATCCAGATCATTGGAAGATTTCGGTGAATCTTATATTGAACTGAGTTTTTGTGTTTCACGTATACTAATCGTCATTTGTGTTGCTTCCGACAGAGCCTTATCTTCTTTCTCGTCTGGCTGTGGTCCGCAACATATTCTGTTGTACGCAGAATGGAAAACAGAAACCGAGTGAGTGCGTTATGATTGGACTTTCATTGTTGTTTACTGAGATAATCTTGTTGCCAGTCTCAATAGTTGCTTAGACTGAAGATGATTTGAAGTAGATGCTGTTGCCTACCAGTGTTCTCTGGTCTTACAATTTGACTTGTTAATTGCTGTAACAAACTCTGACTCTATGTTGAAGTATGTATCCATCAGTTGATGCCATAAGTAGGTTAGATTAGGTAATTGTCACAGTTAGATGCACGTCATTCGTAATCTATGTGTTTTCTTTCAGTTTACCGACTTCGGTGAATGAGTCGGTGGAGGAGCACGAGTCGGTTCGTCGGGTGAAGATGTTCGTTCAGCAGGCGTCATTAGGAACCCTCGATGAATGCTTTCAGGTCTACACTCAGGAGGAACAGGTCAGAGGAATCTCCTCGGTTATCAGATTGGTTAATTAATGCAGTGCTGACCATCACGTGGGCAGTACGTGACCCGTCGGCTGATTTCAAGTGGCCCGACCGAGCTTGCTAAAATTCTGCCTTCATGTTCGTGACTTGGCTTATCATTTGACAATGTGAACAGATGGTATATATACATACGACTATGATTATTCCATAATAACATTTTAATGCAGTTAATAATTTTGAATAAATTTTAGTCATTGCTTTTGAGTTTAGTGGCTTCAAGAGTTGTTTATTCCATGACCCACAGCGTCAAAAAGGTTGGACAGCAGTGTGTTAAAATTTAAGTCATCCTGTACTCAGTGCACTAACATGTTCTGTGGCCATTTAAAAACTTTCCTCTCTGTCCAGGTTGTAGTTGGGTGTGCCGTTGTGTAGTTTCCTTCATGGGGCACTATAGAAATGAATGAATGAAATATGCTGATTATGTGTCATTTCATTCTTAACCTCCTGATTAGTAACTTTTGATTAAGTTGTTATATTTTTGGTATTTGGATATCCTCTGATCTTTTTCTTAATGTGATTGAAGTCGTTCTTAGAAACTGAGAGTAATTTATTCGATGTTGAAATGTCTTGTCACATTGTTTCTAGCTTGGCCCAGACAATGCTTGGCTGTGTCCAAGTTGTCGAAAGTACCAGCAGGAAACGGTTAAAGCTTTAACTCTGTGGTCATTACCAGAAGTACTAGTCATACATCTGAAGAGATTTAAGCAGGTCTGTATTAGCAGTGACTTGAGCTCTACCAGACATTCTTCTTTGCTTCACTTCAGAGCAATCAGTGATCTCAAATAATTTATTCGTATTTGGCCATTTATTCGTTTTATCCCACTTTTAGTTAAAAATGCTATTTTGTACAGCTCTAGCAGTAACTACTTTTGTTTCCTTTAATGTCCTTTTTAACAACTATAGTAACTACCATGATATTGCTGTAAAAAGACTTGAGTAATGTTCGTAACTTAAATATTATTATTATAACCTTCATCACTTTTGAAACAGAGAATACGCAGTTATTTGTGACGTGTATCTTTTTACAATATATACGACGTCCATTTTGTGACAAGTATCTGTTTGGCTGCTTATACAGCAAGCAGCATTTCTGAACTGTAGAAGACTGCTAAACATGCATGGATCAGATTGTATAACTTAAGATAGCAAGAAATGGGTACCTCAGTTGGGCACACTGTATGTCTCTTTGGCTGTGCTGCATGGAAATATCTTCGTCTGCATATGCATCTTTCTGACAAGGCCGTTATGTTGACTTTTAATCGACCGATGAAGACTGTAGGGAGTTGCTGTGGTGGCAATGCTTTTGAATGGATATCTTGAAGTGGAATTGTATATATGCAATTAAGGAAAGATTTGGAGAGAGGTGATTGTGTGTGTACTTGTGTATATTGTCTTGGTTTTTGTTGATCTGGTATCTTTCTGGTGTGTGAGTTAACTGTGGCCATTATTCTGTGCTGCTAGGACGCAATTCATCGTACGAAGCTCAACACACTGATCATGTTTCCAATCAACGGCCTTGACCTGCGCCACCACGTGCAGAAGGCCACTGCCTCCTCATCTTCCACCTTGTCCAGGTCCGTCAAATCTGGTGCTTGGACCACCTGGAAGCCAGGACGAAAGACGACGGACTCATCGGAAGACTACCTGTATGACCTCTATGCTGTCTGCAATCATTACGGAGACATGCATGGTGGACACTACACAGGTGTGGAAACACAACTATGCCCCAGCCCTCATCCCTTTTTAAAAATACCATCATCTGCACTTTAGTGTTTTACTGTGACTACTGCAAATTGATTAGTTTCAGCACTTCAGTGTCATTGTAAACATGTCTAATTCATGAAGTTTAAGTATAAAGTACAGCCTGGCTTTACATCAAACTCTGCCACTGTTTGGACTTTGACACCAGTGCCAGTCCCAAGCCTGGAGAAAGGAGGAGGGCGACACCAAATCATCTTCGATATGGAACGGTGTCGTTAAAAAAATCAACACACACACATACATTAAAGTTGATTAGGTTCATTCTTCATTTTTGGACATTTATGTAGCACCCTATCGAGAAACCTGCTCAGTAGCACTCCCAGGCTCAGTTAAAGAATGAAGAGTTATTTATAAAACTCGGTTATATTGGCCGGAGGGAGGTCATTCCAGATGGAGGGCCTGCAACCGAGAAAGCTTACCATTGCCTGGAAGACAAGCAAGCCTACAAACTATGATTTCCTCTTTGTCAGTATTTTTAATATAACAAAAAAGGTATGTTACATGAGATTCTTGAACAAGTACTTAGTACATAGTTGCCATGACATGGTCTGCGGATTCTGTACACAATGCCTCTATCAACTGTTGATAGGAATCGGTTGGTTAGGCTCTACATGTTTGCGTGGGCTCATCATTTGCGTCTTCTACTTTGGTTGTGTTCATCGGTTTGCTTGTTGATGAAATTCGCATTTATAGTGGTGCTTATCCTTGAATTGCCTGTGATATATTAAACTTACAGTTATAATATTTTGGCGCTATCGCTTGTTGCTTTGACAGTTTCATCTAAGAAGAGACTGAATAGATCCTTTTCCTGTGTCTTTTCTTGTAGCATTTTGCAAGAACCTGTGCAGCAGTCAGTGGTATTCGTTTAACGACAGCAAGGCTTCAGAGATGCGTGAAGGGGAGGTGGTGACGCGTGCCGCCTATCTTCTCTTCTACCAGAAGCGCTCTTCGCACTTTCCACGCAGCCGCGATTGGCTGCACACGCTGCAGCAGATCGATTACAACGTGCCGCGTGCCCTCACGAGTCACTCGCTTGACGACCTTCTGGACACGGGTCAGCAGCCACCTAACAGATACGCATGATGTAGTCATGGATCATTTGTTCAATTGCAATTATTGTTAAATACTGTATGTGAATGAATATAATTACTAGTACTATTTTTTTATCTGGATTGTCAATGAGCAGCGATACTTAGTCAATTTCAGTTTGTAATTAAAATAATCTAGATGGCAGCTTGATGCTACTTGAGCGATTTATTGATAAGTAAGTAAGTATTTACTTACTTATCAATAAATCGCTCAAGTAGCATCAAGCTTACCAGGGCAATTTATTGATGTTGATATAATAATGGCAGATGCATTTAGATTAAATAAGAAATGATGTCGTTTTGCCTGAGTTGTGTGTCTTGTTTGACCTTCAGCTGAAATGGTTCTTTTACTGATAAGGTTTCTTTCAATAAAGGTGTGTGAGAAAGTGTTCTTTTTACCATCGCTCATTTAGATAAAAACGTTTAAGGTACACCATGTTATTGTCAATTGACACCGTTTTGTAGACTGTGACACCACAGCCGATACCACGATGTTACCAGAGGACGACTTCCGTCGTAACATTCCAGTATACACAACGCTCTGTCCGCCCGCTCGGATAAGACGTCACGCATCCGCTCGCCAGGTGAAGACCCACGCGGAACACTCCATGCCGGACACTGCCAGCACGACGTCATCCGGCTCTACAGAGAGTTCACGGCAGACCGACGTCCCACCGGAAATTGCGGCTTCATTCATGAGCAGATCACTTGTTGTTGGGAAGAGTCTCGAGAGAAGTCGCTCACGTCTGGACCTGACCTCGAGCGCCTCCAGCTGTGCGGTCAATGGCGGCAGCTCCAGCGAAGTCCCGAGCGACATCAACGCGTCTGCCTCGTCGATTAACGACACTCTGGCAGGGACTCAGGCAAACTCTGTTACTAGTCAGACTAAGGAAGGTAATGTAACAGACCCGTTGCTGCGTAACGATACTGTTTGTTATCTGTCTACTAAATCAAACAATATCAATGGCACGTGTTTATGAAACCCCATCTTCACTTTCAATAAATTCACTTTCAATAAATTCACCGGCAAACGAGAGAGAGTTATGAACGATACTGAATGTCTGTTTTTATAATTTTATGTACAGTCTATTCTGTATCCAGCTTGCGTGCTCGTGCCAAGCGGGAGAAATTATGGAGATCAGTTATATGAATATTTTACATGATTTTAATGGGCTTTAAAGATTTCTCTAACTTTATTGTTAATCAGAAAATATGTCTGTCTGCACGAACTTTTAGTCAGAGCTGAGTTTGGTAAAGATTTCAAGGATGTTAACTTGAATTTTGTGGGTGTACAGCAGATATAAGTTATGTGAAGTTTATCTATGATGTTTAAACTTAAAGATTTGCTTTCAGGGATTTCCATGTTTACAAGAGGAGTTATGCAAGTATTTCTTTGTAAAAATCAAGTGGAAAGTTTGGTCTTGGAAAGCTTATAATTTGTATAAGCCAGGGTTTTCCAGGATGTCCTTCAGTTTCTGCTTCCTGGCTCCAATAATAATTCATTATATGAATTACTACTATCACTAATACTACTAATGCACTAGTGTATTATGAATATATATATATATATGTATGTATGTATTTTTAACGCAAAGACATATGCATGAATATTACATAATGGGCACAGTCACATGTTGCTAATATGTATTCGTTTCTTCACTGTGTCCAGGTTTCTAGTCCCGGTGTGTCATGTTAGATTGACAGTACAAGTACCGGTCATTGAGCTTATAAGGAAAGGTTGTTCAATAGCAATTGTTTGTAGATTAGCTGAAGGATCTTGTAGCCCAGGACCATGCATGCACCTTGGAAGACTTATTCTGTTGATGAAGGCATTGCAAGAAATGTGTAAATACCTTTCCTTATCATAGTAGTGCTTATTCATGCATGTGTTAAACCTTGTATATTGTCGCCTTATTTACCATCTTGTACTGTGTGGTGTCTGACCCAGCTCTGCTCTCATTCTGAATTTTACGCTTGAAACTCGCTGCTGTTTTTTTATAGCAGAATGTGCTTATGTAACATTTTATCGCTTTTGGATGCATCTTAGGATGCATGTACCATTTGTCAAGGGCTTCTGGAAGATTCAAGAAAGGCTTTTGTGCAACTGTTAGAAAAGTTCACAGCTCTGAGAATCCCAAAAAAGTTATGTTGTGGTCCTTATCCAGTGTTTAGTTGTGGATGGGAGTTCAACACCCCCTTCTTTTAACACCCTCAGCCAAGTAACTGAAAGGACGTTGGGGTGAGGCAGATGTCGTGCATACTGGAATGTTATGACGGTCAGGAAGCTAAGATGTGTCAAGAGTTGTAAGTTGTTTTGTTTGCAACATATTAACAACAAAAGATTTTGATCTGCATTCGTATGCTTTGGTAATTGTAAAGATTACTTGGGTAATATGTACAACCCCAAAGCTCGTTTTTTACAATAAAATGCTATTATTACCACTGTTATACTAATAGTCTGAAGTGTTTTTATACTGTTAGAGAATAACTTAGTGTCTGGAAAATTGTTGTAAAGTCTGCAATTCTTTGACATGGTTTGCATTTATTTGTTGAAGCTGTTGTGCAAATGCTACAGTTAAGATTATGTGAAGCCATGTTGTGGACTGAACAAAACCTGTACGCAATGAAGAATCATCTTCTATTAATGTATGTTTGTACTGTCCATAGCAATCAAAGCTCATTGCAACGTTTTGGACGTTTTTGCTTTAGTTTTTGTCCGGTTTATCGTTAGACAGGGTCAGTAGATGAATCCGGTGTTTAGCAACACCATACTGCTGCCAAGGCCTTTAATACCCTCTCTGTCTTTTCTAAACATAGACGTGGAACAGGTAGTCTCAGGATTTGGGACCTGATGATGTATATACACTGGTCATTGAGTTTCTGTCAAAACTCTGAGGAGGTAATAATTGGTTATATACAGGAACATGTTGTATATAGGAACAATGGAACATGTTGTATATAGGAACAATGGAACATGTTGTATATGGGAACATGTTGTCTGGCCCAACTTGACTCTGATACAGAATTTAGCACATGAAAATCACTGCCATTTATTTCCTAATTACAGAACTGTGCATAATCTTGTTGTTTGATTTCTGTCATGTGCTATATGCACCATTTGCTTCATGCGACTCGTTGGCCAATCGGTCGGAGCAGTCAACGTGTAATGCGGAGAATGTGGTCCATCCGATGAGTAAGGCTGTGTAAGGACCTGGAGCAAGTCCTTCATGCAAAATTGCTCTACAATATGACTGCAATTGTGCCATTGAGGTGTATATGCACTTCTGAACTGATTGTAATAAGGGCAATATAGTATTGTATTGCATCTGGGAAGACTCAGTTAACGCTTTCTCATAGAAAGTGTGCAAACAGGTGTGATACAAGTCATTTATGTGAGGCTTGCAGGGGCATCGATACAAGGGATGTGAGACTTGCAGGGGCGTCAATACAAGTCATTTATGTGAGACTTGCAGGGGCATCGATACAAGTCATTTATGTGAGGCTTGCAGGGGTGTCCATACAAGTCATTTATGTGAGGCTTGCAGGGGTGTCGATACAAGTCATTTATGTGAGGCTTGCAGGGGTGTCGATACAAGTCATTTATGTGAGGCTTGCAGGGGCGTCGATCCCACCCCTTAAGCCCCTGGGGGCTTGTACATAGTTGTTTATGATATACGTTAGTTGCATCCGTGATGATAGTGTTTGTCAGTGCGCCTGGTAAGCAAAAAGAAAGACAAGGCAGATATTCAGATAAATGGTTATTCAGAAAGTTATTAAAACGTGAGATTAGTTAATACAAATTCTAAGTGAGAGAGGGTGCATAAACTTTGATCAACCCCAGAAGGTCTCAATATGTTGCTGAATATACTTGTAAGGATGCTCATCACATATTTTGATGACAGCGTAAGGTCTGGACAACTGTGATCTGTAGGGAGTGCATAAATTGCTCAGAAATGGCACCTGCACACACACTTCGACTGTACTTGAATGGTCGGTAATATTTAAGGCATCTACGTGTATTAGAACGAAGCCGTCTAGGCCTATCATTGTTGACTTGAGCTAAGCATTAAAAAATTAACACTAGGTCAACTGTCCAGTCGTCAAAATATCAGCTGTGCACTATGCGAGAAAACACCACTTTAATCATAAACTAAACTAAAGTGCCACTTTAAATGCCAAATGCAGGGCTCCAGCTTATTCACGAGCGCTGCGTTGAATCAGAGGCTGTCCAAAGCGTATGCTTGGTCTGTTCATATAAGCATCTTAGATGTGACACCCATTGGACTGGAGAAGAATCGCTTCATATAAACTCGTTGGAAAATCGTGCTTGATGCAGACCGAAATAAGCAGTCAGTTATCTAAGCAAAAATTGCGGATATTACTAGTTCATGCACCTAATGATGAATTGAGATAATTTTATTCTGCTCAGAATGTTCTTTCATTAATGGGTTTTCTGCTGATTCGATCAAACGTTTTTGTTCTGATTGCAGTTGAGGAGAAATGCAAAGATTCATGACTTTCCTCTGATATAATAAGAGGGTTTTTGTGTTGTTCACAAAGGCCTCAAGCATTTTTGAGTGCAATCATAATTGGCAATCACAACCAGGGATGTGGTCTCGAGACCAGAAAATTGCGGTTTTGGTCTCGAATGCATCGGTCTTGGTCTCGGACCATCGGTCTTGGTCTTGGTCTCGGCTGCGTCGATCTTGGTCTTAAAGGAAAGGTGTCGGGATTGGTCTCCGTCTTAGGTTAGCGTTCTTGGTCATTTGTCGGTTATTTTCGATTATTAGAGACACCGGATGTTTAGGCCCTACACGCTTGTTATCGATTTATGACGCGCTGACCATCTATATATAGGCCTACCTGTTTCTATGGGCAAAAAAATGCATTTGCAACGGAACCAGCCATTTCAAAATTTGCTTTCACAAATGCCAAGGTTTTGAACAATCTAATGATTGTGTGGTTGGCCACGTGTAGTCACAGTTAACCTACAATTCCGAGTACAAGTAGGCCTACACCGTTCAAACGGAACGTTGATCTACTTATTCAGATATCTTATTTAGAACATATCGTATATTGTAGGTAATTTATAGTCAGACTGGCCGGTAAAACTTTTTCTGGGCCATTATTAAGATTAGCATTCTTTAGCAATAAATTTAATGTTTTATGCGTGTTATGCCGTTTTAGCGTCTTAATAAATTGAATTGTTTATAAAAAAGAGTCTTGGTCTCGGACCACCCGGTCTTGGTCTTGGTCTTGAACCTCGTGGTCTCGAGGTTTTGGTCTCGTGCCCAACACTGATCATAACCCAGGCGAAAGGTCCAGCGAAACATTCTCAAAGACAGACTGGACGGTGTCAGGTGTACGAGTAAGGTTGTTTGCTTCTGTTTGAGAGAAGGCAATTCCTGCGTTGGACGATGTCTGTCTTGCTTGGGAGTTCGTTACTGAGCTAAATACTTTCCGCCGCATCTTATAACATTTACTGATAAATCTTGCTACCAACAGCTGGCAAGCATCTGTGGGCTTCTTCGACTTCAGCTGCTCATGCTTAGGCGATTACCCGTAGGCTACAATGTTCAGTCTCTCCTCCTCCCCTCCTCCTCCTCCTCCCCCTCCCCTCCCAGCGTATACGCCACTTGCCTGTGCCTATAAATGCGTGGCCTACATACCTGCATATAATAGCGGCCTCTTCTATGTTTCAGGCATCAACTACAATGCACAGATAGACTGCATGCCTTGTGCGCGCCTGTACACACACACACACACACATATATATATATATATATATATGTGTGTGTGTTTTTGTCTAGGCTTGAACATATAATATTATATGCAGACCTTCAATATATCGGTAACAGCAGCTTGTTCGTATGGGCAATGCTGTGATATCGGTCGTATATTTATCGACTGACTAATAATGCATTGACCACGCCATATTATACACTTAAACACTTACATAAATACGAGCTTATCTGTGTTATAATCTGCTTTAGATAGGTTTAAAATGTCCTAAAGTTGAGAATAATAATTATATTCATCTGCTAGTGTAAGAACCGTGCTGTGTCCGTTGGCTGAGTGTTGCTGTAGCCTAGTTGATGAAGAGGAAATGATGCGGTAGCCTACAGCAGCAGCGCAGTCTGTCGTATCATCTGTGAAGGGTGCAATATTCATAGACTGTGTTCAATCGTAGCTAATCTGATGTAAACCTTCTGCCAAGTGAAAACATGTTTCGGATGATCAACCACGTCGAGGCTTTCAGAGTAGACCCTATTGGAAATCGGATGGAAGCAACAGTACGCTTAGTCTTTCAAAAACTAAAGATAACAATTTAGCGATGACCTCTTAGGCTCTTAGCGTTGGTGCGAACTTTAGTCCTACGATTTGTTCTGGCTATTCGATGTATCGATCCGATTCAACAACTATTTCAAGGTATGTTTCCGTCGGCATCTGTCCTGTTATAGTTAAGTTATATTCTAGTATAAAATTATATTATGTTCAGTCTCCAAGCGTAGATGGTGACATCAGAGTGTAGGAGAGTTGACTCAAACTCAACCACTTGAGGTATTAAGATGAAGCATGATCGGAAGGTGGTCCTGATGATGATGGTGGGGATGGGCACTTTTAACTACTGTAGTTATTAACTAGTAGTTATAACTACTTTAGAAGTAGTTGCCTAGTAGTTATAACTAGTTTTTTGGAAGTAGTTTCTGTTATTTCACAACAAACATGGACGTTGCCCATAATAATCTCTTGAGTAAATTTGCTATGTAATTGTTTTATTAAAATTTGCGCATACTATTTTGAGGAAGTGGGTTCCTCTCAGAACTATACAAAAAGCCTAGGGCTTTTTAACCTGTTTAATGGCATACCTGGAAATTGTTGCCCGATAAGAACTAGAGCAAAGCGGTTTTAGAGGGATTGGGTGTTATGATCCAGGGAGTTATGAGCCAGTACGCGCGGCTGGATGACCACAAGTAGGCGGCCAGGTTACAAGTGTGTCTGAAAAAGGTGATTGTCGAGTCAAGAATGACAGAGGTGAGAGACAGAGACAGACAGAGGGAGGATAGACAGAGACACAACGGTGAGAGGGATATTTCGTTACTGGCTGGATAGGTCTACTGCTTGGTGACTATCAATGCACCATAACATACCATATTAGCAAAATAGTTTGAAAAGTAGTTAACTACTTATGTAGTAGTTACAAAAGTAGTTATAACTACTTGACATCTAAAGTAGTTAAATAGTTGTTATAACTACATATTTTGAAAGTAGTTAAATAGTAGTTATAACTACATATTTTGAAAGTAGTTAAAAAGTAGTTTTAACTACTAGTCAAGTAGTTGGTGCCCATCACTGCTAAAGTGCAACATAATGGAATAGGCAGATATATATCTGGCCACAAACCACCGTTTCAACATCCAAGCTTTCGTTGTGTGCATTTGTTTTAACTTGCAGGGAAGACACTTGAGTTAGATAATCTCGTATTTGACAGTAGACCTGGATCAAATTCATCGACTTGAGTTGCGAGGTTCAGCTAACGGAATTCTTTTACGAAGAGTTGGTGATTTATAAGCGTAGACAATGATAGCAAAGATACTGGCAAATTGACTAAAAAGATCTGTTCATTGGGGAATCTGACTTGTGAATTTGTTACTCTACTAGGTCTATTGAGGTTCGATCGAGCTTACCCGATTTTTTTACTTAGTTCAGTAGGTGACATTTAATTAAATAAAAGTAGGCCTAATTTAGTTTTAAAATTGCTTGATTTACATTACATTAATCAATTTAAGTAATCAAGATATAGGCCTATGATTAGTTTTCTTTGTTTCAAGCGGTGAAGGAAAATCGCTTGCCTCAAATTAGAGGAGACTTGTCTTGCCAGATGGAAGAGGTAATTCCAGAGAACCTTCGTCGGTCAGCAGAGCGTCACTTGCTCTACACGATCCTGGATTCTGAACTCGTCCTGGAGGACAAGCTGCATCAGTTGGCCGAGGCGATGGACCGTGACGGGGCCGATATTTGCTGCACCCTGCCCGACGTCCCAGCCCTCGCCGGAGTCTTCCCTCTGCTCTTGGCGATCAACGTCGGCGATGCAGAACTCGTTGAGTTCCTCGTCGCTCGTGGTGCGGACGTCAATCAGACGATGGATGAGCCCTACTTCCAGCATGCCGTCTGTCCCACAGCCCTTCACCAGGCATGTCTCGACGGTCGACTGGACCTCGTTCGGGTACTAGCAGAAACGGATGACTTCACCTCATTCATCATCATCTCATCATCATCAGCAGCAGCAGCAGCATCAGCATCCTCCTCCTCTAACGGTCGACCTCCTTCTTCCACCTCCTACAGTCCTAAGCCCCCGTCTTCGTCCGCACCCCGCCATTCCTCCTCCTTCTCCCTCTGCTTGGAATCGACCAACGCTCGTGGTCAGACCCCCTACCACCTGGCCGTAGAGTCCGGTAACGCGGACCTGGTCGGTTACTTGGTCGAGCGAGGTTCCTGGGTCGAAGCCTGCGATGCGAACGGGAACAATGCGCTGCACATGACGACCTGTCTCTCTCCAGACGGCCAAGCCCTCGACATGGTCGACACCCTACTCACCCTCGGCGTCAGCATCTACCATCGCAACCGTCACGGCTTCACCCCCGTCAAGCAGGCGATGCTGCTCGGACGGGAGGCATCTGCCCGACTCATGCTGTCGAGGAATTGCATAGGGAAGGGTCTCCAGGAAGTTGGCTTCCATCCTCTCGAGGCTGCTGTCGTCAACCGCCGACGTCGAGTCATCTCAGCGATCCTCGACCGGCTGCAGACCACCGGTGCCTGCTCTGCGGCTCCGACGAAGGTCCCTGAAACAGACGAGTCCTTGAACATAGTCGTTCTAAACAGCGGACTGAACAGCATCCTGGAACAGCTGCTGACCTGTCCCCAGATGAGGGCACACATCGATGTGAACGGGTCTCTCGGTTACACGCCTCTCTACAACGCCTGTGCCAGTCACAACACCATCGCCGTCCGTCTGCTGCTCGAGGCCGGAGCGGACCCTGATCGACCGTCGCTTCGACAGCACGTCCTTCCCCTCAAGAAAACCGTCCTACAAAACGATCTCGAAGCGTCCAGGCTGCTTCTCGACTTCGGCGCATCCTCCTGTCACTGCTTCCACTGCAGTCCTCTGTTCCGGTCCAGTGGGGGAGTCTCCTCCGGAGGGTCACAGGCCCTGGTGGGAATGCGTGATGGGGAGCTGGATCTACTCTACCTGGCGCTCTTCACCGATGTCTCCCTCTGCCGGCTGCTCATATCCGGAGGTACCTGCATCTCATTCAAATCGTTGGAGGTCCTTTGTCGGGGAAGTCACGATCATCTAGACCTATTGACGGATCTCTACGGTGCCGGTCATCACGACGTCCTTAGGAAGATATTGGAAACGGAACCGGAAGAGCAGGACATGGAGTTGGCAGTAAGAGATGAACTCCAAGAAGTCCTTCGGTCACCACCGCCTTTGAAACTCATTTGTCGGTGTCGGTTTCGTGCGACAGTGAAGCCCAGGGTGTACTGGGCCATCCGGAAGATCGCCCTACCGCAAACCATTGCACAGTACTTACTGCTGGAGATATAATGATTAGGTGTATTTATTTTTAAATGTAAGAAACCCTGTGTCACTTGGATGAGGCCCTACTTTATTTTTGATCTCTCTGTTTTCTTCGAAGTCTCCTTTGATTCTCGTTTTTTTTAACTTTTGGTTTCGTTTTGTTCTTCATTAATGATAATATTCGTTTAATGAAACAGATGATATTGATTGACACTTCATAAGAAAATTGCAACTAATTGAGGATTAGTTTATGTCGATATTAATTAAAACGCTTGAACGGCATACAGATAACTTCTAGGCATCCTTAGGATAAGTTCCTATGAACAACATTTTGTCCTCATCTCTGGATGGAATGGTAATCGTAATCTCCAGATTTCTAAAGCGCCACTTGAAAGCCAAGCGCAGGGCACCAGCTTATTCACGAGCGCTGCATCAAATCAGAGGGGTTGTCCGAAGGATTGTCCATGGTAGAGCAGAGTCCTATTTCCAGAAGGTCAGTGGAGGCAGATTTGCAGCACTTAGCTGTTAAGGAGAGTGTCGGTGCCATTGCTGGACGTCACAGATGCAAATAAAACGGAAAAAACGCGGTTTTTTTCAAATAAATAAAAAAACGGGAGTGGAGACTACTGTAACTGGTGGGACCCACGTCAACAAAGCTGGACCATGACAACGTTGACCAATTGACAGTCTGCATACACACAGCTGTTAAGCTGACTGGACAACGCAGAGGCGCATAAAGGCCATTTGGATAAATGTAACAAAATTACAACTGAAATTAAATAAATAAATGAAGTTGCAAAAAATGAAAAAGGCCGTAAAAAGGTATTTGTCCAATCTGTCATGGAGTCGACATTCTGAGGAATAGTAGCCTACGTGTAAAGATTGAATTCGACCGTGAACATTCAACAGACGCTTGAACTTCTCTTAGAGGGTCATTGCATAATACGTAACGCCCTGTTCCTTGAAACGCTTTGAAAAGTTATCTTGATCCTGTCCGCAACGTACACGTGTCATTATTTTACCATTAGCTTCTTCAAATCCGCCTTCAGAACTGCATCTGCGATCGCTATATCTATTCTTCTCGTTAGCTTAGGCTACTACAAGTCTCTTTCCTGAATACAGATAGTTCGAAATCAACGATATAAACCGCCTTCTAGATATTCAGAATGCTCTCACCCCGACTGTCAGCAAAACCCCAAACACCGTCCTGTTACAATCACTTGAGGAATAATCCTGGAGACCTTAGGCCTAGGAACAACGTTTACTTTACTAGCTACCCTAACCATGGCAGTGCCAGTCTAAAGCCTGAATAAGATAGGAGTGAGACGCTAATCAAACAATAGTTGTTTATCCAGCAATCCAAAATCAAGTACAAAATATATAAATTGTGCAATGGTTGGCGATCGCCCTACAAACACAATTATGGACCAATCATCTTTATTATTGCACAGTGACCTTTGAACAGTAACCAACCAATCATTTGATCTAGTTAATTAATCTAATTTGATAGCTTCTAAAGCGCCGTGATCGTAAAACAGAAGTTATCGATCAATGATCGTATCTACAATGAACGGAATCGTTTTCAAACTACTACTTCAAAACCGACAAATCGCACCTGATCTGATCCGGTCTGTTCGTAATGTAAGCAATGTACCCTAAAAGAGCTGTAGACGTAACAACTGTCACTGCACAGTGCAAAAACGCGGTCTCTGCACGTTTTCTGCATGTGCAGAGGGATGTTTAGTAGATGATGATAGACGAGGCCACGAGGAAATGGAGAAGGGCAAGAAGAGAAGGAAAGGAAAGGAGGAGGGAGGACAGGAAGGTGACAGATAAAGAAGAAAGCAGGGATGGTGCCTGGAGCCTAGAGGAAGATAGAGAGTGAGACGAAGGAGGCAGGTAAGATGGCAGGAAGAGAGGCAGCCGACACTGAGGCAGGATGGAAGCTGAGAAAAAGTCGAGAGGGAGACAGAGGGAAAAGTTAAAGGTTATACAGATGGAGGGAAAGAGTGAGAGGAAACAGGAGAGGATGGATGGCGTATCAGAGTGACGCAGAAGGACTTACACAGACGAGAACAGACAAAGAAGCACAGTGAGAGAGACAAGATGATGTGAAATCCAGAAGGTACTGTTAGGATCGGAATTAGAAGGAAACCTACTCTTATTCTAATTCTGATCCATACAATGCAGAGGCGCAACCAGAACAATATTCTGAGGGTGCTCATATTGCAAATACCAAAGGCATGAAGCAGCGTACTACGAACAACTCCCAAATAGAAAAAAACTCATTGGATCGATTGCGTGGGTCAACTTTTTATCCATTGAGCGCTCAAGCACCCCTCAGCATCCCCTAGTTGTGCCTCTGCTACTGTGCCCTCGGTTGGGAAGTTGGATGAGAAGAAGAGGTGGAGAAGGAGAGGAGAAGAAGGAAAGGGTTAATGATGGAGAAGAGGAGAGGGTGGATGAAAAGAGCGTGGAGTTTTGCGTCAATCATCTCCTGTTTCCAGCGTCTGTTAGTCTGCAGCAGGATCTATAGCCTTCCCCTCTGTTTAGGCTGCGTATTTCATTCCTTCTCAACCACCAAAGATGCTGGCTCCACGCATCCTGCTCGCTCTGCAGCTCCAGCAGCAGTATAAGACAACAACAGCGATTGGACCAGAGTTGCTGCCATCAGCGCTGTATGGTATACTGATGCTGGCGGGGATATATCCACGGAGACCATGGAAGAGGGAAGCAGAGGAGAAGGAAGGACAGATGGAGGAGGATAGAAGGAGTGGAGGAGAAGAAAGACGAGGATGTAGAGGAGAGGGAATGCGAAAGACGAGAAGAAGGAAACGATGGAGAAGGCGCAGAAGAAGCAGATGTTTAGAAAGACGAGGTGGAACGAGAGGAAAATAAGAAGAAATTGACAGAGAAGGGAAAGGGAAAGCAAAGAAGAAGCGTAGGGAATGGGAGCATTAGGCCGTGATGTATGGGCAAAATGAACGACGATGGAAATGCCAATGATGAGGAAACAGATGGAGGAGTAGAAGGAATAGGAAATGGAGGAAGAGAGCGAATAGCAGAAGGTGAAGAAGGAGGAGGAGGAGGTGGGGAGTAGTACGGTTGTTTTGTTTCTTTAAGATCCTCGTAGGTGTATTAGCCAGCTCCGTTGCTCTTTATTCCATTCGCCGCTGGAGAGGGAGGCAGGGCCGCGATAGAAGAGGCCCGTCTGCGGTTGCCCTCACGGAGCCGCCTAACTCGTTCCTTCTGCTCCTTGCACCAATGCTGCTGCTGCTGCTGCTGCTGATGCTGATGCTGATGCTGATGCTGATGCCGTAGGTCTCAGGTTTCGTCTGCAACTCAGCGACCGCTAAGAGAGAAGGCGGAGGCGGCGGACTGAGACCTCTGAGCTGTGCGTCGAGGCATGAACCTCTGAGGAGGAAGAAGAGGACGACGACGACGTTGGAAGAAGAAGAAGCAGGGTGTCCGTCGATCGAAGGGTCGTCGAAGGTCAACCGAGGACGCTATGACTTCCGGCGGACGATAGGATGCCTCTCGCAGGGGAGCAGGTGTCTGTTAGACTGACGGGAGGCGGTCCCTATGGCCTGCGAATCTCAGCCTTGGACAATGGACCTCAGCGTCAGCTCATCGTTGCTAAGGTCAGTGCGAAGCAGGGTCTTCTTTTTGTCCTTCATGCTCTCGGACCTCTACGATGCAATATAAGCTTAGTGCTTTTCGGTCGTGGGCCCGACTGCTTGGAAAGCTTTCCATTTGTTCGTCAGCTCTTGCCTTGGAACTCACTATCCCATTTTCTATAAGTCCACATTGATATTTGCCCTGTTTTGCCGAGGTTGGACCGGGGGGGTCTCTGAGTAGATTTCTTGAAAATGCGCTATGTGATTGGCTGTTAGCGTGATGCTCTATTCATGGCAAAACACATGCAACGTATACTGGAAACAATTGACAATAATGAGTTCCGGTTCCTTCCTTACCCACAGCTGTCGCCCGTTTCGATATTTACGATTTATATAAAATGCGATTTATGTTTGGCTATCTTTGACTTTCCACAGGCAATGTATGTTTTATTCTAAAGACATTAACATTACACCTCTAAGTTGTATCACATGTTTAAGATAACATTTACCTCTAGTCCTTTCTTTACTCTTCCATCTCTTCTAATTCCTCTTCTTCCGTCTCCAGTCCTCTTTCCCTATTCCCCGAATCTTCTTCCGTCTCTTCCTGCTGCAGGTTCATCTCCTCCTTCTCCTCCTGCTCGTCCTCTTTGCCTTCTCCTTTCTTCTTCCTGCTTCCTCCTCCTCCTCCTCTTCCTCTTACTCCACTTCCTGTCTCCCCCTCCTCCTCCTCCTCCTCCTCCTCCTCCTCTTTTTTCCATGTGAAATAAAAGTCGGTGACAGAAGTTGCGGACCCTTGAGCAGAACAATTACAGGTCCTTAACTATATATATCTTTAGAAAAGCAACTTATTTTTATTCAGCTGCAGCATAATCGTTTACA
This sequence comes from Bimastos eiseni, assembly GCA_959347315.1. NCBI lineage: Eukaryota > Metazoa > Annelida > Clitellata > Crassiclitellata > Lumbricidae > Bimastos > Bimastos eiseni. The sequence goes on along the minus strand of OY365821.1, from coordinate 14,861,698 downwards.
TAATACCCTCGTAAGTTAATCGCGGACCCGATCCAGACCCATTAGAATTTCCGGATCTCTAGGTATCTGTCACCCTGCCCCCACCCACCCACCACCCACCCCCCATCCCCCACCCCTCGCCCCCCCCCACCCCCGCTCCCCCGCCCCCATTCCATGGGCGGGTCTGCATGAAATGCTCAACCGATTGCCGTTCTTTCCAGCTGCACAAGAAGAGCAAGGCTCGCGCGGCCGGCGTTCGTGTTGGTGACGTCGTGCTGTCAATCAACGGTGACAGATGTCAGCGAATGTCCCAGGAGGAGGTCAACCATCTGATCGATTACACGTACGACCAGACCATTCAACTGATCCGGTGAGACTAGCACATCGATCTATCAATCAATCGATCGATCTTATCAATCGATCGGTAAACTAAGTCATCATTCGTTCGTGCATCTATCTATCCATACATCTATCCATCCATACATCTATCTATCCATACATCTATCCATCTATATTTCTATTGTTCTAAATATCTATCTACACATATACATTGTACATCTACCGATGATCAACTCATTTAACATCAGTTCATCCATCTATCATCCATCTGTACATTCACACCATTCATTCATTCAATTCATTCATTCACTCATTGATTCGTTCATTCATTAATTCATTCGTTCAATCATTCATTCATTCTTTCAACATCAGTTCATCCATCTATTAATCCATCCGTGCGTTCAATACACATTAATACACTAATTCATTTCATTCATTCGTTCATTCGTTCACTCATTTAATCACTCATTCATTCATTCTTTCTTTTCCTAACTCATTCATCGAAGACATTGGGGTGAATTAGATTCCAATTGTTTCTCTGATACGACACAGTGGTTCAGAGGACTTGATCCACTCCAACCTGACGTCATCGTTTCGTCATTCTCCCCAACCACCTGCCTCACTCTCGCCCTCGCCCTCACCATATCACTCCGGATCAGGACCCACTGCCATCGAACGTCTAACGGCCACCGAACTCTTTCGCCATGGAGTCCAGCGTTATAACCACGATGACCACGATGACCAGGGCCCAATCTCCTTCGCAAGGACCTCCCTTCAAGGGAGTGGACAGTTCGAGAGACGTGGACAGCCGCCTGCCATCAAGGTGACGAGTCATTACAGCCAGGAGTCCCTGCCTCATCAACAGACGAAGAGGGTCAGATGGAGCGGATGCGGATTGGAGTCTGGAATGAGCGACGAGGAAACTGGAAAGGAAGGACCGACGGAAGGGAAGGATGGACGGGGAGATGGATTCGGATGGAGGAAGTGGACACCACCTGTATCAGCTGAGCAAGGATCAGGTCCAATTCCTCTTATTAACTCACTTTCAAAAGTAATTGAACTTACACATTGAAGATCGTCTTATAATTAGAACAAGAGCAGCAATAACAATGGCACCAGTTAAAATAAATTAATTATAGTAATAATAACAATATCAACAACTCTGCATAATAATAATGATAATAATAATAATGATAATAATAATAATAATAACAACAATTACAGTAATACTTGTATTAGTTATAACAATTGTAATAATAATAGTAATAATAAAACAATAAAATAATAATAATAATAATAATAATAACAATAACAATAACGATTATAATGATGGTGATGGTGATGATGGTGATGATGGCGACGACGACGACGATGACGATGATGCTGATGATGTTAAGGAGGAGGAGGAGGAGGAGGATGACGATGACGATGATGATGATGATGACGATGACGATGATGATGACGATGACGATGATGATGATGCGAAAGGCGCGAAACTGTTTTTATTTTTCAGCGTCTGTCTTAATAGTAATTTCTAGTTCCCTGGGGAACGAAGTATCTCAGGGCATAAAAAATAACAATAATAATAATATTCATAATAATATAATAATAATAATATTATCGGCGTTGGATTTCATCAGCGAAATCGGTAGCCGGATTTTTCTTATAAGTGGCGACAGACGTGAGACGACCTTTCTTTTTCAGCGCATTTCTGTTTGCATCCAACGCCACAACCTAGTCGCTTTCATGGGCACCTTTCCGTTGACCCCAGAAGACGAGGCCTGACCCTCCGGACAATAAAATCTCTACATTAATAATCTCTAAGTAACTGGGGGAATGAAGTACTCAGGGCATAAACGAACAAAAAATAATAATAATAATATAATAATAATAAAAATAATATAATATAATAATGATAATAATATCATAATAATAATATAATAATAATAATAATAGTAATATAATAATAATAATATTATTATTATAATAATAATAAAAATAATAATATTATAATAATATAATAATAATAATATTATCGGCGTTGGATTTCATCAGCGAAATCGGTAGCCGGATTTTTCTTATAAGTGGCGACAGACGTGAGACGACCTTTCTTTTTCAGCGCATTTCTGTTTGCATCCAACGCCACAACCTAGTCGCTTTCATGGACACCTTTCCGTTGACCCCAGAAGACGAGGCCTGACCCTCCGGACAATAAAATCTCTACATTAATAATCTCTAAGTAACTGGGGGAATGAAGTACTCAGGGCATAAACGAACAAAAAATAATAATAATAATATAATAATAATAAAAATAATATAATATAATAATGATAATAATATCATAATAATAATATAATAATAATAATAATAGTAATATAATAATAATATTATTATAATAATAATAATAATAATAATAATATAATAATAATATAATAATAATATAATAATAATAATATTATTATTATAATAATAATAATATAATAATAATAATATAAAAATAATATAATAATAATAATAATAATATAATAATAATAATAAACATATAAAAATAACATAGCAATTATAATAATATAATAATATCATAATAATAATATCATAATAATAATAAATAATATAATAATAATAATAATAATATAATAATAATAATAATAATAATATAATAATAATAATAATAATAATAATATAATAATAATAAACATATAATAATAACATAGTAATAATAATAATAATATAATAATAATAATGTAATAATAATAATATAATAATAATATAATAATAATAATATAATAATAATATAATTGTAATAATAATAATAATATAATAATAAAAATATAATAATAATAATATAATAATAACAATAATAATATTATAATAATAATATAATAATAATAATAATAGTAATAATGATAATAATAATATAATAATAATAATAATAATATAATAATAATAATATTATTATAATAATAAGAGTAATATGATAATAATAATATAATAATAATATGATAATAATAATATAATAATAATATGATAATAATAATATAATAATAATAATAATAATATAATAATATAATAATAATAATAATAATATAATGATAATAATAATAATAAAAATCTAAAAATAATAATAATATAATAGTAATAATAATAATAATAATATAATAATTATAATATAAAAATAATAATAATAATAAGAAGAAAAATATAATAATAATATAATAATAGTAATAATATACTAATATTAATAGAAATAATAATAATAATAATATAATAATAATAATAATATAATAATATAATAGTAATAATAATAATAACAACATAATAATAATAATATAATAATTATAATAATAATATAATAATAATAATAATGATATAAAATTATAATATAATAATAATAATATGATAATGATAATAATAATATAATAATAATAAAAATAATAATAATAATAATAATAATAAACGAATAAATAAAATAAATAAATAAAATAAAATAAATAAAATTAAAATAAATTAATTAAAATAAATAAATAAATAAAAATATAAAAAAACAATCGAGATGGGGCGACCCTTTGATCGAGTTCGGAGTGGCAGACCTCGCCTCCAGAAGGCCTGATTCCCAGAATCAGGCACGTCTTAGAGCAGTGGCAGCCCCACACGAAAGCGACTGGCTCTTGGCCCTACCGATTACAAACTGCGGGCTGAGACTTGACGATTAGTCCCTGAGGGTGGCGGTGGGTTACAGACTGGGGTTACCTGTCTGTTTACCTCATTACTGCCCATGCGGTGCCCTGGTCGAGAGAAACGGATATCACGATCTCTCATGTGGCCTGGGCCTGGGACGCTGGCCCAGACACGCGGCCCTGAACGACCTTATTTGTAGAAGTTTAATCCGTGCAGGGATCTCCACTGTCAAAAGCCGGTGGGATTGACCCGATCTGATGGTAAAAGACCAGACGGTCTCACTCATATACCATGGCGGGCGGGGCGGTGTTTGATATGGGACGCGACAGTGTCAGATACAATGGCAACGGCGTATCTGCCAGAAACATCACAAAGAGCGGGCGCTGCGGCCGAGAGGGCGGCGAACCTCAAAACTCAGAAATATGCCGAGCTAGCCTCCACGTACGTCTTCACGCCGGTGGCATTCGAAACTTTTGGCCCCATCAATTCCGAAGGTCAAAGCTTCCTTTCAGAACTGGGACACAGACTGAGCGCCGTCACTGGGGAGCAGAGGGAGACGACTTTTCTCTACCAGCGCATCTCGATGATTATTCAACGCTACAACGCAGTTGCTTCAAGGGAACTTTCGCTGCTCAGGAGTCCAACGAGCAGGGCTACTCCGGACGACATCACCATTAAATAGATGAAATCAACTCACAATATTATATTTAAAAAAATTACTTTTAGCAGTTTACTATAAATAATCAAAATAAGCCAAATAATAATAATAATAATATAATAATAATAAAAATAATAAAAATAATAATAATAATAATAATAAAAATAATAATAATAATAATAATACCACCACTCACTTAGCTCGCCCACATGGGCGATAACAGCATAATATAATAGTAATAATAATAGTAATAATAATAATAAGAATAATAATAATAATAATAATAATAATAATAGTATTAATAATAATAATAATAGTAATAATAATAATAAAATAATAACCGAGAGGAGGCAGACGCCATAACATGATAATAATAATACTGCCGACACATCTATCAGAGCTGGCGAAGCAGCCGAACGCGCAGCTAAGACGAAGAGGGCCAAGTATTCCACCATAACCAACACCCACGACTTCGTAGCCCTCTCCTTGGAATCCTGCGGCGCTTGGAGCAGTGAAGGACTGCAGTTCATCTCAGAGTTGGGTAGTCGAACGAGTGCTGCAACCCACGATCCAATGGAGACATCATTTCTGTTCCACCGTATCTCGGTTGTTCTTGAGCGTGGGAACGCAGCCTGCCTCTTCGGGACATTGCCACCACTCACTTAGCTCGCCCACATGGGCGATAACGACATAATATAATATTAATATTAATAATAATAATAATAATATTATTATTATTATATATATATAAATATATAAAAATAATAATAATAATAGTAGCCGCAAAACTGGAGGATGGAAACATTAGTGCGGCAGCTCTCATACTTTGTTCTGACGACACCCCAGCGCCGATTAATGAAGAGACACTGGAACTTCTGTGCCAAAAACATCCTGCCCCGCCGCGTGACGGCCCAACCATCCTTCGATCGACCTCAAGCGCACCCTTCCAGGCCACAGAACTGGAGATTCGCACAACGATGTGCTCTTGCCTGATGGGGTCGTCGGGCGGGCCTGATGGGCTGCGCCCCCAACACGTGGCGGAACTAATTGGAGATCCAGACGCGGGACCTGGGCTGCTGAGAGCGACGACTGCTCTTATCAATCTACTACTGGCCGGCATCTGCCCTCAAGAGGTATGGCCTATCTTATTCGGAGGTACTCTTTTCGCCCTCCGTAAAAGCTGTGGTGGTCTTAGGCCAATAGCCATTGGATACGTGTGGCGTCGACTTGCATCTAAATGCGCCAACGCATACGCCGTCCCACATGTCACGCCGTACCTAACCCCTAAACAACTGGGGGTTGGCGTTCCTGGAGGCTGCGAGGCGGCAACCCACGCCGCTAGACGATTTCTGACCAGCATGGACACGAATTCAATAAAGGTGAAGCTTGACATCTCGAACGCTTTCAATAGCTTGCACCGAGATTCCATGCTCGCATCAGTGGACGAACTCATTCCTGATTTATCCGCATATTGCCATCTTGCCTACGCCGAGGCGAATCTCTGAAATTCGGGAGATTCACGATACAATCGCAAGAAGGTTCGCAACAGGGCGATACCTTGGGACCTCTCCTTTTCTGCCTACCGCTACAGCCGATCCTTAACCACCTGCTTTCACCACTGGCCTTTGGATACCTCGACGACCTCACCTTGGGCGGAGATCCTAAAGTGGTGGAGGCGGATGTTAACTCGATCCTTCGATCGATCCTTCGAGGGATGTCTGCAACTTGGCCTCGCGCTCAACCGCAAAAAATGCGAACTCATATCTTCCGACGCCCATATCAACGAGTTAGTCAAGGCTTCCTGAGACAGTTCGTCCGGGTCAATACATCATCTGCCGTGCTTAAAGGGGCTACGCTCTCGCCGACGGATGCCCTGCTTTCAGCCATCGACACTTGTGTGGCCGACCTTGGAATTGCCCTCAACAGATTGCAACTAATCGCTAGACAAGACGCTCTACTGATCCTTAGACATTCGATCGGCTCCCCTAAACTCATGCATTTATTGAGATGCACCCCTTGCCACGACCTCCCGCGTCTATGGGCTTACGACGATCTGCTGCGAGGAGGGATCGAGCGAATCTTCAACATATCGATGACCGATGACCAATGGGGTCAAGCTACTCTCCCGATCAGGATGGGAGGACTGGGAATTAGGAGGGCGTCCTCGCTGGCACTTCCCGCCTTTTTGGCTTCAGCCGCGGGTACTCTCCAGATCCAGTCCCTCATCTTAGAGTCAGTAGCGGTGAAATCGGACTCAGCATGCGACTCGGCGATGTCCACCTGGCTTCAACTTACCGAAGCCTCTGCCCTGACGACGCCAGGCCATAAACAAGCCCACTTTGACAGACCGCTGTTAAACGCGGTTCTGTCTGCACTAGAAGAAAAGCTACAGGATCCCTACGACCAGGCGAGACTAAGGGCCTTGCAGTCACCGCACGCCTCGGACTGGCTGTACGCTCTACCGCTCGTTTCTCGCGATCTCAGACTAGAGGACGATACCGTGAGGGTGGCGGTCGTTCTACGAATAGGGGTGGCCATCTGCGAGCCGCACACCTGCGCATGCGGCGCCTTCGTCTCTGCCAGAGGCGCACATGGCCTGTCCTGTTCTTTGGGTTTTGGCCGTCAAGCAAGACACTGCAATATCAACGACCTTATCCATCGCAGCCTCAACAGAGCCGGTATTCCAGCGGTCAAGGAACCGTCAGGTCTTTCCAGATTAGATGGAAAGAGACCGGACGGGCAGACCCTGATACCGTGGAGTGGGGGGCGGGCCTTACTTTGGGACGCAACTGTGGTGGACACAGTGGCCGCTTCTTATATCCCCGAGACAGCTTTCACAGCTGGAGGAGCGGCGGAGATAGCAGCCACAAGGAAACACACAAAATTATTCTGAGCTAGAGAAGAAATACACTTTTGTTCCAATCGCTATAGAAACCTTCGGTCCCCTCAATAGTGAGGGCCTCGCCTTTCTGTCTGAGACTGGACGCCGACTTTCGACAACTACCGGTGACACCCGAGAGACAAACTTCCTTTTCCAGAACTTGTCGGCATTGATTCAACGTTTCAATGCGGTGGCTTTTCAGGGCACTATGTCAAGATTACAATCCACTGACAAGCGGCGACCCAGATAGCCTGATAACAGATCCGTTGGCAATGCCAATGATGAATAACACTATATGTGACATAATAATAATAATAATAATAATAATAATAATAATAATAATAATAATAATAATTAAAATAATAATAATAATAATAATAATAATAATAATAATAGTGATAATAATATAATAATGACAATAAGAATAAGAACAAGAATAGGAATAATGACCCTGCTTCCATCTTTCATTAGTCTCCATCTCTCTTTTCTTTCTCCTTTTTTTCCAGTTTGTCTAACAGTGTCTTACCTTAAGAGTCGTCGTATTTCTTAGGCGTGGAAAGCGAAGGCGAATTCTCCACGCAGTCTTCACTTCGCCAGCATTTTACAACATCAACAGTTGTCCAGTCTCAGCCGCCTCCTTCTTTTCAGCCGACTCAGGCCCTGCCGAATAAGACGAGGCCCCTATTGTGGCAGCCTCCGAGCGCGGAGTCCCAGGCCGACCTAACCGAATCATCTGGAGTCGAATCCACGAGGCTCCAGCTAAACACCACCACACAACCACTTGACAGCCTCGTCCACGAGGTCGTCATCTGGTCTTCCAAGCCAACCGAGATCGAGCAGAAAGATGGCGGCGCGGGACAGAAGCCGTTACCTTGGCAACGGCCTCAGCAACCAGAGATAAAGACGACGAACGCTCCGTCGAATGAGACTGGGACGCCATCGATGGCAATCCGCCAAAAACCAAGTCGTTGGCAACCACCTGACCAGCAAGCGTTGGGAAATCTCGATCGACAAGACCTTGACAACGCCTCGATATTGCCAGCGTGGCAATCGTTTCCACAGCAAACAGTAGCCATGGCAACGGAAAAAACACAATCTTGGCAGCCGACCCCAACGAAGGCCGTTGATGTTGTGACCAGTGACCGAGGTCAACCGAGTCGGCAACACCGCTGGCAGCCGAATCAAATACCAGCGCAGCTTGGAACCATCGACAAACCTGCGAGCATAGAGAACCATCTGGAAGACCCGAGAAGGTCCTTGCAAGATGGCAGTTCGTCTCCCGTTGTTACGTCACTGTTTCTGACACGTGTCGTTACTGACGGAAGTGTCATTGCAGCCGGAAGCGGAAGTGACGTAGAACCCATCCACGATTCTGCAATTACGCAACCAAGTTCGTATATCTTTGCTATCGGTCTATCTCTGTGTAACAATAGCCTGAAACAACTGCGGGGGCATGCGTTGCTTGGCTGGGTAGCCTACGTGTGATAGTGATCGATGGCGCTATCTGTCGGATAATAATGTTAATATGAGAACAAATGCGTCTATTAAGAAAAGTAGAAATTATAAGATTCAAGTTCCCAACTTCGGGACATTTTTTTATTACCGTAACTGCTCTCGTGGCAGGTAACTTACGTGGATTCATCGACGATTGGATGAAGTTTCCTCCAGAAATCGAATCTAGTCAAAACTTTTTGATTGGTTAAAGTAAACTAGATACTATTTTAATTAGGACGACATCATGAAAATTAGTATGATTATCCTTATGGAGAGGGTATGCTATGGATGACTCGTTCGATCAGCACAAATTTTTTCCGATTTGTTTGAGGTCTTTTGTGGAATCAAATTATTTTCTACTCTTGTTTAGAAGTGGAGTTCATTTTCATTAAAAGAAGCATTTGCATTTGGTATTACCATAAAGCAGGTTTACTTGGGTTTCGGGTTTGATTTCATACTCACGTCTGCAATTCGTTCTTCATTGACCAAATTTTTTACTCTGGTTTGTCTCCGTTTATGGTCTGTCTATCAACAAAAGATATCCGTTAAATGTTATCTTCACTTTCGATCTCATTAATGGCTTCGATTTAGATGTTCTGATAATTATAATATTTTATTTAGGAAAACTATACAGCGACTCTTCGTTTTACGAAGACCCTGAGCACAAGTACCCAACCATCGAGGAACAGATCAAAATGGCCCGCAAGGTGGCGCTGCTGCTGACATCACCAGCAAACACGAACGCACGTGGTCAGCGAATGTTCCTGAAACGTAAAGAGCAGTCGTCGAAATGGGTGATAGACACTCTGAACCTCTCGATACCCCATCTCTTCGTCTCCCCTCCGCAACCCACTTCGCTCTATTCGCCACCGGAAGCAGATCATTCCAAGATCCTTAGTCCGGGCGAAGTGGAACGGATGCGATATTACGAGGAGAAGTCGCGCCATGACGTCATTCCGTTTGACGTCTGCTCCATGTTGGCGGCTGAACTACGGGAAGAAAGGGGACGCGGAGGGAGGCTGTTCGCCAAACGGAGAGACAAGGCCGATCAGAGTATCACCCCAGAAAGTTACGGACTCATCCAAGTTCCAAGTCCTCGACCAGAACAAAAGCCGAGGTTCGTACCGGAGGTAGTTGCCCCAATCTCTGCCCCGGTCATCAAGGCGGGGCTAAGAGAGGGCGCCGATACTCAGTCAAGCGGTGCGGTTCCGGTCAACCGCCTCAAGGGCATGGTCGATCTGCCGAAGCCTCGAATGACCCCGTGGGATTCGGCCGTCCAGTATGGTCACGTGGAACCGGCCTTCGAACACCTCAAGGGCTATCGACCTTACTCTGAGGAATCAGCGCAAAAGGCGGCTGTTCCATCGTCGGTTCCAGATCACGGCGGCAGGTCACAGGGAATGTTTCGTGAAGGTCAAGGTCGTGATTCGAATCAGTCACATGGTTTCAAGAGGGACGAAATCGTAGAGAACAGGAGAACAGCCAGCTACCAGTCAAATTATTCCGAGCCAAAGACAAAAAATACAGGTGAGGACTAGTCTTACGAGGAAGAATTGCGTCGTCAAACATTTCTTGCTTCATCTTTTCATTCACTCAGCTTTGTTTATCGACCTAATAAAATCGCAGATCTGGCATGAAATAAATGACAGCAGACTGTTTTGTGGAAGACGGTTCATGATCCTCATGATAAAATCTACAGCAAGTCCCACGGTCTTCTATGAGATTTGGCGACTGTTCCTTTTCTGTCTATGGACCCTCTGCATGGAGCAATCTTCCCTCCGACTAGGGCCCATCCACATATTACGTACGCAAAAATCGGTATTTTGGGCCCCTTCACCCCTGTTGCAACGCGTACATTTCGTCGACCCCTCCCCCATGCGTACGTACATTTGAGCTCTACACCTCCCCCATTTAAAAGGTAAAATAGCTAAAACAATCTATATGACATTGATTTTACCACAGGCTATTTAGTTTTGTTAAGCATCATATTTAGCAGCTTAAGTTTAGCAATTATGAAGAAATATAACACTAACAACACTTGCATTTTGAAACCGTTTTAATGCTACTTAAATTGATTAAGCAGAAATATAGTCTGTGATTAGGTTCACAGATCTGATTTTCATATTCTGTATTGTGGACGTCATAATTAGACAATTATATTTGCGTACGTACATATTTTCGGGACCTCCTCCCCCTTACGCACCCGTACGCAAAATGGCCGACATTTGAAATCCCCTCCTCATCGCTGCGTACGTAATATGTGGACAGCCCCTAGGTGAAGAATGCGCCATCTATGTAGACTTCCTCTACCGCTGTTCTGCACCCTGTCCTTCACCTCATCCGTCCTCCGCTGTCCAATCTTTTAGTAACTAACAGACTCCATCGCAGTGACTTCTCTTCTCCTTCATTTCTGGGTCTTTTGACAATGCAATTGAGTATACTACAACTGTAATTTGATTTTGCTCTTCAAGCGCCTCGACGACGCAATTGCATATATTGCAGAGCAATTATTGGGCTGTGCGAAGATCTTGCTCAAGGTCCCTACACAGTAACTCCTCGGACGATGATCGGACCCGCAGTCTCTACGGGCCGACCGACGCGCCCGTTCTAACCAATCGACACTGGCAACCAACTATAACTATTGCTATCTCAGGACAACCCCTCTAACACGATGCAGCGCTCGTGAATAGGCAGGTCTTCTGCGTTGCACTTTAAAGTAGTTTAGACAATATTTCGGTATAAATGTATATAGTATAACTGTTAAATATGCTTCCGTACTAAACTCTTAATCACTCTCGTTGGAAGGCCACCACGCGTCAATTATACTTAAGTGCTGATGTTTTTATTCGGTAGGTGTCCGTGGTTTTGATGGTAGTCCTGCATTCATTCGCCCGGCGTCAGCACAAGTCAAAGGTCATCGTCCAGTGCACTTTGACCTGGGTTCGAGAAGTTTCAACTAAGGATGGAAGACTGAAAAGAAAAAACTGTGTGAATCATATCTGCGTTTGAAATTGCCTTAGACGCAACAGCTTTATCGCATTAGATTTGCTAAGTTTAAAGATCCCAGCATTTCAGTTTCACTAGTTTCCCCTAGACTGGACTAGATAACTCTACCATAAAATTAGTACATTGGCCGCACACTGTCATTGAGAAGATGAAGCGGCTAAGTGACAACACACTCTCATATGCCGAGGCTAAGAAAACAAAGTCGCTGGCAATTCCAAACCTAGGCTGTCTGTTACGGATCACGGGTTTAATATGGAACTATTCTTCATCTACTGTCAATTAAAAGGTTTCATCAGTATTCAGAACGGGTTCAGACGTTATCAACTGAACCAGATGAACACACTTTGTAGGTTCCTGTACTTATATGAATTATCATATACGCATATAAATATTTGTGTCTTTATGCTTTTGTGTAGGTGCGTGTATTCACGTGCTTGAGGGTGTGTGTATGTGTATGTGTGTGTATGTGTGTGTGTGTGTGTGTGTGTGTGTGTGTGTGTGTATGTGTGTGTGTGTATGTGTGTGTGTGTGTATTACAGCGAATGAATGTTTGTGTTCGCCTGTGTACAAATACATAAATATGAAACGATGTACGTTTAGTGCAAACTGTACATGTAGATGATGGTTTAGTATTATAATATATGTGTACGCCACACACATACAAACACACAAACACACACAGACACACACAGACACACACATAAGCGCACACACAACACACAGACACAGGCAAACAAGCAACCAAGCAGACGAACACGATATTGTCAAATGGCCGAGTTGGAGAAAGTGAGGTCATGGTGAAAGGCCGTCCAACATCACGAGAGAGAGGAGAGAGGAGAGAGATCTAAGACATATGGACTGGTTGACTGATTAGAAACTCCCGAGGTTAAAAGGTCCCGAGTTGAAAGGTCACGGGGTCAACTTCCCAGTAGCTCAACCGCATCTGGTTTCTCACTATAGCAGCGTCGACTCTTTGGGGTTCGCAGAAAGCTAAACTCGCGAAGGTCGCCGATCAACTGGTGCCCTGTGGCTGGCTTTCAAGTGAAGCTCTAGAAAGATTGCGATTACAATTATTAAGATCTATAATAATGCCATTGATATTCATGTTTTGATTCAATCGAGGGATGACAAATGTGGTCCATGAATGTGGTTCAGTTGATAAACGCGTTTAGTAGTAACTAAATTCAAGAGGACGAGGGAGAAGAAATCCTGAAAACCCAATCTCGAGTGACTGGACAGTCACTAAGCAACGGTCAGCAACACCTTGGACTGCGTCAATGTCATGAGGATGAGAACAAAGTTTGTCGCCAAAACTTTAAGAACTTAAGATTTTCAGATGGCAGAGGCTCAAGCTATTTTCGGGAGATGCCAGTCCGTAAATCAGGAGGGCGACGACAACCAGGGATGTGGTCTCGAGACCGCGGTCTTTGTCTCGAGACGGTCTCGAGACCGGAAAACTGCGGTCTGGATCTTGGTCTCGAAGGCTTCGATCTTAGTCTTGGTCTCGGTCTCGAACCATCGGTCTTGGTCTTGGTCTCGGAGATGCGTCGGTCTTGGTCTTGGTCTTAAAGGAACGGTCTTGGGATTGGTCTTCGTCTTAGATTAGTTAACGTTCTTGGTCATTTGCAGTTTCAGAGCAATTTCTTTGATATATTCGTCGGTTATTTTCGATTAGAGACAATGGTGTTTAGACCATCTATATATATATTACTGCGGGCAAGAAATGCATTTGCAACGGAACCAGCCATATCAAAATTTGCTTTCACAAATTTCAAGGTTCTGGAACAATCTAATAATTATGTGGTCAGCCCCGTGTAGTCACTATTAGCCTACAATTCCGAGTACAAGTAGGCCTACATCATTCAAACGGAACATTAATCTAGTTGTCTTAAAGTATTCAGTATTTAAATCATATACTGTAAGTAATTTATAGTGTGATATTCTCCGGCTGAAACCAAGGGCTGAACCCGCAAAAGTTCAGACTGGCCGGTAAAAATGTTTCGCGTAGCCCCACCACGGCCACTAATAGGCGGGACGCGCCCTACATGAGCTTCGCAACCGTTGTCGCCTTGGAAACGACATTGAACATGGAGGGTGTGAGTTGGCAGCCCATGGGTCTTGAGCTCTTGCAGGACAAAAAACGACCGCGAGCAGGTCGCTAGTATGTTGGTCCAATCTCATTTTAGATCATAACTCTTCTATTCCTCTTCTCTAACTTCTGTCCACTGACTACAAATCATAGAATCATTCTCGATAATTTGGTGGACGCTTATGGACTAAAATCAACCGTGGTTGTCTCCAGTTTTTTTCTAAGTATGATGCATGTTGTTGGATGAGGGTTACGTGGGGCTCCGTTGTCCTAAAAAAACCTGGCTATAGAGGACCGGCCTCGTGGCGTCCTGTCTGGATAAGAGACCCTATCTCCAATGCAGTCCTCGAACTTCTTGTCCATCTCTAGGAAAATAAGAGAGAGAGAGAGAGAGCGACTTCTCGTTTACTCAAGAGGAAAGTGACATAACTCAGTCACATTAAAAAAATCATCTTTATTCAGTCTTCCCGTAAAACTGACTGTAGGCCTATTCGGTCACAACTAAAAGAACGACTCTCTTCCGTCCCAACGAAAGACCGACTGACTTTTACAGACACCAGCCGACCTTCTATCTAAAACCAGTCCAACCAGTTCACAAGTCTTGACCAAATCAGTGAACCAAATCAAATCCTTACAAAGACATAAAAGAGTAACACTTCGCTCATTACCCTAATAGGCCTCTACGTTGTATGCGATAGTGTTGGAACAACTATATTGGATATTTAGAGTACTAGATCTATCTCCCTTAGACGAACCAGTATCCAAATATCCCACAATGCACTTGTAAAGATATGCAATAACCTAATAAAGATACTCTTCGTCAGACTGATAAATATGCAGTAGGATCAAGTGTCATAGTATGGACGGATGATCACAAGTTTTCAATTTCACGACAACCATGTAAGGCGCCCATCACATTATCACCAGGTGTCATTTTATGTAAGCTTATGTTAGAAGCGCAATGCTCTCGATCCTAATTCGGTTGTACATGATCAAGTCTGATAGGCCTATCTTCGTTTACATTCATTCTTGTATACATCAGAGACTGAAATGTCCGTGTGTGAGTGAAGTATTATAGTTTGCAAAAATGATTCTTGGATTGAAAATGAGATTAGTGGATAATTAGAACCGCTGGACCATAAAGAGAACGAATGTTCGTGATTTCGTTTAAGTGACGTGGATTGTTGAATTCATGCAAAGTTGTGTCGTCAAAAGGCGATGAATTTTATTTACTAATTGCCGAATGTGTTACCGTTTTGTTCTCTTGTTTCTGTTCATGGGCCGTGACTTGTCTCACAAATTGATGGTCGCCAATCACCTCGTTCTTTTCCCTGTCTACATAATGATTTAGCAGTGCAGTGTCAGATATGGCCTACATCGAAACATGCTTAAAATCAAAATAGCGTTATTAGGCTATGTCGCAATTGGTTATGATAGGTGTACTTATGAACAATGCAATTAAGCGACGGTGACTGTCACCCCACAACAATATAACGTACGTTACCCGTAACTTATCCCCTCTCCATCGCTTTCATCGATGTCGCTCTCCATTCTTTTTTCGTCTCCCTCTCTTCTTTTTCTTCTCTTTCTCTCTGTTCTTGGTCTCCATGTCCTCCGTTTTCTTCTTTTCCCTTTGTTTAACTCTTTACCATTTTCTCTTTCTGTTCGCTTCCCTTCCGTTCTGTAAAAAATTTTTATTTCCTCTTAAATTCTTTCATTGCCTTCTTTTCATTACTGTTCTTTTACCTTTCATCCTTCATTTTGTTTCTGTTACTCTATAGCTAGTTTGCCTTCCATGCTATATCCTTTCTTTTATCACTTTTTATTTCTCACACATCCTCAATTTAACTTCTCTTCTATTATATTTTTCTTCTCTATACTTCTAGTCTCCCTATATTCGCGTTGTTTTCTATTCTGTTACCTTTCTATTATTAGATCGTATGTAAGCCTATAAAATTTGTAAAGCGAGCCGGGTCATGACGAAATAAAGAATTTAAAGCGAGTATAGTCAGTCAGCCTCCAGAGGAATATGCACTAAGATTTCCAAATTCTCTAGAGCTGAAGAGAAATGGTAAGTTTTAACCGCTTTTAAACGAAGGAAGTTAATACAAGCTACTGGGAGTGGCAGTCGATTTTCCTCATCTCTCCTCCCATAGTTCATAGCATAGTTCAAAGCCCCACACACTTCTCAATAACTGCTTCAGACCTACACCCGTAACACCCCTATCAGCTATTCAATCTCATATTAAAATTTGCTGGCGATACTTACCATCTCACCGAATCCTCTGAGGCTCATGCTATCCTATTTCAACCTGAGCTTCTGCTAATAGCCTTCACTAAAATAGCTCATAATTATAATCCAAGGAAGTGATCATTTTCTGTCCACAACACCAATCATTCCCTCCTCCTCAAATTCCTAGTATAACCCAAATAAAACCTTAAGAATACTGGGTCTCCCTATTCAAGATAACTTCAAACTCGTAGCTCACAATGACTATGCCTCACAGCGACTTGCTCCTTTTCTTTTTACGCTATTGTGGCATTTTTGCCAGTTCGGATTGGGAGGCAATCTGTGCTACGCCCCTGTAGCAATGCTACGTCTCTGTAGCATTGCTACGTACCTGTAGCAATGCTGTGCCCCAGTAGCAATGCTACGCCTCTGTAGCAATGCTACGCCCCTGTAGCAAGGCTACGCCTCTTTAGCAATGCTACGTACCTGTAGCAATGCTACGTACCTGTAGCAATGCTTCTGTAGCAATGCTACACCCTGAAGACTATAATATTATAAGGGACTGCAGACTCAGTCGAGAGAGTCTGAAAATGCAGTCCGAGATAGAGAGCAGTCAGAATCAGTCAGTTGATTAGTCAGAGTTACAAGCGAAAAGATCAGACAGTAATTTAAAAGTCGTTGGTAGTGTGCTGTCGATTATTTGATTGTGACAATGATTCGTTGGCTGTTCGCCGTTGTTGTACTTCGCAATAAAGAATCTTCATCTAGCAGCGTATGTGACTTTATCGTTAGCGTAGTGACTTTGATTCTGCCATCGGGACAGTCTTAAATCCTGCGTCAGACCGGGTAGGTCTTACCCAGCGGACAATCAAAAAGAAGACGGGGGAAACCTCGGAGCTCGGCCTTCCGAGGATACCAGAAGAAGATGGGAACGATTTCAAGGTTTTCCAAGGGCGTTCGCGCCAACTGCTGCTGCCACGCGACGCCCGGTGCTGGACCATAAGCGGGTTTGCCACACTATCAGGAAAAAACTCGAAGTCCATCGATTTTCTTCCTCTTCTATTTGTAACATAACCAAAGTTACTACCATTGCTAAGCTGTTATATGTCTCCCCATCCAGGTGGAGCCTAACCCAACCTCCGATCAAGAGTACCTGGAAAACTCATAAGAATATGAGTCAAACGCCTAGGTTTCAATCCTTCCAAACAGTCTCTGAACTTGCTAACAAAGCAGGCGCCAAACTCCAGTTTTATATTTTACACAACCCCAAGCATGTTCTTTACCAACTCCTACCTTCACTCCATCCCCATTCCATTCACCAATTAAGACCTGGAGCACGCAACCATGTCCTCTCACCCAAGGACAACTATCAATATCTATCTCCAGAACATAATATAAAAATATTCGCTCGTTTATTTCTGATTTAAACAGCTTTTATTATCCATTATGTTTGCAAGTAATTCTTCGTTTCTGTCGGATCGCTTTCTTTCTAAGTTAACGAATATCACCGTATCTTTAACTAATATTAGAGAATGCATGATCCGCCGAAGAAGCCTCAAGGAGGCATATCATGATTAAAAATAGGCCTGAATTACTAAAATAGTTCTGAATGAATCTAATAAGTTAAGTCCAACAATTAAATTGGGTTATTCATTTTAAAATATATAGGTCATTATTATTATCTGCTTAAATCAGTCACCAATTGTACAGATGTCAAAATGCACGCATGCGCTGATACTGGTGTCAACGAATCAGTTGAATTTATCAGATCTCTCAGTTCAAAGCGATTTAAAATGGATGACAGCTTCTGTCTATCGTTCAAAAACTCAAAATCGTTTGTACGAAACTTACCTCAGATCAGAAGTTAGAAGTGAACTATGTACAGCTGGCAGAGAACGTAGTGTCTCTTGAAGGGTGAACCAGTGTAACATCTCGCAAGTCGCAAACGACCAAGGTCAATTGGTTCATTGAACCCACATGTATAATAGAATGGTTGCTGCATTTTATAATACCCTTCTTGAGAACTGTAGGACAAAACAGCGAAGGCACAGAAGGACTTGCTCAAGGTCTTCGCAGAGTGACTGATTGGTTGGAGGCTTCAGTCGCTTAAGCAGGACCATAAGTTAAGAATTCTGTTTGAAGGGGTTCAGGCAGAGGCGTTTTGCGGTCAACCAAGATGAGATTTTGGTGACCAATTGGAGAAGATGATCCATGAAGTTGCTTGAAAATTGAAGGAGATGAATAGTTGGGTGCTGTCATGAGCAGCTTATAGGATTACAGGTGACGGTCAGATGTCAACATGTAGGTGATGGTCAGATGTCAACATATAGGTGATGGTCAGCTGTCAACATATATGTGATGGTCAGCTGAGGATGTTGAGTGGTCATTGTGAAGGAAGGATGAACAAGTGTAAAAGAAGGATGAACAAGAGCGGTCCAAGAATAGAATCAAAAGGAACACCAGAGGTGAGAGGGCATGATGACTGGAATTGGGTTTCAGATGTGTTAACTGAGAATGGGCGGAAAGAGATATGGGATTGAATCCAGAGAAGATATATGGGATTGAATCCAGAGAAGAGATATGGGATTGAATCCAGAGAAGAGATATGGGATTGAATCCAGAGAAGAGATATGGGATTGAATCCAGAGAAGAGATATGGGATTGAATCCAAAGAAGAGATATGGGATTGAATCCAGAGAAGAGATGTGTCAGTATAAAACCGAACCATGTATAGTGGCATAGACAGTCTTTAGACTAACAATGTTGTGGTTGATGGCAGAAATAATGTGAAGGAGGCAGAGACAGGAGACTTGTTGACTAGAAATGACAGAAGCATGTTTAGAGGGTAGAGAGTAGGTTTTCGGTTGAGTGACGCTTGGTAAAGCTAGACTGGAGTGGATTAAGTATACTGACTTATAAGTCGGGAGTCATTGATCCGGGTCTGGACTATAGCTCATAAAGATGATTGACAGATTGGAGACAGGTCGAATGTCAGAAAGGATTTCTCTATTCAGCAATATGTTTCTTGAGTATTGGTTTAAAGAATGTTAGAAGAGCATACATACATGGAGAAGTTGGCAATAGTTCAGAGATATTGAATTTCTTTGACAATGGCGAGAACAAGGATAGATGTGCAGTCTTTCAGTAAGAAGGTTGTTCATACTAAATTGGACTACTGCAACTCTCTATACCTCAACATATATTCATCGCCGCATTATGAGTGCGTGTATGTGTGACTTTGTGTATGATTGTATTGTATGTATGTATTGTATGTATATGCAGTGTGTATGCATACTTGCATAGGGCCTACATATTCCGCATGAGCGACCTTTGGAATACACATGTAATTGTATTCTTGTGTTACTGTGGTTATCATCTATAGTTAAACATTCATTATGTCTGATAATTGAGATCCAATCGAACTTCGTGCCATTATCTCTAAATAGCGTTTTATTCTGGCTTTCACACGTGGTGGTGGTGATGATGGTGGTGGTGGTGATGGTGGTCTTCGTAATTGTTCGTTCTTCATCGTTGGTGATCGGTCGTTCGGGTAATTAGCGGAAGCAGAAGTCAGTCGACGGATGGATGAATCGGATGAATCGGTGGGAATCGGTCGATCAGTGCCATGCATGGCCATGGGAATAACACACGGACGGTATAATTGGAGGAAGTGACGCTCCGATCGTGTGCATTGGATATGGGGGTTGATCGGGGAAGGAGTGGATGGCTGGATGAACGGATGGAGTGGTGGATGGATGGATGGATGGATGGATGGATGGATGGATGGATGGATGGATGGATGGATGGATGGATGGATGGATGGATAGATAGATAGATAGATAGATAGATAGATAGATAGATAGATAGATAGATAGATAGATAGATAGATAGATAGATAGATAGATAGATAGATAGATAGATAGATAGATAGATAGATAGATAGATAGATAGATAGTTAGATAGATAGATAGATAGATTGTTTGATTGATTGATTGATTGATTGATTGATTGATTGATTGATTGATGAATTGAATCCATCCGTTCACTTTTATTCGTCATTTCCCATTGTCCTCCAGATGACTTTCAGTCGCCGAATGACCTTCACCTTCCGCCTACAGTCTATCATCTACCATTGAATCAAGACGAGGTCATCAAGGTCATCCGCTTCACCCTCCGTCCTAGACGCGATGAATATGGAAGCTTTTGAAATGATTATTCACTGAAATAGCAAATGTATACAGCGCCTGTGCAGCAGAGTAGCTTACCCAATCAAAACTTCTCTAACGTACAACTGACCATACAACAGGCTTCCTTCAACGCATTCTGTCCGTCCGTCCGTCCGTCCGTTTTTAAAAATTAATCAGCCGGTCAGCTGCATATCTAAGCCTTTATATCTGATTTAATTTAAATATAGGATGCTATAAAGCTTTAAAACGGTGTCATGTAATTATACCATGGACTCATCTGCATAAGAGACAGGTAGCTATAGCTACCTGTAGGCTATAATAAGCCAACGGAAGCTTTTGAAATGATTATTCACTGGAATAGCAAATGTATACAGTACACAAGCCGTGCATCCGTTGGCTTTCGAATTGACAGTGGGTAACACTGATAAATAAATAAATATAATTATATATGTGTATATATATGTATATATATGTTTATATATGTATGTATATATATATATATAATTGTATATAATTATACATGTATATATATGTATATATGTATATACTTTATATATGTATATATAGGTGTATATATGTATATATATATATATATGTGTGTGTGTGTGTCCCATCGTCTGCTAAGTGCAGACCTGTACGACGGGTGTTCGCTCTTTTAACATAACAAATATATATTATATATAAAACGGTCGAAAAACACACTAGCCTTGCCAGATATATTGAGGTCAATCTGACACAAGATGGCGGATCATACGACGATATTATTTGCACACCTTTACAACGCTTTAACTGACTCTGAATGTATTTGTAGTTTTCAATCATCGTCTCAACTACCAACGTTGTCATTTATACGATGATTTGGACAAGTGTTAGACTGAAACAAATAAATGATTGAATGATTGATTGATAGATTGATTCATGAATGAGTGATTGATTGATCAACTGGAAGATTGATTGATTGATTGATTGATTGACAGATTGATTAAAAATGCGGAGTGGTCATTGCAGGTGCACACGTCAACGTCCCTGAATGTCATTCTGTTGTAATAGAACAATGAAAACTACTCATCCATGATTATTCAAACTGTTGGTTTTAAAAGTTAGTCAGTGCATTCATAACTTCTATAGCTCCGTTCTCTTATGCTCTAATGCACAAGGAATCAACCGATGGAGCTCAAAAATTAATCAGATCAACGTCTAGACTAGAAGAATAGTGACGTAATAACGGTGCCAACTGTAATAATAATCGTTCTTTAGACGTCAGCAGTTTATGAAGCCACAATAGGTCGTTTGAAACTCAGAATTCATACGACCTAAGGACATTTTAAATGCAAGTTCAATCTATGAGACATCAAGGTAGTGTTAGATCGACGTCAAAGCACACAAGACGTCCTTATACCATGTGCCATGCTTCATTCGCTAACCCCTCTCCGATACAGGAGTGAGAGAGGAGAGCCCAGCTGTCAATGGGTCAGTAGTGGTTATAACTTCAAACTCTGTGGTATGGAGTTCATATCAACTCCGTTATATTTCGAATTAGTTTCGAAATAATGTCAACTCAACTAACTTTCTTTGACTAATTCAACTGTAAAATGAGTCCACTGACCACACATAAGAATTGACGATAAGGCGATGGCCGACCACATGTCGTTAAGGTCTTATACGCCGAGGCCAAGAAAAGGTAATTGGCAAAGGATTGATCCTCTTTAGCAAAGGGTGAGTGAGTGGGTGGGTGAGAGAGTGAGTCAGTGAGTGAGTGGGTGGGTGGGTGGGTGGGTGAGCGAGTTAGTAAATGAGTCAGTCAGTCAGTCAGTCAGTCAGTCAGTCAGTCAGTCAGTCATTCAGTCAACCAGTCAGCCAACCAGTCAGCCAATCAGTGAGTCAGTGAATGAGCCAGTCAGTGAATCAGTAAGTGAGTCAGTAAGCCAGTCAGTCAGTCTGTGTGTCTTTGCTTTGATTTTGATTAAGCGCCTCTGAATAAACCGGTTCCCGAGACATCACTTTTGTGGGCACTGCATAAATTTCGATGGCGATTTATGATAGACGCTTTCAAATGCCCGTGGATTTTGACAATCTTCTGTATTTAGGTGATCTGATGGCAGGCCTTGGCTCTGCCCGTGAGGCTCACAGCGGCAGAGGCCGGCCTTCGACGCCTATGAGGCCCTTTCCGTTTGCCTTGATGACCTCTGGGTCACGATCAACTACCGCAGGAATGCTGAGAATTCGGCTTCTGCAATGAAAATAAACGCAACGCTAGATGTCACCAGGCAGACATACAGACAGACAAACAGACAAACAGACAGCCATAGATACATACAGGCAGTCAGGCAGAGAGGCAGATACACAGATATACAACATAGCACATAAGATTATGGCTATTCATACAGACAGATAGAGAGACAGACAAACGCAGGGACATGAGAGCGGAGGCAGACAGGCAGTAGCGGAGACGCTGAGGGAGTAAGAATGCTAGACACACAGAGACAGAGGCAGAGGCAGAGACAGAGGCAGAGACAGAGGCAGAGACAGAGGCAGCAGCAGTTAACGAGTGCAGGAAATAAGTAAAGGATAGGAAGTGATAGATAGACAGAGAGAAACACAAGCAATGACACAGACATAGGCGTGCAGACAGACAGCTAGACAGATGAAAGGTGATCCATCCTGCGACGGAGGTCAGCAGCTCTGGTGATAAAGTCCGTCGTATGTCTGGCCCGCAGCTGAGTTGGATTGGCTGTGGCGGCAGCTGCGGGTGAAAGTGGGTCTTTGCCAGTGAGATCATAGTGCGAGCAGCAGCACCCTCATCTCCCACACGCCCTCTGACCCCACCCCACTCCCCCCACACGCCCCTAACCCCCACCTTCCCTCCCTAGCACTCACCTAGCGACGCCAGACGACGTAGTTAGGCAAAGAGAGGGTGGGGTCGAAGCGAGAGGTGATCGGGTGATGATGAGTAGGCTGTGGCCGCAGACACCGCGGCAGAGGAGGCAGAACGAAGCCAGGTCGTCCGACGGATGAGACGATGATGATGCTACGCCCTGTCGCTGAATCAGATGGCATCTCCGAAGATGACGACGACGAAGCAGAGGGACGAAGATGACGAAGACGATGTGGATGATGATGATGGTGGAGAGGTGGAGGATGAAGATGAAGAGGAAGGAAGAGGGAGGGGAGAACGAGGAGGAGGGGAGGTGTACTAGAAGGAGTTGAGGCGAAAAAGTGCGAGGATAAAGAAAGAGACGAGAAGAAGACATAATGATTACGAGAAGGGAACAGAGGAGAAGGATGAGGAGGAGGAGAAGAAGAGGCGCTAGTAGTGGACAAGTTGCAGATGGACAGTGGACAGCGTCTGACCAATGCTGACCGCGAAGTGGGACGAAAGAAGACACACCTCGTCGGCAGAAGACAATAGATGCTCCGATCATCGACCGATGCCGTCTGGATGTGAACTAACGAACCAACCACACTTCCTCCTTCTCGTCTATAATCATCAGGTGAGCTGATAAAGCTAAGCGTTCGATTCAGCTCTATATGGAAACCGGATTAAGACTTGCATTGGACATAAACCCCTTTATACGACGTCGCGCTCGCGAATAAGTTGATGCCCCTGCGGGTATAGCTTCAGAATAGCGGCTTAGATATTTTTAGTTAGGATTACGATTGCGATTAAAGTGCAATCTTATATGAAGACTTCGAGAGCCTCAGTTAAGATTACAATCAACTCCGCTCCACTAATCAAGTTAATTTTACAATTGATGGTTATTTTATTCGAATTGTGTTATAGGTGTCATCTATCGAATGGTAGATCTCGTGATATATCTAGAAACTATATTTCATCGTGGCTTTCAGCGAATATTTCACTTTAGCCTGTAGCGAATGGTTTGTATTCACTAAAGGTCGAGGCAACATGTGACCATAGCTTTTGCGAACATTTCGCCTTTGGATCTTGTAGCAACAGTTTGTTATAAAAAGCATCAAACACAGCATGAAAAAGGGTTCCAACATGTTTATATAATTAAGTTAGCTTGATTTCCGACTGAATAATTGTAACATTAGTAAATTAAAACAAATATATTTTTAAAAAAAATTGCCATTTTTGTTTTTTGTTTTTTTTGTAAAAAAAACAAAAAGCCAAATAACCAAAAAACCAGCATGTTTGCAGTCCAGGTCTGTACAGGTTTCTTCTTGACTAATTTCAATCATCTTTCCTGTCGGAAAAACTCAAGAAGTTCATTTTTTGTGTGTGTCCGCACCAAAACAAATTCTCATCGAATATAACAAACGGTCTTCGGTTATTTGTAAAACATTAATATAACTCATTAGACGATTAATCAATTAATTTATCTCGTTAACTTCCGCAGTGTTAAGAAAGCCATCTACAATTTTAAGTAGCCTACCTGTGTTAACAGTTGATCTACGCCTATTTATACCCTACACTGGATTCAAGTTAACGATGAAATGAATTTCGTTACATGTCTTTATTATTTTACGAATGCTCTCCTTGAAAATAATTCGCACACACTAACATGCATGTATTATTAAAATGTGTATAATGAAATATATTATGTTATTTTTTTATTATAATATTATATATATATATATATTCATAACCATAGCAAAATATTTCTATTGATCACTGACAATCCACAACATAATTATATATTTATTGTATAATATAATATATGATATTTGTAGACTGTGGACAATGTAAAAGCTGATAAGCATAATTATATGCTTGTATAAATATGTGTGTATAGGCCTAATACAGGGCCTATAAGCTGACATATTTATTCAAACTAATGTTAAATGATATGCATATATATTAACACATTAATAGGATAATATGTACATACGCATACATATATATACATAACACATTAATTGCATTGAAAATCTATATATATACATAATATTTTAATAGGTGTTCTGATATATATATATATATATATTTGAGCGCATAATATAACTATACAAACAAATTGCTTGTCCTAATAGATAGACCTCCAACATAGACCATATTATCCACAGATAGACTACTTATGAAGGCGAACTATATACTTGTTGGCCGATAGGTGTCCGTCAGTCTGTATTCTGTACGCGTATTTCCTGAAGAGCTACGCTGCGACTATGTATAGTTATAAGAGGCATTCATTCATCCGTCTGTAGTCTTAATTCGAATAGGCAATGGGCTCTAATTATTATGTAGAACCATCCAGCATCAAACTGTATAAGTAGCTAAATACACAGTATACCATGTGTAGATATACATTTGCGGTGGAGTCCATACACATATTAAACGTATATATATATGTATGT
>OY365821.1:14720844-14833344 GCA_959347315.1 Bimastos eiseni | reverse complement strand
TGTTGCGTCGCCTGATGGCATGTGTGTGATAACCTGCCCTGCTCTCCATTCCTTTCCCCCCGACCTTTAAAACGACAATTTGATTGGTTCCCTCATTATATGGGTTCTCCGCTCCTTCGTTATTAGCTGGTTCCCCGGTTTTTCTCACGCGTTTCCCCGCCATCTTTTACGCTTTATCGTCTGGCTCCCTGCTGCACAGCCTGAATTTTCTCCCACTTTAATCTTGTTCTGGTTCTGCTCTGCAGGCTGGTTCTCTGCTAATTGGATCGTACGCTGGTCCCCTTGCATATACTCGGTACTTCAGGCTGTGCGTTGGTCAGAGCGCGTGTATGTGCGTGTGTTTATACGAGTGTTTATTTGCATATGTGTATATGTGTGTATCTGTATGTGGTGTATGTGGTGTATGTGGTGTATGTGGTGTATGTGGTGTATGTGGTCCTGTGCTATCTAATGTATGTACTTGGCTGTATATGTTCGAGAGTTGGTAAATGCATAAGTTCTTCGTGGGCATTAACCTATTAACGTGCGCTTCTACATGTATTTATGTTTGTATAAGAATGTCAGCGTCTGAGTTTGTGTATTAATGTTTGTCGCACTGTTTGTCTGTCTGCCTGTATGTCGGTCTGTCTGTCTCACCGTAAGCTGACAGAGAGACAGACAGACAGAGACAGAGAGAGACACACACAGAGGGAGATAGAGAGGCAGAGACAGAGGGAGAGAGAGAAAGAGAGAGAGAGAGATAGAGAGACAGACAGACAGACAGACAGACAGAGAAGGAGAGAGAGAGAGAGAAAGAGAGAGAGAGTGAGTGAGTGAGTGAGTGAGTGAGTGAGTGAGTGAGTGAGTGAGTGAGTGAGTGAGTGAGTGAGTGAGTGAGTGAGTGAGTGAGTGAGTGAGTGAGTGAGTGAGTGAGTGAGTGAGTGAGTGAGTGAGTGAGTGAGTGAGTGAGTGAGTGAGTGAGTGAGTGAGTGAGTGAGTGAGTGAGTGAGTGAGTGAGTGAGTGAGTGAGTGAGTGAGTGAGTGAGTGAGTGAGTGAGTGAGTGAGTGAGTGAGTGAGTGAGTGAGTGAGTGAGTGAGTGAGTGAGTGAGTGAGTGAGTGAGTGAGTGAGTGAGTGAGTGAGTGAGTGAGTGAGTGAGTGAGTGAGTGAGTGAGTGAGTGAGTGAGTGAGTGAGTGAGTGAGTGAGTGAGTGAGTGAGTGAGTGAGTGAGTGAGTGAGTGAGTGAGTGAGTGAGTGAGTGAGTGAGTGAGTGAGTGAGTGAGTGAGTGAGTGAGTGAGTGAGTGAGTGAGTGAGTGAGTGAGTGAGTGAGTGAGTGAGTGAGTGAGTGAGTGAGTGAGTGAGTGAGTGAGTGAGTGAGACAGAGACAGAAGGAGAGAGCGAGACAGAGAGACAGAGAGACAGAGAGAAGAGAGAGACAGACAGAGAGAGTGAGTGAGAGAGAGAGAGAGACAGAGAGAGAGAGAGAGACAGACAGACAGAGAGACAGACAGACAGACAGAGAGAGAAGGAGAGAGCGAGACAGAGAGATAGAGAGGGAGACAGAGAGTGAGAGAGAAACAGAAACAGAGAGACAGAGACAGAGAGAGACAGAGAGAGACAGAGAGAGACAGAGAGAGACAGAGAGACAGAGAGAGCGAGAGTGAGTGAGAGACAGACTGACAGACAGAGAGAGAAGGAGAGAGCGAGACAGAGAGACACAGAGAGAGACAGAGAGAGAGACAGAGACAGAGAGAGACAGAGAGACAGAGGCGGCGGGTGTGGCCGACGAGTTCGTAAGTCTAGGGGCCCTAAATAACCGCTGCCGCCGCGATAGGCTCTGCTGCAGCGCTGGCCTCGCTGCCCGCGTCGTCTCTCGGCCTCTCTCCCATTTGGCCTCTTCAGCAGAAGCAGAGGCCTCCTTTCAGCCGTTGTCCCAACTCACTTCGACGGCGTCTGCCAACCAGAGTGGGCAACCACGAAGAGTTGGAGCGCTTCAGTCCGTGCTTGGCTCAGCGCTCGCAAAAGCTCTCTCGCCGCCGCAGAAAATCTGAATCGAGCGTCCGTCTTCGTGTCCTTCCCGTTGTCTTCTCGCGTCTGTCTCTTTGTGCTGCTGCGTCCGCTTCGCATTGAATACCCGCCGCGACTTGATATCAACTCCTTCGCTGCCGACTTCGGGTGATGCCAGGACCTGGCCTGAATAGAGAAGGAGGGCAACGCAAATCAGCTTCGTTATGACGCGTTTAAAAAAGACACCAAAACCATAAGGGGACCGGGATCGACAGCAGGAAACCAGATGCGGACCAGAGAGGGACCAAAGGGACCAATCGTACGTATACTCTCTTGACACTATTCCGTTGATATGATAGCGAATATCAGTATAACCACACAGAGTAACTCTAGACCTTTATGGTTCAGCCATTGCATTTGATATCTCATGCGGAGTTGCTGAAACGCTTGAAACTCGATCTATCTGCCAATCGATGCGTATATATAATAGGATTTGTTGTTCGGTTTACGATTGGAATATCGAGTAACTAGCATGACCAGAGTTTGAGTGAGTTCTAGAATCGAGCTGCAGGCGTGTAGACTAGCGGCTCGATGACGATAACTCGTCGATTCAGAAGTGGAGCCGGATTTCGTTGAGTGTAGCGTAGTTAAGATTCGAGTTTTCTAATATTGAGACTCGGCGCCATATGTTCGTCAACTTGTGTGCTGTAAACAATCAATCAATCAATTTTCAATCAATTCTTAGTGTTCACCGACAAAGCTTAGCCTACAAATACGGAAATAGTAGTGTAATGTAATCATGCCGAGCAGTGGCGAAGCTGCATGGAAGCAAAATACACAATTGTGTACTGAAAAAAAGATAAAAGATAAATTTTTTACGAAATTATGGTACATTTTTCAATATGTTTTAAATGAACATCATGTGCGGAGCATGCGTATTGCCGCTATTGCGTACAAAATTTTCAAGGCCTGCGCCATCATTAATGCCGAGGCTAAGAAAGGTGAAGTCGGCGACACTTCATGCTTATCTATGGTTGCCTTCCGGTTTGCTTAGGTCCTAAGGGTTTGTGTCCAACGGTTTGACGGATCAAGAATAGTTGACGTGGTTGTAGAAAATAGCTTAGACACTGTTAAGCAGGCACTCTTCAAAAATACTTAATGAAGTTAGTTACTTAGACCCACTCTTTAAAGTTCTAGTTTAACGACGCTGAGTCATTACAAAGATCATTAGCGTCAGCCTCCTTTACCCAGGCTTTGGATTGGCACTGCCGGAGTGTGACCAATGGCGAAGTTTTTACGGAACTCCTCTTCTGTGTGACTGTGTCTACTTAAATACGGGGATTGCCAGACTTAAAAAAGGTGTGTTGTTGTATGTCACTCTCGTGACCTTACACTACCAATTAAGTTTTAACTCGGCGTTGCTTAATGAGCCGCAGTTCGCTTGACTTAGCCTTCATTTTTCCATGGAATTTCAGTACTACATGTAGAGACCTCGAGGAAATACGTTTGTTTGCATATTGGCCTCGTTCAGCTGGTTTGATGTAGCCTACAGCTGTGCCCATGCAGCGCTCTGCTGACAAATAGCTGGCTTAAGCTTTAGCTAGAAACAAGCACTGTCTTGAGGATCTTGAAAGCTGTAAAAGCGACAACGGTTTAAGCTGAAAGTTCATTGTACGGTTAAGTTTTGTGACCTTTAATCCCGTTCATTCATCAGCGTTGACCTCAGATAGATCGATCTCTCAGCGTTCTAGGTTAAGATATCTGTGTCAATTGTTTTATCATACTGTTGCAAATAACGGCGTAAGCTTCACTTAAAGGTCTAATTATGTTCTAGTTAGTTAATGGTTGTATCAATTATCAAGCATTGGTTATAGGCCAACTTAAGTTTTGGTTAAAAGCCTGTTAAAGTTTTGGTTGAAAGCGTGCTTAAGTAACCGTTAATGACTGTATTAAGCTCTGGTGAAAAGACTGTTCAAGTTTTGGTTAAAAGTCTGCTCTGGTATTGGTAAAAAGCCTGCCCAAGTTCTAGTTAAGCTCTGGTTATAGGCCTGTTTAAGTTTTGGTTAAAAGCCTGTTTAAGTTTTGGTTAAAAGCCTGCCTAGGGTTTGGTTAAAAGCCTGCTTAAGTTTTGGTCAAAAGCCTGCTTAAGTTTTGGTTAAAAGCCTGCTTAAGTTTTGGTTAAAAGCCTGCTTAAGTTTTGGTTAAAAGCCTGCCTAAGTTTTGGTTAAAGGCTGCATTCAGCTTTTGGTTATTTATATATCTTTGTTTGTAGTATCATGTATGCTGTATAGAAATGCAGTTGCTTGACCGTGTCGAAACGTGAATGAAAGACCGACACTGAAGTCAGTTGATAAAAGCTGCGTTCAAAAACGCCCCATCGAATAAGACTGGGTTATATCTCTTCAGTGTATAGGACTGTAGGGGGCGCCCCGTCAATCGGTAATCAACAGCCTTGCCACAGATTCATAACCACACTCTGTATAACCCTTTCTGTCTCTGTGTGTATCTGTCTGTTTGGCTTTCTGCCTCTGTCTGTCTCGAAATATATGTATATATATACACACACATATATATATAAAGTGTACATATATATATATGTACTAGTATATATATATATATATGTACTAGTATATATATATATACGTACTAGTATATATATATATATATATTAGGCCTATACGCTGTTTGCCTATGGTTTCTGAATTAAAATTCCGAAACTGTGTCAGTCGTTGTAAATAGAGAGGGAGAGAGATAAAGTGAAGCAGATAGTGAAAAGGTATCAGGTGGGTATAGATGGTCCAAAGGGATTCGAATGACTATATATATATATATATATATATATATATATATACAGAGAGAGAGAGAGAGAGACGTACGTTGGCATTGATGCTGCACCCTTCTATTTGAGCGAGTGGAGGGACAGAGGGAAGAAGGGGGACGGAGGGAGGGGTGTGGGGTATGTATTTGCTATGGGTCAATAGAACAGCCCTTGCTACTTCACTCATCCATAGATGATCGCTCTCAAATATGATACACTGCGCATATAAATCAAGTCAGGCATACAATGCTATGTGGCTCATGTGGCTTATGTGGCTCATGTGGCTGGATACTTACACATCCTTTAACATATTCATGCATGAAGTGTGTGTATGCATATGTACGTGGATAGATACATATGGATGCATAGTGTATGCATGTGTGAATGCATGACATTGTATGTTTGTAGGTCTGGGTTATATATATATATATATATATATATATATATATATATATATATATATATATATAACGAATGTTGAAAAGTTATTACAGGAGTCGAATTTAACTATTGGCAGCCCATCACGTTATATATCTAATTTAACCAACGTCATCGCCTAGTGAAAGAAGACTAGTCTTCGTTGAGGTCTCGGTACTCGAACTCACTTCCTCTGATCTACACGCCATTGTGTCACCCACTACGCTAGAATATGTAGAATATGTGCGGCTATGTAACGGTTGACGATTTGGATATTTTTGGTTGGTGATAAGTTGAGCTGGTTCAAACAGTACAACATTACTTATTTTGGGCTCTACGTGTGGGAGACTAAGGTGCCAGTCGTTACATTTATCAATTCGGAATAGTTGCCTTCGGTAATCTTCGATAATGATTTCATATAATAAGGTTTTTGATGCAAGAAGCGCCTTCGACACTGGTCTGTGCGGCGCTTGGATATTATACTTTACATAACATGATCTGGGTTGTGCTGTTTTCGTATATAGTTGTCTACTGTTTGGCGCAAGATAATCAGGGCAGAGAAACGTAGAGGAAGAGCACTTGATGAGCATAGGACAGGACAAGTAGACTAACATTGAGAAAAACAATGGAATTGATTGACAAGTGATCGATAAGAATGGGGAACATTTATTCGCACCCATCGTCGCCATTAGGAACTGATGATGATGATAATAATAATTATGATAATAATGATGATGATGATGATGATAATAATAATAATAATAATAATAATAATAATAGTAATAATAATAATAATAATAATATTGATAATGACGACAATGAACATGATCGCCACGCTGACTATGGGGATGATAATGATGTTAATAATGACGCCGATGATAAATACGCCGATGACGATGATCGTGATAATGATGATGATGGCGACGATGATGATGACGATGTCGACGACGACGACGACGATGATGATGATGATGATGATGATGATGATAATAATAATAATAATAGTAATAATAATAATAATAATAATAATAATATTGATAATGACGACAATGAACATGATCGCCACGCTGACTATGGGGATGATAATGATGTTAATAATGACGCCGATGATAAATACGCCGATGACGATGATCGTGATAATGATGATGATGGCGACGATGATGATGACGATGTCGACGACGACGACGATGATGATGATGATGATGATGATGATGGCGCCGGTGGTATGATGCCGTTGGCATTCAAAATATTAATAATGATACCGATGATCAGCAATCGACTGACTGTTAGTGTGCTAAGTGGGGTTGAAATAGTATTCGCCAGGTGGCGCATGACATTGTTCGCTAGGTGGAGCCAGGTAGTTGGACGCTGGATGGTTGAGATGCCTAAGGGTTGGGTGGCGACGACAGGCCCACCCGAGGCACGCCAGGCACCGATGGGGTAGGAGGGGGAAATAGTTGGGCAGAGGAAATAGTGGGGTCGATGATCTCTTGCGACCCATGGGGTGGCAAAGCACGAGAAAGTGGTGATAGGCATAAACATTGGCCGACCAACAGTTTACGACTACAAGACAAGAGCACCACCGCAGGGTGTGCGTGCGTGCGTGTGTTTGTGTGCCCGTAGCTCAGCCTGTCTCCCTCCGTCTCTCCGTCTGTCTCTCTCGATTACACTCGTTCTCCCTGGCTGTCAGAATCTGGCTGGAACCATCCATGCATCCATCCATCACATCGGCTGTGTTCGTGTGTGTGTTCGTGTGTGTGTGTGTTCGTGTGTGTGTGTTCGTGTGTGTGTGTTCGTGTGTGTGTGTTCGTTTGTGTGTGTGTGTGCCTGTTCGAGTGTGTGCGTCTGTGTGTGCATGCCTGTCTGTCTGTGTCTGCTTGTGTGCCTGCATGTGTGTTTCTGTCTGTGCGTCGGTTTGTCTGTGTTTATGTGTGTCTGGGTCTATGTGTGTGTCTGTCTGTGTGTATTTGTGTATGTGTCCGTCTGTGTCTGCCTGTGTGTGGGTCTATGTTTGTCTGTGCGTGCGTGTTTCGTTCGTTAACATACAAAGTCCATTCTCCCTTATCTGTTGCTAGTTGACAAGGCGTGCACCGCACCCGTTTGGCGCCACCCGACCCACTCCCTCAGAGGAAGAGAAGACGAGAGAGATCTGGGAAATGCCTCTGCCTTGCCCCCGTTCACCAGCCACCCTCCCCGAAGCCCCCCTTCATCCACCTCTCTCTGTTCTCTCTGTCTGTCTGTCTCTCTGTTTCTGTCTCTCTGTGTGTCGTTCTCCATCGCCTCGTTGATCACTCTCTATTTCTGCTTTCTTTTAACGTGTCTCTGTTTCGCTCATGCAGTCCCTGCCTATTTATTTCTCTTATTCCTTGCGCTCTCTCCCTCTCCCTCTCCCTTCCTCCCCTCCTCTCTCTCTCTCTCTCTCTCTCTCTCTCTCTCTCTCTCTCCTCCTTACCATCCTTCCTCCCTCTCTTCTCCATTATCTATGACTCCACGAGTCTCTCTCTGATTCCCTTCTTGTCTCTTTCTCTGTGGTCTCCTTCCTCTTTCTCTACAGTGCTCTTTATGTTTCTTTACCTTCTTCTGCTTTCTGCTCGCTTGTCTATCTGCCAGGATGTCTGCCTGTCTGGTTGCCTGTCTGTCTGCCTACCTCCCAGTGACCTCTGTGTTTACACTGCCTGATGCTGCTGTGAAATAATAAATCTTGAACGATTACATCTGGCGAAAGCTTTGGAGCACCGCATGTATAGCTACTTAGCGATGACGATCTACAGTAACTCCTCTACATGTATGGATCTGAGATATGTGTACGAAATAGCAATGGACGTGACCAGTGATGCAGCAGTCCGTGGCCTAGACGCTTGGACGGGGAGTACGCCAAGACTTCTTGACCTGTTGGATTGGCTATGCGCCAAATAGAATAGGGACCTACGAATGGTTGAAGACGACTGCTCACTTATTAACGAGTTCGGGATTTAATTAATACAATGGCCATACGCTGTCCGTGGAGAGATCAGAAACGGAGGGAGAGAACCATAATGCCGAGGTTAAGAAGAAGGAGGCGCCAGCAGTTCACATACCTTGCATGACCCTGTCTCACGGTTAACTTGAGGAGGAACTGTCATTCATCACATAAATACTGCTGATGAATCGATCACCGTAGTTCAGATGTTCAGATGTATTGATGGGATTCGGGATATTGTCAAATCTATTTTTTGGAGTCACTGTGCGCAAGAAAGTTTGTGTGCTACATTTTATAAATGGTTCGCAATTTTCTGCGCAGGTCCGAGATGAATGCGATGATTGTTAACTCGAGACCATGGCTAAAAGTCTATAGTGATAAGTTCTGACAACCTAAGAAAAGTCCCTTGTCCAAAATGTGTCTCGATGGACTCTTTAGAACAAACATCGTTTTGTAGGCCTACGCCATTGCACTACGCTTTCGATTTAATTGCAATTTTCCACTCTGCCCAACTAAGTCCTTGTCTCTACAGACTACAGTTCATCTAAATCTTTGGGCTTTTTTCAAGATAAAAATTTCTGTGCGCACATTGAGCTCTACGGCCCGTGCGCGCTAAAATACGCGCACAGCTTAGAGAGAACACTGATTGGGGACTGCTTGGAAAGAATGGGAAAATAACTTCATGGGAGCCGGGACGGGACAATGCTTTCGTCGAGTTTGAATTCGATTGATTGGCTTTGTAGGTCGGTTTGTCCTCACCACGAATGACTAGCCATCATCGAGATCGATCTACAGCTTCTTTATGACTGGATCAACAAGGCTAGGATTACCCGGTAATCAATAAGTACTTTTCCTCATTTTTTATATATATATAGGCTAGTCTCCAATTGAATTTCGAAAGTCTAAGGATATCTTCATATGGCACCAAACATATAATTTTTCGCTAAATTGGACTTGCAATTAGACGCTCGATTTCTGGAAGCTAGCGAGAGCATCAATGCTAGAGAAGATGCGCAATACTCTCTGGGTTTATACAAAGGCTGTTTATATGCTTTCCGTGTTTATGAAGGCTAATCAAACTTTTAGATGAATTCCGCTATTTATGTGTTTCAAATGTATTGCATTGTGAATAGGAAAACGTCGACGAAAAGTAGAACTGAAACAGATTCAGAGTAGAGTCCTTTGAATGTCGGGCAGTTTACGGACTCCAACAGTGAGCTCAGAATTCTGTCGGTGTCCGTCTAGCCAAAAAACTCGCATAGAGGAACTGTTAGAATAGATAGCAGATTGTCACTCGAAATCCACAGCAGAGTAACGCCTGATGGCTTTGTACCTTTGGCTTTGCTTGGAATGATGATGATGATGATGATGATGACGATGATGACAGCGACGATTATGATGATGAAAATGTCACTCTGAATGTACTGTCTGTCTGTCGTCTGTGCGATTTTCTCGTTTCTCCATAAATCTTTGATACTGAATCTGCTTCTTCAATTACTGTATATATAACCAATCGCGTTGTGACTTGTGCGTGCCTGTCTGCGTGCCTGTCTGCGTGCCTGTGTGGTTGGCCACTGTCTAACTTCCGTCCACATCTTTACCCAATTATGAGTAGAGCGAAGTCCGAAGGCTGTTGTATGCAGATGGCGGGTAGGGCCCTCGAGTCCTTATGCGGGATTATCTCGCTGCTCTGCGTGCCCTGGTAGGGTGCGTCAATAATATGAGACCTCTTCTGGTGATATATACTCTGCCAGTACGTAAACGACCTCTCTTGTTCGCTTCTACTACTGAGTTGAAGTCTATAGGGTTCTGCCAGCACCCTGTTGATTCGGAGAGAGTTATGGCTGTCACAGTCAAGATGAGATCCCATAGAGGGACGGTTTCAACGGGAGGGTTTCACAGGGTGTGCTATCGCAGAAGGCAATATTCAATTTCAGAGAGAGGGCAATGTCAACTTCAGTTTTACGTGCAAAGACGACCCTGAATTCTCCAGTTGAACTGATGCGAATTAGGCTAGCTATTTCAACTATTTGCATTTCGTTAATAATGCTGCATTCATGTAAATTGAAAGTTTTGGTCAGTAGTAAGATGGCTGCAACAGGTTTTCACATGATTATCATTACTTTGTCTTGATTATTGGATTGGCAATTGCCTACCTCTCTGTTGCATCACATGCTCGACTTTTATGGTCGCCAATTTCACATCAGTTTATTCCTAATTTTCGTCTGGAAAGAAATGTATACTTGGATAGATTGCTTTTCGTGGAGTACAAATATTCAGCCATTATTATTCGAAATAGGCTCGAGTCTGTAAAGTTTCTTTCCAATCAGCTTAGTAGACTGCAGCGCCACTAGGCTACTACTCTATAGGCTATATATCATATGACTAAATAAGAGTAAGTAGGCCTTAAAATATACAGGCCTAAATAATCTAATCGCTCAAAATCACAAACGTTCGTTGTCGTGCTGTATTAAGCATTTAAGCTCACTTAATTCTATGGATTTGCGTATAGGTTACTCAATGTATTTGACATTTTTGTCAAATTTGCACAAGGTTTGCATAAGCTTGTATTATTTAAATTAAATTATTGTGCGCATTCTAATCAACACACCATGAATATTCATTGTAGAGGAAGTATGACGTCATGAGGCGGATAAAAGCCGATGCAAACGGAACAGGTTTTCACATTGATTATGCAGATAGCGCTAGATAAATCTGAGATCATTGTGAAAACTTATTGCGTACCACGACGCCTGTGATCGAGAAAACCTCTACGGATCAAACAGTTTTGATCATCGGATCGATCAACAGAAAGATGACAATCTATGGTTCGATGGCCAACGTCTGGTTGAGCTGGCTCCCGGCTGGTCGGTTGCAGTGCTTGGAGCGGGTGTCGTTTCTTAAAGTAGGGTCATGTCACCGTATTATATACACGAAGTGTCCTGCATGGGCTTCTTATCCCACAGGCCACAGTGTATAACGCATATCTGCTTTGGTGTGACAGTGTCTACTAGGTGTCGCCCCTATCTACAAGAGCTCTGTTGCTCTACCATTTATGGACGGTGTGCTCTCCGCTCTTCTACACTGGGTGAACTCCTTGTTTAACGTTCACGAACTGCAACTATTCAGCATTGCGCTTTCTCTGTTGTAGTCTCTTTGACATTGAATGGGCTCCCATTATCATTGCGTCTTATGCCTATCAGATCCACTCGGATGCACTTTATAGTAGCCTTAAGACCGTTCTTTTCAGCCGGGATTGAGTCGGGAGCGCTCCTGAGTAGTAACCTTGAAGGGGCGCTATATAAATTTCTGTAATGAATGAACGAATGACTCAAAGAGTGCGGGTTCAAGCAACGACCTCTTTTAAATGGTTCAAGCGGACCTAGATGGCGAAGCTAGGTCTGTTCAGGAGTCGTCTACAAAGTAAACCATTTTTCACTATAGCAGAGCACAAGGGCCTATAGTTTAAGCTACAATGTCGGTCTCTCCTGACTAACAGTGTTGTGTGAGTGTGTGGGAGGGTGGGGTGGAAGGGTGGGGTGGAAAGGTGGGGTGGAAAGGTGGGGTGGAAGGGTGGGGTGGAAGGGTGGGGTGGAAGGGTGGGGTGGAAAGGTGGGGTGGAAGGGTTGGGTGGAAAGGTGGGGTGGAAAGGTGGGGTGGAAGGGTGGGGTGGAAGGGTGGGGTGGAAGGGTGGGGTGGAAAGGTGGGGTGGAAGGGTGGGGTGGAAAGGTGGGGTGGAAAGGTGGGGTGGAAGGGTGGGGTGGAAGGGTGGGGTGGAAGGGTGGGGTGGAAAGGTGGGGTGGAAGGGTGGGGTGGAAGGGTGGGGTGGAAGGGTGGGGTGGAAGGGTGGGGGTATATGCGTGTGCTGCAGCTTGATTCACCATTAAATGGCTTAATTAGCTCTAGAAGAGTGCAGACTGTCTGCGCTTTGAACGAGGTTGGTCTTTAACTTACACGAGACTTGACTGAATTAAGGCTCTAAAGTTATAATGTTGACGTGGGCGATGAACGTAAACCTTCCAGATGTCTACATCCCTGTGCTAACTCGGAGGGAATCCTTAGGTACGACCTCATGTAACATCTATAGACGAATGTTCGCCTAGTAGGACTAGGAGTGGGAGGGTGGGTGGCTTTGGGTTGGAGTGGGATATCGAGCTTCATCTGAGTCGGTCTTTCAGGGATCTCAAATGTCTTCCATCCAGAAGGCTAGTTCAGTCGCAGACCACCAGCCAGGCTGAAAAACCTGTATTTTTCAAAAAAGTTGTAAGGTTTTTTTAATTTGGAACTTTTTTATTTAAAAAGTAAAATACCTACAAACTTAAAATTTCGTAAGGTTTTTGGTTATTCAGATGGTTTCAAACCTAGGTTCTTTTACATCGGATTGTATAGCTCTGACTCCCTGAGACAAGAGCATCGCAAGACTTGGCTTAATGTATCCCAGGTATAGTCTACGACTATATATATATTATAACTTCTGTTAAAAGAAACTAAAATCTCGTGGTTTTTCTTTTTCTACCACCCATGAAATCTCCAAAGCCTCTAACACAGCTTAACTTCTATATGCCTCCCTGTCTTGGTGGGATCTTGCCCTGTCTCATAGCGAGGATGATTACCCCATTTTCCCCGTTTAGATGTGGGACAGCAGGCTCCACCCGAAACCGTCAGAGCCTTACGCCGATATGGGGTATACAAATTATACTGCTTCGCGACGGACTCAATAAGCGACTCCTTTTCTTGTTAATTGCCATTTAAATAATATGTATGCAGCTCAGGACTATTTCCATCACTTTTGAAAATAAAAGAAGAACCAAATTAAATGCTTTTTAAATATTATGTGCCTCGTTACTAAGTAGTTGGGCGCGGTTGCGTAGTGGGATGTTCGATGCCTTGCGTTCGGTGGATCGCAGGTTCAAACCCACCTCATGCATGTATACGGACCTTGGACAAGTTGCTTACTCATAATTGTCTGTGAGGAAGGCAACGGGAAAACATCTCACTCATCTCATCCCCGGATGGCGTAAATCAATGGACCTGCCAGAGGCGGCGATTTCCCACCCAATGAGAGGGTTAAGAAATGTGGGAGACAAACGTATAACGTGTCCCGGTTTCGTGTAAGGTGAGGGGGACCTCCGGGACCTCTCTTCGGGCAGAGCACTCATCATCAACCAAGCAGTACTATTCATTACAAAGTGAATTGTCACTGGCAACACTTTATCCAGGGTCAGATTTGTCAAAAACGAAGCAGAGGTCGGGTGATAAGAATCTCTCGGAATCTGACCAATTCCACAATTTACCAACGTAGATGAAGCGGGGGTCCAACCCCCGACGCACCGAACACTGACTTTATCCCAACGGTGGGTAGCTATGATAAAGAAAACGAGCCGCAAATGGTCGCTATGTGAAAACTCCTCCATTTACATTTACACACAGGACATCTGGCCAAGCGTGTAACAACCGATAGGTCACCGTGCATGCTGAGGTGACTGAATTAGCACGCACACAGACTTCAGGTGATGGTTAGTTTTGCATTTCGTGCATGCCATCAAGTCGTCGAATCAACGGGAAATAAACAATGGGGAAAGTAAAGGAAACAGCGCATAAGTGACATTGAAACCAAAATTATGCACCCAGTTGGCGCTGGTTTGAACCGGTTCGATGGTGAGTTCATGGGTCTGATCCACCCATCAAATCCTGTCGACTGGTGCATGCGTGTGATAACTTCAGGCGTTGACAAGGACTCGTCGTTTTAGGAGGAGAAGCAGAGAGAGGAGGAGAATGACAGCGGTTAATTAATAGTGCAGTCCATTTACATGTCAATTCATTGTTTCGAGTGCATGAGCTAGGCTGAAAGGGAGATAAAAGTCAATTAGTTCGATTGATAGAACTAAAGAGCTGACGGGAGGTCACTCGAAAATGATGGATCCGTGTGAGCAGCGCAGCACTCAGAAGCAACTTCATATTATTTAGGGCGTATAATGAAACCAATGTCACATAGCAATGTTCCAATAGGGGTTTCACACGCACACATGTCCAGCAGCCATCAACGAAACTTGGTCCATGGAGAGACTAAACACGATGTCATCCTTCAACTATTGACGGTAGGGGCTCTACGCGTTTGCGGGGCCAACCGCGGACGACTTTTTAATTTACTGAGTTGTTTTGCTAACTGATGTGTTCTATCTGTAAATGATATAATAATTTATAGGATTAGTAGCTATTAAAATCATATGGGATAGAGCAGTCTCTGGTCCAGTGTTGCATTATAGGCACTATATAAATGTTCACTGATAATTACAAGGGTCATTTACAGTACATTTGAAGCCCGCATAGGCAGCCTTATGACTCTATGAGCTTTGTATGTTCCACGTACACTTTGACGCAGCACAGTTTGGGGCATTTACCCGAATTCCGACAAACAAAATGGATCCGTAATAGTGAAAGGTTAAACGGCATCAATTGGTTTCGAAGAATAATAGGTGCCTGCTAGCTGCCAATGCCACGCTGCAATTATTATTCGCGTTGACGGTTCAAACGACCTAATTAACCTAGACAGGCGCTGAATAATAGGTCTACAACTTGCAGGAGTAGCGCACTTCAAGAGTACGTCGTCATTATAGGCCTAACAACGGACGTGCCAATATTTGTCCAGCTCTTCAGTTGAGACAGCCTTGACTGACAGGCAAATTCGCTTTCCTGCATAATATTCGCTTAGGAATGCAATGTTAAAGCTATCGAATTCCTTGACATAAAATTATTTCATCGTTATCTGTTAACATTATGAAGGCTAAATCGTGAGCGTTCATCGCGCAGCGTAGGATCAAAATCGTGCTAAATTGATCGAGTTTTTGGTGTGATACAATACAATAATAATACAATACAATACAACTGTAATTTGATATTGCCCTTCTAAGGGCCTTCTTACAATCAATTCAGAGATGCACACACACACCTCGACGGGGCA
This sequence comes from Bimastos eiseni, assembly GCA_959347315.1. Classification (NCBI taxonomy): domain Eukaryota; kingdom Metazoa; phylum Annelida; class Clitellata; order Crassiclitellata; family Lumbricidae; genus Bimastos; species Bimastos eiseni. The sequence goes on along the minus strand of OY365821.1, from coordinate 14,818,203 downwards.
ATTGCAGACGTATTGTACTAATGGCAGAGCAATTAATGTACACGAAGGACATGCTCTATAATTGCTCTATACGTCCATGCACAGTGACTCCTCGAACGAAGATCTCCGCGTTGAAGAACGACCGCTCTCTAACCAATCGGCCACCGTGCCACACCATGTAACGTGGCGTGTCATTTGAAACAGCAGAATTATCCCATCATGCAAGATAGCTGATGAGATAACAAATCTAGAAATGCGGGCAGTGTATTGAATACTCCAAAAGTGAAAATGAAAAATAATAGGAAGAAGAAAAGTCTAATTAACCAGGCAGAACAAATCCCTTACAAGGCCCTAACTGGTCCTGAAGTTCTAGCGACCTCATTTCACTGCCTGAGCAACAGCAGCAACTGTAGCTGACTGACCTGACCAGAGAGCGCAATTGGCGCACAACCCTAGATGCAAATTTATTCCGTAGCGTTAATCTAAACTCCGTCCTCTCGGTTTAGTCCAGAGAGAGAGAGAGAGAGAGAGAGCTATACGCCACCAGACTATCACTCACGCAACTAAAACGCCTTAACAGTGTAACTGTCTCCTTGGATCCAAAGGCGCAACCAGAACATTTTTCTGGGGGGTAGGGTGCTCACGTTGCAAACGCCGATGACGTGAAGCAGCGTACTGAAAGCACCCCTACCCCTCCCCATAAAAATAAAAACTCATTGAAATTGGACTAACTGTGAGGGTGAACTTTTTGGTACAGAGGTGCTCAAGCACCCTTCAGCACCACCTAGTTGCGCCTCTGCTTGGATCTGCCCTGCCTACTTTTTGGCCCTCTGCACTAGGTAGAGTCTCCTCTATTCTGCACCGGGCTTCCCTTCGTTCCTCTGCCCGCGGACTGCTGGTGGTTCCCCGCATGCGCTCTGTCACGGCCCAATCCAGCTTCGCCTATATACGTGGGTCCCACCAGCTGGAACAGCCACTCCTTTCTCTTCGGGAAGAGCTGCTCTCTCTTCCCTCTGCTGTCTTCCGGAGGCCCCGGAAGACTTTCCTGCTTTCCGTTTAGCTATGCGTTGAGTCGTGATCGAATGGCGCTATATAAGTTTCCATTACAATTATCTTCAATTGGACAAGACGCTCAGGTAAAGAGTATTCAAGTTATACGGCGTCAAAGTTGTTGCATTCCTACTGGCCCACCCTGTATATCTTCGTTTATTAAACAAACTGATAGTCTGGCACACGGCAGTAGGGTAAGTGACATGAGATGAGATTTGATTGCATTCAGCATAGGACCTATGGTCCGAGCATTGTTCATTTCGACGCTAAATTATTATCTTTTTATTGTAGCTTTCTCAAAGAAACTAGAGTCGTAGACTAACTAAGATGTGACACTCAATGTATCTAAATATTCACGTCACCTACCTGCGAATGGTTGGGCTGCGATTGTCGTTGTTAAGATACCACGCAACCAATCGTTACGTGGCGCCACGGCTTTTTGTGCTGTGACATTTGCCTTGACCACCACACAGACCAAATATACAGCGGGAATAGGAAGTGTCATATCTTAGTCTACGACTTTACCATCTTTGGCTTTTAATACCAGTAGCTTTAAATTTGTAAAAAATTTCATGGATAATTCTCGTATGGTCTTTTGTCGGGAGGCTACATGGATGCCACCTAGGGCGAAAATTGTTGCTTTTCAGTGCAACGGGAGGGAAGAGCAGCCATAGAACGTGAACCTCTCACAGAAGTCACAGCCCGCAGTAGACGACCGTGTCCGTCAGCCTTCAATGTCAGTCTCGATCAATTCGTTTAAAATGAGCAAGTCGTGACCACATCATCGTTATGGCAAGACGTGAACATTTACGTGCTTATTTAATTTCATTTAAAGAAGTTCAGCAAGTTACGACTCAATTTACCACTTTCTTACTTACATAAATACTTTCTCAGCCTTCAGCTTCCGATAGACGCTGGTTCCCTACTATCATGAGGAATCTCTATGCGTCTGAGAAAAATAACTCTAAAGTTATATGAGGAGATGAATATGCATGATCTCATCGCATAAAAAGACAGATTTTTAGACTTGCGCCGACTTACAACTTACATGACACTGAAGACAGTCAAAATTAAGTTTCACATAAAATAAATTGCATACTACTAAAAATGTCTCAAGTCATCGACGCGTCACGTAATAACTATTGAACGCCATCTCAGCCAAATGCTAGTCTACGACTCTAGTTTGTTAACATTGGCTCAGCGTTTCTTGTATACGGGATGAAAAAAAAGTATCTTATCCTACCGCGTGCAATTTCATACTTGTAGGCATTGAGGAAAGGGAATAGAAAAACATATGGTAGCGTTTTCCAGAGGAAGGAACAAGCTTTTAAGAGATAAACTAGTATTATAGAAAGGATGGAAGGAACTGGATCAACGAATGGTTCCGACGCCCTTGCTGTGATTAAACGACCTCATGTCATTTTGCGGCTGATCAGTCTGGTTAGTTTGCTGCATCATGTGCCATACGCTGCATATTAAAAATATTTGCGTCGTTGTCTGCACCAGATTTTAGTCAGTAAGAAATAGATCCAGCGACGTCGTGAAATGCCTCCTGCATAATGTCAGATGACTTGTCATCTTTATAAATTTTTACTTATATGGCCGATCAACTGTCAATTAGCGCACTTGTACTAAACAATTGTATTGCAACATTTACTGATCTATCCTATGAATAGATAGATCGACCTATCACAGTTGAACTCTTGAAATCTATCATAGGTCTTTAACTCAAAACTAAAAATCTATCCCCAAGATCCTTTTTTGAGTCCACCATCATGCTACTCTAATTCTAAATGATATCAACAGTAGCCATCTTCCAGTCTAACCCTAGGGTCTTGACCTAAAGCTGATTCTGCCGTTTGCCGTATATAGATTACAATTTGACTAAGCCCCCTTGAATAAGCTGATTCTAGCAAATTTCTTTGTGGAGATGTGTATAGATCTCTAGATAGTGGTCACACAGTAGTTGAACAGCTCATTCAAAGGTGATGAAACTATAAGCAATACTTGCCATCAGGTGGTCAAATATTGCTAAAAAGCAGATTTTAGGTGATGGGTCTCCACTTTTAGGTGGTAGATCTCATGTTTCATGCAGCAGATCGCAAGTGTCCGATGTGGACAAGCGGATGTCCGATGTGCTGAATCTAAAATCCGGCTATATTCGGCTGAATGTAACCACTGCTGTAGCTCCTTAAAAGATAAACTAATCAGATTCCTCCTCATTCTCACCTAAATCGTGTTTATATTGTCACCAGAAAGTTCACCAGTAAGAAAACAATGCATGGATAGCATGGATAATTTGAAAGTCACCTCTGGCTTGCTTTCATAAACGATGTATTGTCATCCAGAGGATAGTTGGACACTATGTTAAAAGCTCCAAGACTGCACGGCGTTGAGGTTGTGAAATTACTGAAAAGCGATGCACATGGATTACATAGCGCTTGTTTTTTTTCAGTGGAAATAAATTTGTCCTGCATTTAATTTCAGGTTTTATCGATTGTCGTTGCATCTTGCATATCGACCCATGCATGGGAGAAGACAACCTGCCAGTTCAATGAAGATTCCGGAGCATGCAATTATGGAATGGCGGTTGGGATCTTGTCGTGTTCTACGATCGTGATTTTTGTTGTAATCGACTTCTTCTTTGACAGGATTAGTGACGCACAGTTCAAGAAGATGACCATCTTTGCTGATGTCATCTTTTTTGGTACGAATTTCATTACACTTGAGCATTTATGAGGTCTGCATTGAGAGAACTTTATTGTACTCTTTCTGCTGTTTTGTTGTGAGTTAGTTGTCACTATGTCTTTCTATGTGATATTAGATTCAGAAACACTTATTTCTTTATTTTAGGAAGGTTGGTTGCTTTGAATGATTAGAGTCATTTAAACTGATGGGGGTTGGTTTAATTTAAACTGACTTTTAGACTGAAGGTTAAATGAATACTATTTCGACTCTACAGGGCAGTAGAAGGGCAGTGCATTGAAATATCCTGAGCGATTGCCATGGGTATGAAGAGTTGGCGATTTAATTTTCCTGGCCTCTGCATTTGAGGGTGGGTGGTCCTCTCTCTTGCCATTTCATCGTCCGACCAATGGTGTACAGTCGGTTACAACTCATTATTATTGAGTTCCCTAGGGGTGCAAGTAGAACATATAACTACACTTTAATTAAGGGTTGAATTTATTTAAAGGTCAATCGATTGGTTTAACCAAGTTCTGAGTGGGAGCAAATGATGAAATCAACTTAATTGAATGGGATTTGCATAACCGCAGTAGGCTTATCGTAACTCAAGGATAAAACCAATAATATTGAGCATCACAAGGTTACCTCGCAGTGTTGTTAGTGCATAGAATGTGCTATGTTAAGCATCCTGATGCATATATACATACATACACATGCATACATACTTGCATATTGCATGCATACATGTACAATGTATATACATACCTTAATCATTTTTATTGTGATTGCAAGGGGTTGGAACAGTGAATTGCAGAGTCAGTTTAAGGAGGCTTGATTTAGTTGTGCATTTAAGTTTGAAAAGTGAATTTTAGTCTCCGTTTCTTGTTTATCACAGGCTTATGGGCATTCCTGTGGTTCGTTTGTTTCTGCTATTTGGCGGACTCTTGGAGGAAGACAAAGAGTGCGTCGATCATGCATGGATGGAATGGAATGGAAGCATCCATTGTCTTCTCATTTTTCTCCATTCTGTCCTGTGTAAGTTGTCTGTTTCTGACAACTCTTTTTTCCATTTTTTCCATTTTGAATTCGACATTGGTCAGCCTATTTTTAGGCCTGAAAAATAAGTAACAGAGCGTTTCTTTAAAACATAAGCATCTTCCTTTACGAAGATGCTTATGATCGCCAAGACATCCCAAAGGCGTCAATTGATAGCCTGTGCTAAGCAAACTTGTAGCTGAACCTGATGTTTTCAAACTCTTACATGTATTTCTTTTCCTTTAGATACTTATGGTATTTGTCATTGTTTTCTTTCTATTTTTATTTTATTTTCTAATATGTTAATTTGTGGCAAAATACACAATTGCGTCCCAAAAAAGATTTTAAAAAATGATCATAATATTTCAGCAAACTTTTTTAACGAAGCAAAAGAAATTAAAATATTTAACCACATAATTTGTAAATAGAATGAAAGTTTTAACTTCGTCAGAACATACTTACTTAGTAGGCCTAATTACAGTATATTGATGTTTTCAAGACTCAGAATAGCTAATATATAGTCCTATTAACGACTTTCCATAGCCGACGATAATCATACATTTCCTGTTAAAACACGTTCTATTTTCATTTTGGTTTTAAATTACTTTGCTCAAGTTTAGTACAGTATTACCTACGGCAATTTACAGATATTAAACTTAGACGTAGACAATGTCTGACGAAAACGCTCCACAATCACCAATAATATTTCAACAATAATTTTTAACGGAATAAAAGATATTAAAATATTCAACCAAATAATATGTAAATAGAATGAAATTTTCAACTTCGTCAGAACATACTTACCTAGTACTTACTGCGTATTGATGTTTTCGAGACTCAGATTAGCTAACATATAGACCTAATAACAGCTTTCCATAGCGGACGATAATTGAACATTACCTGTTTAAAAACGTTCTGTTTTCATTTTACTTTTAAAATGGCATACCAAATTTTCAAGGCTAGCACTAACGTTAATGTTGAACATACCTTACCATATCACAAGGTACATCTAATCTTTGTTTTGTTCAGCCGCAACCAACTTCTATTGGGGTATATGACAGGCCTGCTGTACATTTTAGATATGCACAAGCATTGGACAGGAGAATCTTTAGTTTATAAATAATTAGGTTTCTTGTATGTTATTGTTTTTTCTTATTTTAAATTTTAATTTCCTAGCTATCTGTTAAGCAGGCTGAAAACAATCAATAAGTCTAATGACTAGAGTGCTAAGCGTGACAGCAAAGAGTGTGGGTTCAATCCGATGGGACACTCACCGAGTAAGTACCTTGAGCGAGTTGTTCATGCTCAGTTACTCACTGCATTGATATTGTCATATGGTTATGTGTGGACTTATGAAGTTTGAAAGAGTATATGGTTAACACTGTATCAAATACAAATTGTTTAATATAGAGAACTACCTAGAATAATAATTCATTCACTGGTTCGGTGTTACAGGGGGCAATTGCCGGCATGGCGTATGTTCGCTATCAGCAGGGCATTGGAGCAGAAGACTTTATGGCTGGTTACGATGACCCCTCAATGGGGTCAGGTCCTCGTGCCACGTCCCAATCGGCATACTCGTCCCTCCCAACTGGAAAGACCTACGGAAGCAGTTCGCAGTTGCCGGCTTCCGACTACGAGGCAGCAGATACTAAGCCTCTGGCTTCAGACCCGGCCTATCAGTCACAGAACTACTGAGAATTGGTAGATGGAAAATTATCGAACAGGCTATTCGAGCCTCTGTATATGAAATGCGCATTCTTTAGCACATTCTTCAGGCAATGTGCTGGGTATAATGTTGTAATTGTAGCCATGGAAAGCTATATATGAATGCAGGTCTGCACAGTTGGTTGGTCTTAGTGGGATAATATCCATGCTCTTAATATTGTAAATCTTTTGTAATTCTAAATTGCTGCTAGCTTCACAGGAATTTTTCTGTCAGTTTTGAGTCGTATTCTAGTCCTGAAGTCTCTGCACGACCCTAGTCAACGTAATAAGTCTCAAATTCAATGACTTGTTTGTTCACTTCAAAAAATCGTTTCACTAGTCATTGATAGTAGTGCTGGTGGACAGTTGTTGCTCGCAGAATTTCTGGCTTCTTGAAGTTAGTTCTGTTATGTTCGCAATTTCTGCCATGAGCAGAATCTGTTGGGAGCATTTAGACAATGGAGGTTCTATGAATTCATTGTGAATCTGATGAATTGTTTTCAGGCTTAGGAATTGATTTTTTGATGATCTTTTAAATTTAAATCCATGTGTGTATTTAAGGAGGCAAAGTGATTTTGCTCTGCACTGTTTTCTTTATGTTGTCTTTTCATGTGTAGATTTTGGTATGGGTGCTATATAAATGTTCTGAATGAATGAACAAGTCAATGTGGTAAGTGTTTTGTAATATCAAAAATACATACTCGTCCAAATGAACTTGAAGGACAATTTGTAAAATCAAAAATGCATACTATTTTAAATGTACTTGTGCACATTTGGTAAAATCATAAATGTACTTTAAACACATTTTGCAAATCAAAAATTGTAAACTCATCAAAACATGCTATGTACATGTTTTGTAAAATCAAAAATGCATGCTAGCACAGATATACTTTATAAACAGTTTGCAAAATCAAAAATGCATATTTCCTCAAATATAGTTGATACACATTTTGTATAATAAAAAAATAGATACTAGACCATGTTTCCTTATACACATTTTGTTAAATAAAAAATTAAATACTCATGCCAATATGCTAGGTACATATCTTGTAAAATCAGAAATACATGCTAGTTCAAATATACTTTTGCATATTTTGTAAAATAAAAAATACATGCTAGTTCAATACTTTATGCATATTTTGTAAAATAAAAAATGTCTACCAATTAGAGCAGTGCAGCTTTCAGTCTCTAATTAATTAAGGATCTAATTAATTGGGTCTGTTAGCAAATCACTTAAGTTTTGCCTGATTGCTGTATTATTGCTAATCCTCATTTAGCTTCACTGTCTATCGTGCAATACATCATCGGTCAACGGTGCCAAGTTGTGTATTAAAAGATGAGCATTTAGCAATTCAGCTTTTCGTACCTATCTCTGTTTAAGGATTTGTCAAAGGTCCCTACACAGTCACCATTTGAGGTCACTGCATAATTACATAATGCTGAAAATTACCGCTTTTGAATAGCGCTTAGTAACGTTTTCGTAGACCCCCGTCCACCCACCCCCGCATTACGTATTTATTGTTACAATAAATCGATGTAGTTTGCTATGTAAAAGCAGGGTTTGATGTGGGACGGTATGAAACAGCAAGCCATACAGGCATCTGCCCTGGCCGACTTCAATCATACCGAGAGGGAAGGGGAATGGTTCTTGTATCCATTCCGGTCTTTTCCCCCCACTTCAAGCCCTGTGTAAAAGTGCAATTATATTTAATTCAATTTCTTTTTTCCCATTAAATTTTTTTAAAGATGCACTTTAATGTACGATAGCAAATTAAATTGATTTATTGAATGCATTATTAAATTTAATAAAAATTATATAATTGTTTTTTTTAATTTTCTTATGCATTGCATTCTTAATTTATGCTCAGGTTTTCATCATCAATGGCAGATAATATTTAATAGTGCAAGTTTGAACGTCGATTGCAGTGTGTATATTAAAAACTAACTTAGTGTTAATTTATATACTATTGTGTATTTTTAGTTAATTAGCCCTAAGTCAATAGTTGCTACGTCATGTTCAGCTCACCCAACCACGTAACGGTTCATAACGTTTTCTAGGACTACTGAGCGTTATGTAATTATGTAATGACCGCTTTCAGTTGTAAAGGACTATCGTGTAACATGTTGATTATTGGGTGAAGCTGTTGCAAAATAGCATAAGCTGTGCTTAGGGTTTAGCCCTCACTGTTAATCATTCGATAGTAATGGAACTTAAGAAAGCCATTCGTAATTAGTGATTCAATTAAGTGAACCCATTCCAAATATGAGCTTTTATATGCTAATTAGTTTATATTAAAGTAAAGAATTTGGATGCCAAGTTTCAACGAACGTTAGAATGTTTACGCGTTATAATACAACAGTCTAATATTGTTTTGTATTTGCAAATTTATATAGCACTGCTCACAGCAGTGACCATTCAGTAGCGCTATCAGTCCGAAAATGCGTAAATAGGAAATGGATTTGAGTGAGAAGAATGATGTGGGATGAGACCGAGGAAGAATGGTAACATGAAGCAATGAGGGAAGAGCATTGGGAGGGCCCAATGGGGGCTACAGATTTAGTTTGGTCACAGTGGTCTTAACTTGTGAATTTAGAATGTTTTAGAAAGAAATGGCAGGTGAAGGGAACACGCCAGTGTAAAGAGCGCCGAGGAAATTAGAAGTTTCAGAAAGAGGGGAGCGAATGTGACCCCTGAGCTATTTCTAGAGCAATAGACACTGCCAAATTTGAACTTAATATGATCAAGACTTTAAACTTTGAACTGACTATGAGCTGGGAGAGGAAACCATTGCAATTGATACATAAATGAAGAGATGTGGGAGGATGTTGGAAGTCAAGCAATCAATGCAATCAATGTGGCAGCATCATTGAGAAATGACTGAATGGGGGGCAGGCAGGTGGACCTTTGAGAGCCCTGCAAGAAGAGAAATGCATGAACTTATTGAAGAAGTTAAGGTGGACAGATCTGTAAAATGCCCTGAGATGCTTACAGTACGTCTAAATCTAGTCCAAATAATATGGTATTTACTTTATGTTCATATTATTAAAAAGGAATTTCAGTGTAGGTTGACATTGCTAATAAGCAGCACATGACAACGTGTTCTGTCACTAATATCAGTGGCAAATGAACATGTTAAAAGTTTGAAAATGTCAGAATGTCAGATCAAGTTAAATGTTTGCCTACAGAACCGTTTTTAAATGTTAATGTTATGCCATGGAACATGTTAAAGTTTAAGCATGTTAAAATTGTTCCACTATGAACATGTTGAGTTTTTAATGTGTTAGTGTTTTAATGCATCTGAAGTTTAAAGATGTTAAATTTGTGCTTGCTTTTGCAGTATATCATCCAGATCTCCTACAAACTGTGTCATATTTGTTTGTCGTTATTTTTGCTATGTTTTCTGTTACGGTAACTGTTTAATCAGTGCAAAGTTAAAATTTTGCACAGGGAATATGTTAACAGCTTTACCTCTGAACATGTCAAATTTGTGCTTTATGTTACTGTATGTTATCCAGATCTCGAGCAACCTGTTTTATTTTTGTTTATTGCTTTTTTTGCCACATTTTACTTTTTATCAGAACAAAATGAAACTTTTTTAAATGTTTTTCTTGCTTGATAGTCAGTTTTGGATTTTTAGGTTAACAGATCATGCTGATTTCAATGATTGGGAGGCTGTGCACAATCTAATCATGTCATGATCTTTGTCAAGAGTTTGCACTCAACTACTCATACGTTACTGCTAATTGTACATTTGTAATGTAATTGTAATTATGAATTCGTATAGCACTTCTTCAAGAGGTGCTACATAAATTCCTAATTAGGAAAATACAGTTAGATTTGTTAAGCAAATCGTATCCATTACGACCATTAGAATGCGATGAACTCATAGGTCGCAAAGGGTCATTTTTTCATCACTGATGATCGAATGCTTTGATTTAAGTGAAGACTTGAATCAATCATGTCATTCATATGCATCATGTTCGATTGTTCAGACTTCAGAAGATAATCATCATTGTTTGATTTATTTGTGGATGAGAGATCGTCTTTTAGCAAAGATTGCATCAGCCGATGTCTTCACTATATGGTTGCTCGGCTAGGATCTGGATCGACAGGGCCGTACCGAGCCATAGTTGCGCCCTGTGCCTAGCTAATTGCGTCCTGTGCATAGCAACAATTTGGCACCCCCGTATTTTGAAAATAGTGCATTTTTTGGAATAATAAGTTATTCCATCCTGAAATTTGCTGCCCTAGGGCCACCCACCCCTCGGTACGGCCCTGTGGATCGATAACACCATGAGCAAGGAAGGATGGTGAACGTCCTTTTCCATTGGTTCAGACTTTATTTCTTTTACCAAATATACTTACTTGTTATGTCCTTGCCCAAGACCATCTGCCATTGATGATACAGTTTCCCTTTAGATTTTGCTCCTAGTCCCAGTTCTTCTACTTGCCAACTGAAAACTGCACCATGCTTCCATGCTTAACATACCTCTGGTGTAAGTGGTCTTGTATTAATGCACTTTTTTATCCATTTATTTTGAATAATTTTACAACTTTCAGTTTAATGTTGTTGACTATTTTAAATTTTAATAATTAAAGTTAACCTTTGTTACAATGTTGTAAGTTATGAACGATGGCTACACTGAACAGTTTGGATGTTTAGTTGCCAACATATTTATAATGCTAGTGGACTATTTGCAAATTCTTACAAATGTATTGAAGGTACATAAATACCATGCTCTTGAAATAAAACTTTTCAGAAAATACCAAGTTATTCACTATTTAAATTAAATACAATTTTAACTCAGAGCTGATAACAAATTTTTATTATGATATAAAATATTTGTCTTGTTCCTCTACCAGTCACTTTGCCTGTAACATGATGATGATGATGATGATGACGCCGATGATGATTACAATGATGATTATGATAATGATAGGGATGATGGTGGTGGTGGTTGTGGTGATGATGATGATGATGATGATGACAATGATAATATTAATAATAATAATAATAATATTACCAAATCACATAATAATAATAGTGCCAAGAAGTTGTTTATAAGGATGTCTCACCCTAACATTGTTAATATTTAGCATTATCCTCCATGGTTTTCCATTGCAGACACCTGCATTCCAAGAAAGTACATCAATTAAGGTTCAGTGGATCAGACGTCCCAGTTTTGAGTTGTAGGTTAAGTAGGTTATGGGGTAGGATGGTTTGATGCAACAGCATTCGGTAAAAGGAATCAATCAGATCCAATGCAAATTGCAGTTTGAGTGATGTTGCCACGTAAGACAGACATGCTAAAATAACTCTTACCAAATGTAGACATGAACATGGGCATTGGGTAAAACTTTTGTCTGCAGTCTAGTGAACGTCTTTCATAGACGACCCCTATGATCGATGAGGAGAAGTTGGATAGTACAAGTGCCGCCTTGTACAGCAAGGGACTTTATACAAAGGTCAAGTTCGAGTTTTGATTGCTTAACTATCATTGCCAATCATCCACAATCTACCTATCAGCACTCGGGCTTTCAAATCGAAAATGATCTCGCCTCTTCAAAAATTAATACCCCGACACATCATTCTGATTCTCCCCGTCCAATCCTAAACCACACCCGCCTCAACAACTAAGCTGTCCGCTCTCACCCATAGATGTGCGCTGGCAAACAATCGTAATCTTCAAACTTCTAAAGCACCGCTAGTAGGACAAGCGCAGAGCACCAGCTTTTTGACGAGTGCCACTTCGAATCAGAGGGGTTGTCCAATAAGGAAGTCCAGAGGAGGACAAGGTTCGATTTCCAGAGGAGCGAGTAAGCCTAGCTGCTGAGACGGATGTCGTTTAGCCTAGATGAGAGTTGGGAAAGGGTCCAGAACTTTCTGCCTACTCTTCTGCTGTCAATCCCTCAGACTTGATGCAGCGCTCTTGAATTAGCTGTGCTTTGCTTTCGGGTGGCGTTTTGACATTTTAGAAGTTTGGAGCAGACGACAGTCTCTGACGGCGGCTTATTGGTGGCAATGTGAAAGTTTTCGGATTTACATTATTATTTAGCGCCTTAATATTTCTGAGCAATCAAAGACAATGTACCAGCCTTCAGAACGACCTAGCTAAAAATGCTGAGCTAGCCATTACTAGGTTTGCCAATCTAAACAAAAATATATAGGCCAGTCTTCGTTTATTGGTCCTTTAGTCAACTTCCCTCATGCATATCCAATTGCATACTTGGAAAGTATGTCAAGATATAGCGGCGTGCAAAGCACGAATGGTTTAACAATAGTTAAAACGTGAAGAAATCGAGTTTGCAGTTGAAAATATTACACGGAATGATTCGGAATGCCTTTTATAATTATTTGCTAAGTAAATTTATAACTTTTACTAGCAATTTGAAGTTACTGATTACATGGCGTCAAGTCAATGACATGCTTTTACGTTACCGGGCTTAGAAGCTCCGAGTTTCAGATGTGCGCGGAAGTTTTACTATGGAAATTCTAGTTTGTGTATCGTGTCATTAACTCTATATATTAGCGATTACTGTGAATTCGAAATGACGAAGCAGCTAGAGTATCATGTATTTCGTTCTTTATTGGATGTTTTTCGGATGTATTACATCATCATTATCGTCATCAGTGGCATGCCCCACTGGGATCAACCCGAATCATCGAAACCCGAATCCCCGAAAGCGCTGAAAAGGCCAAAAAGCCCGATTTCCCGAAAACAGCAATGTACTCTTGAAAAACGCTGAACTGTCTCAAAACAGCGCAATTCATTCATAAATCCAGCTTCTGCGTGAATTTTTTCATCGATCCAGCTTCCATTTAAGCAGAACTCTTTTCATCAATCTAACTTCGATTTTGGAGATACGGCCGAATTCAGTTTCGGGGATTAGGGTTTCGGCGATTCACTACACACCCGCCCCACTCTGGATCAACTGCCATGCTTGATGGTACCAGCCCGAAGTCTGGATAAGGGTGGAGACTTTACGATTATCGTCGTCATGACAGAAAGTCGAGAGGCACAGACTACTGCTCTCCACACCATAAAAATTACCATTTCCACAACTCTGCCCAGACACCCTCTTCTTGGGCTGCTCTCCAGACTGTATTTAACGTTATGTTCAGCAAGTGCTTGCTCCATCCAGCTGGTCTCTTCACGCTCCTCAGTCGGCTTAATATCAAGGCTCAGTGTGCCCTTGCATAGATCTGCTTGCCATTAGACCTATGCTGTGCAAACATCTGTCATCTTTGTATTTCATCCTCTTCAAGACTAAGTCTTGCAAGTTTGGATGTTTCTGCATTGGTGAAGAATGCTGAATTGGTGTATTTGTCAGGGATCACTGTTGCTCCAAGGCATTCGAATTTTGTTCTCTTGTGGTCTTATCTTATGAGCACTGACATGATGATTTGATTTAAGTGTGATGCTTTGAGCATTTAAAACTGGCACAATAGAAGTTACTAATTCTAATTTTAATTAAGAGGAGGACAAAGTGTGATTTATTTGTGAGAATGTATGTCAAAATTACCAGGGAATTCATGCTCTGCCATCTTGTTGCTGTTAACAGGGAGATTGAAACGAAATCTTCAGCCTGATATGCTGAAGAACAATGGGACCAAATTTACGGTATGGCGTAGATTTCAACATTGTCTGTTCTATGTTATGGCTCTGTAGACTGTCCTCTTTTGGATTTGTTTACTGCCCTACAACCCTGATCCAGAATGCAGTGCAAATACTTTACGCTACAATACCATGCAAAGTGATTCAACATGATAAAATGCATGTAATATTGTTGGAATTTTATATACCACATTTTTGTTTGCAATGTGTGATTTTATTTGCCTTCATTTTTTTAGTGTCTTCTGTGATGAATGTAGTTTTGATCACGGCTGTAGGATAGTTCTGTTTGACATTACTTGCCTGATGGGACATGAAGCTAGATATTTTGTCAGCAACCTTTTTTAATTTTGGTATTTACTATTTAGCCACTTGTTAGCATTTGTTGATGATTTTGATAGAGAGATGTTTTTAATTAAATAATTTAATGTCATGATATGACTAATAGTGTATTTCTCTATTGGGGGAAATTAGTCTCATAAAGAGTATTTAATTTGTTATTGTTTATTCTTTCTCCTTTGTTGTGATACTGTTCTTCGTCCTTTCCTCTACATTTGTTACCGATGACGCTCCAGGGTCAATATTCAGATCAGCAGGCAGCTCCCATCTAATGTACAGATTATTTCTGTGGTCTTCCTGTAGGCTTCCATCCTTTTCCTGATTACACTGTGATTTGCATAAAATTAGCTAATGTAATCCAGGATTAAAGTGTTAATAGCAATGATAGCAGAACAAATATCTTGTCTAGTGATTGCTTTATGTTTGAATATAGGTTTCCATAGAAGGAAACATCGGCAGCGGAAAATCTAGTCTTCTGGGGTTCTTCCGGCAGTTCCCCTACGTTGAGGTAAATCTTGAGGCTGCAGTCTTTTGCACTTGTAAATTAGAACATTATTTAGGATATTTATGTGTTTTTCATTATTTTATGATGTTCAGGTTACTCTATTGATACAAATTGGCAATATTGCTGTTTTGCATGAATATTAGGCATTATTTATACATTACTTGGGCCATTCATTAATTTCTTTCATTGCATATTATTTATGGTTTGTTATATTGTAAAGATATGTGTGTATGTATATGGATGGTGGAACAATGCATGAAAGGTGCATAATCGTGGAAGCACCCAATTAGTGTTTGCTTGAAATTGCGCTATAGAAACGTTCAATTGCTATTAAGGTTGCCGGATATTGAAATGTTTCACCAAAGTCTGCTCTGATGATATAATAACTACTAACAATTTACGTAAACGCCATTTTTTCAAAATCTTGCTTATTCACCTTGATTTTTTGTTCATTTAAGTCTTTGAATACAATGGAGTAATACATCTTCTTATGTGCAGCATAATACCCATCAGCTTTTGCTCAAAGTTACATTGTAAAGATTATTACAGTTTAATTTAATTGAATTCAGTAATTAACTAATGATTGTGCAACTGTCAAATAGCGCCTTAATGCTGTTTCTGTTTTTGTTGTAATAGGCCATTGAGGAGCCAATCAAACAATGGACTCATGTTGGAGGAAAACACAATGCTCTCGTGAGTCATTTAAGCTCATCTAAACTCACTGAGTTACTCACCTGAATTCCGGTCTGATTAAGCTTGCGGTCAGTCTTGAGTTTAGTGGAATCTGAAAAGAAGATGAAACCGGTCAAGTCCTTTGTACGGGTGGCTGGCTAAAGGTCTGCTTTCGTCTCTCTTGGCTCATATGGACTCTAGATCATCCTTGGCTGATTCCAACGCTGTCTGCATCCTGAGTCAAAAACCAATCAGCCAAAATACTGCACTCACAAATTTGAGAAATTGCACTTGTTCCTACAAACTATTTATAACCTTGGTATAAAATCAGTTCCTCGAATGTTCGATATTTATCCAATTAAGTGAACTACAGCACATGATTACATCGATACTTAGCTTTTGTTCAGTTGACTTATCCTGCACTGGCTGTGGCTTCTCTGTCTTAAACAACTGACTTGCGTGTATTGAACTGACTGCAGGACTTAGTTTGGTTCAACATCAGTTGTTGCCTTTAGCATTACACCGACACCGGCGCCACAGAAGCTTTTATTATCTTTTACCAATGCTTTCGTTATTTAATGACAACTGGTGGTTTGAATCAGAAGTTTAGCTAACCCTGAGGTGTTGTCATGGGTATGCAGCATTAGCGACTTCATAACTCGGCCTTGGTATATGATGGCAGGTGACCCTCCCCTCCCCAGCTGACATTCCCAGTGAAAGTGTACAGCCAGGGTATTCTTTTTTATCTCCGAATTCTCCAGTGAAACAGACGGAGATAGTCGTAATTAGTTATATTTCTTGATTAAGTTTAGTTTTGCTGCTTGAACAGAAATTTGTGTTGGTGCCGTATTTTTGATGGACGATATATTGGTCTTACGATTGTCTTAGTATTTTTGTCCTTCTGATGTTTATTGATTTTGGTTACAGAAGCTTCTGTATGAAGATCCGGCCAGATGGAGTTTTGCCTTCAACCACTATGCTACTCTGACGCGTCTTCAGATCCAGGCAAAGCCAAGCGTATGTGGAATTACTGTCAGCAAATTACTTACAACCTGCTTAGGTTTGTTACGGCACTGCATAGACAGCATTCAGAAGGAGGTATTGATACTCAGGCTAACTGTGAGAGACATTGCACTTTAAGAACTGTCAGAATCTGTGGAGATGTAGTCTGATCCATATTTCCTATTGACTTCTTTTTGCTCCTTTATCATAATGATTTCTATTACACTGTTGTATATGGTCATTTCGAGTATGATTACAATCAGGAATCATAATCTATTGGTGAAACCAAGTTGAAATCCAATGGATAAGAAACTCAGATGCAGGCTGGGAAATCAGAAGTATGAAGTCTTGCATCCACAAGCTAATAATTGCTCAATGGCTGAGGATAGAATGATGGCCGCTATTCTATTGATGGGCCTATAAGGCTATTTTCACCTTATCAGATATTATGATGACGATGATTGACTGAATGGTCTTTACTTTAATAATATTCTATGATATTTTATGGGCTTACTTGTATGTATAATTGTTTAATTTTATGTTTATTTGGTAGAAATCACCGGTGAAGATGATCGAGAGGTCGTTGTTCAGCACTCGTCACACATTCGTTGAAAATGCCTACCAAGTGTAAGTATCGTTTCTCTGGGCTTTGAAAGGTGCCATATAAATGTCAGAGACACACACAATGTTTATCAGACACAGTTTGATCTAATCTAACAACTTGTATAGCACTGCTATCAGACATGGGATGTTAATTAATAGTCGCTTTAAATGATATTGCAGTCAGAAATCATGAGCCATTGGAAAAACCAGTTTGAAGTCGTTGATGTGACAATTCAACTCCACTGTAGCTAATGAAATTGAATTACTCAGATCTAGCATGAGTAAAAATAGCAAAACGGGTTATTAACTGAGTTTTCGTTTACGAAATGGATGCCTGATTTTCTGGTGGTTAACATATATTTAAAGTTTCTCTGTGCTAACACCGCCAGAGATAATGATGTGACTAACATGGTGTTCTCATACGAGTGGCTGTGTCTCTAAATTGACTGCTCTTTTTAATAGGGACTGAATGATAATTAAGCAGCCCTTGCCATGTAACATGGAGAGTGTGTGTGTTCAAGCCTCCTACTCTGAGATGGTTGCTGTGTCGGGTCCTTGAGGAAGCTCTTCGCTCTCAATTGCTCAGTACTTTCAATGATGGTGATACTCAATAAATTCATTATAAATAATAATGATTATTGTTTAATATCTTCTGTGTTGCTGTTTCCATTCATAGTCGATGGCTGACGGACTTGGAGTACTTGATTCTCAACGAATATTTCAACTACATCGAATCATCGTTCAAGGATGCAAAAATTGACTTATTTGGTATGCTCTTATTGAATTCCACAGTTTTCATATCTATATGGAATAGGTCTAGGCAATCCACAACATGAGCATTATGGTCTTTCTTTTCCGCTTTTCCATTAGTGCTTGAAAACTATTCTGTTTGTTGCCTGGCTCTGTGAGGAGTTTCTGTTAATGTAGTACTATGTTAATTTGCAATTACAGTAACTGTTGTGGATTCTAAATTGGTGTTTTGATGTTAGGGAATGAACATTGACTGGGGTTCAGTTCAATTAGAAAAGTCATTTAAATAGTCAGGAACCACTTCGAAATTGTCTAAGAACTTAAAAACTGTTTCTTGTTCTGAATATCTTTAAAAGCATCATATTTTGAACCACTTTGAGACTGTTTTTTCTGGACCACTTTCAATCTGTCTTGTTTTGAACCATTTTAAAACTGTCTTCTGTCCTGAAACACTTTAAAACTATAATTTCTTATGCTAGATGTATTTTAGAAGTCTGTTTACTGAATTAGATTTATGGGAACCGATAGAAATTATTGGTGACCGGACAATTCGGTGACGGACAATTTGGTGCCGGATGAGTTTGTAAGTGTATTTAGACCAGATGTCGGTATGTAGTGACT
This sequence comes from Bimastos eiseni, assembly GCA_959347315.1. Taxonomy (NCBI): domain Eukaryota; kingdom Metazoa; phylum Annelida; class Clitellata; order Crassiclitellata; family Lumbricidae; genus Bimastos; species Bimastos eiseni. The sequence continues at coordinate 14,799,641 of OY365821.1, read as the reverse complement.
CACATTTTTAAAATATTGAGAATGGGAGCGAAATAATATTGTCCATATTATCCAGTACATGTTTGGTTATTATAGAGTCTAAGTCAACACCTTCTAACTAGAGAAGTCCCTCCACTGTAGATAAAACTAAAGAATATTACAAATGACATTGATTTCGGTTTCTGACTCGCATAGCATTTACTAACGGCAGTAGAAGTTGATAAATCCATGTCTTGATGTTGCTGTAATTTTTAATCGCAATTACTCAAAGTCAGTATTTTAGGGCTGTTGTCTAAATGCCAGTTACTACATACCAACATCTGGTCTAAATACACTTACAAACTCATTCATGATCTGGCGCCAAATTGTCCGTGGGCCGAATTGTCCGGCGCAGAATTGTCCGGCACAGAATTGTCCGGCGCAGAATTGTCAGGCACAGAATTGTCCGGCGCAGAATTGTCCAGCGCAGAATTGTCCGCGCCGAATTGTCCGGGAACCAAATTATTGCAGGAGATAAAATAATCATCATGCCATTTTGTGCAGTTGCCCACGAGCAGAGGCTAAATTGTGTCGATTGTTTAAACCTGTATCTGTGCTTTATGATCAGTTTATCTACGAGTTTCACCTGAGATTTGTCTTGCTCGGATAAGAAAGCGTTCAAGAGAAGAGGAAAATCCTATATCCATGGTAATCACTGTCAATGCAATGTAAAATTAAATCAATCTATGTTAATTGATGTATTATAATTAATTAATTAAATATTTTACATGATGGAAAATAAATAGAATTAGTTCCTAAATATTGGCAGAGCACAACTGGAGTTTTAGTGTGACTTGTTTTCATCGTTTGTGGGTTCTGATAACATCTTCTCGATATGTTCATCTGAACACTGCGTTGTTTGGACGCAACATAATTTGTGCCTTGCACATTTTCTGGAATATCATTTCCATGTTAGGATACTCGGTCTTTGCAGCTGTTGTTTGCTTTCGTTGATGAGATGCTGTCTTGGATGGTGACCGGCAAACTCATTCCTAACCCATCGAAGACTGAGTTCGCGCTACCTGGGCACTGCACAGCAACTTAAAACATTCTCGAGTTCAGACCGACGTATTCCTGTAAGAAATGACAATTTACCGAATGACATGACTTTGAGGATTGATGTGTTGCTTGTTATAGGATTACATTAAAACTCTTCACACACTTCATGAAGCACTCTTCATCCAAAAGATTCGTGAACTTCCTGCACCAGTTCTTGTACGTTGCTTTTTTGCTTGTTGATTATAATTGGAATGTGTTCGTCTTGTCATGCAGGGTGTTTCATGTGTATGAACCTTGAGCTAATCTTTAACTCACGTTTGTTTAGCGTCATCAATTGATACTTGGTTGTTAGACAGTAGTGGTTAATAAATGCATGATAATAATAATCTAGTGTAAGTAAATCTGAATCTTATTGCTACTTAACAAAAGACAATCTAGAATTCCAGAAATTCTACTTTGCTGCCTATAATGTGCAGCCCAAACAACAACTATCATTAGACCCTTGTGCAACTCAAACGACCACTTTCATTGGACCCAAAGCAGGACCACATTGCTCATCTGTGACCTAACTTTTTTTTATTTGAGCCTGCTAAGAACCAGTATTTTTTCCATGTGTGACTTTATCATCAAGCAGTTTAATTTCATATGGAAGTTATGGAAGTACAAGTGTACCTGGTATAAGCTGAGTGCCAGATGGCAGGTTCTGTGCAGTTGACCCTGCCTATGTCAAGGACATTAAGATATATCTGCTGTTGGCTCGAGGACCTAAAAATAGTAGATATATGCGGATATACGTGTGTAACTGGTATTAGCTGGGCGCTAGATGGCATGTTATGCAGTGTGCTACTGACTCTGTATACATCCAGGACATTGTGATATGACCACTGTTAGCTCATGGACCTATAAATAGTATATAAACTTACTGTAGGTCACAGGACCTTCACTTACTACTTTAATCATCCTTGCAGGTGTGTTAGATACCATTCAGACATGATCTTCCTGTTGCAGGTTCTAGATGGGAATGCAGATCTCTCGGAAATGTACAAGGTATACGACCAGAACAAGTTGACCATTCTCGGTGGCTACACGTGAAAGCTGGCATCTAACGCTGATCTGAGCTCATCGCGGGGGAGTTTGAGTTTCTACCGGTGCAGAAATGTCTAGCTGAAATTAGTTCCTACTTCAAGAAATCATTTTTTCTGAAAATCATTTCTTTGACAATGGTCAAACTTGTTTGTAGAATCTCATAATTAGTTATTACAGGCATCTAATGTGTGGTTTATGTAACAGTTTGACTGAAATTATTAATTTGGTACATATTGATATATGTAGCTTTAGTAGATAACAAAGTAGTTATGGATGATTGCAACTGTTTTTAGTATAATTGAATCTTTAGTTTATGAATACATGGAATTGTGGTTTTGTATTTCGTGAATCCTGGACCAATTTTCTACAAATTTCCTTCCTTCCCATGCCCTGTGTGACCAAGTTCTCCTGCCAAGGATAATAATTTGAATTTTAAAATGCAATGTTATGACAATGTTTATCTCGTGTTATTTGCTAAAGTGGCATAAATATTGTGCCGAAATGTTAAGGCCCCCTTTCCAAAAGCATTTGAAAACTATTCTTTTTGCTCATGATTTGTCATTGTCAGGTTGGGTGTGCCTCTGAGGTGCTTCTCTTGAAGTGGTGTTATTATAGTCTTTTACTTGGCCAAGTCATTTGACTAATTTCGTGACAATTGGTAGTTCTTGGCTGAGTTCACAATACACACCTTGAATAAGGACCATCACAATGATGGTCCTTATTCAAGGTGTGTATTGTGAACTCTTCCTCTAAAGTCTTTAGAGTTTACCTGGGCTTGAAGAACAGTTTTAGTTGATTTGCAAACATGATAGCAATGAAAAAATCGAGAACTATACGATAAAATTGTCAATTTTTCCATGCTACAGTGCAATCTGAATAAGTCAAAGGCATGTACATGAGGATCTGTTAGATTGGCACTATATACAAGTCCTAATTGACTGGCCAGTTAACTGTTACCCAATCTTATTGCTTTAAACATTCTATCTGGAATGGATTTATTTGACATAAAATAAAAAATATTGGGAATTCACTTGTACTTTGGGTCTGATTAGCTAATATGTTTGTTATACTAACCACAGAATGTCCAAAGATGTTCTGTAATAACAACATTCTAAGATTCTTTTTTGATGAAAAGTTGTAAGTTTTCAAATGTTAATTACTGAAATTGATACTAAGATGCTCTTCAATGCCAATCGAAATGTGTTAACAAATGAAACTTTTAAAATGTCTTCATTACATTTCATTGTTGCAGTTTTCTGTTCAAGAAATTTGTGTTGATTTAAAAAAAATTAATGTTTGGTTAAATTTGTTTTGTGCGTTGGTACTGTGCACCACTAGATAAAAATTTCTTTTTTGGCATCATTATATATCTTGTAAAATGTCGTTGTTGTGCAGGTTGATTTCTGCATTTGACATGATGTAACATTTGAAACCTTTTGGCAACAAATTGAAAATATTACTTTACTTGTGGCAGTTATTGGTTATTGTTTTCTTTGGTGCACCACGTAATCATACAAAACTGGTAACGTAACCTAGGTTGATGCCAACCGCCCGGGCAGCCACGAGTCGTCGTTAAGCACCGGAAACACATGTACTGCTGTTTTCCATAGTCAGGCAACTGTTGTTTGCATGACGGTGCATGATAATTAAGGTAATGGATCAAATAAATTATTTTGTCTATTAGCATCACACATTATTGTGGTCAGTAATGATATAATTATACTGTTAGTGATAGGTTGCAATGTAATCGTTCGGTTACTTTCTATAGCATTTCTTTAACAGTACTGTTTCCTACGAAATCATTAGCAGATTCAGCCAGCATTCATATTAACATTTGCTTGTCATGATTCCATTATGGGTGTGCTTGTAAGGAAGTCTGTAATCTGATGCATTAGCAACTGTTGCAGTCAGAAGTTAGTGACTGAAGGAAACCAATTAAAAACATATTGATTCTGAGAATTTATAGAGCACCACTTTGATAAACCTACTCAGGAGCACTCCCAGCTCAGCCACGACTAAAGAAAAGGACTGCGACTTATAAAACCCAGATTGGTGGATTTACGCACTGTTTAAGTGCACTTTACACTTTAACCAAGCCCTGCATTGGCTTACAAGGTCTGATTGGTAAGCGTGTTGTCTAGGTAAGAGAAAGGTATTTGTGCCTGCTTAGCTGTGACAGACTGGCAGGAGGATTTTTCCATTCCATAATTAAGTTTCTTTTTCAATCACATGAAATATGCATTAAAATGTATTTAAATGCATATTTAGACAATCTTATTACTATATTGCCATCTAAAATTTGTCTTTTCAAAATCTGTTTATATGTGCACTTGGCACAACTGAGGGGTCCCTTCCGGACCACAGGCTGGGAAGCACTGTACTAGATTCTGTACAACCAATGACCCTACACAAATTTTTTGCACTACATAACTGGGTGCTGGTCTAAGCTGGGAAATAACAAGCAAGTCCTCTTGTGATGCATTGGCCCTGGACCTAGGGATAAACCCAGTGGCTTCTCCTCTGTGCCTATATGGATGAGTGCTTTATTCTTTCTGAAGGTCAGATTCTCCAGATTTAGATGTTTACAGAGGGTAAATATTAAATATTCTGGACTTCTGTGGCACAGAATATACAAACTGAATACTGGGAAGAGAAACTAGAACACAAAATACCAGAAACATATCTGGTCTTCACACTTTAACGACAAGCTGCATTGGTTTCCCAGCCACTTTTAGTGCATGTTCATTGTTAAAAGTGTCACAGAAATCAGCACTGAAAATTGAAATTACAATACGAACAAAACTTAATATGACTCTAACGAACATGACAAGTTTTATACTAATTAAAAAAACCTTAAAACTCTACTTAGTAAAGAAAAATAATACAAATTCTGAAAACCTTTTGAACAACAAATCAATTGCGATTGTCCAACTTCAAACAAAGCACACTAAATTCCGGTTTCAGGATATCCTCTTGAAACCAAGTTAGACAACCACAGGTGATTTCATAGACTCCATTTCAGAGGTAAAATTAGTCAAAACAGAACATCAGTCTTTCCTAACAGAACATATCAGTTTTAAGGAACAGCCTCAAGATGTTTCCAAGTTCAACAGGTAACCACCAGATTGGTATTTTCTAAGAGATGTTGAGTTGGAGTGTACCAAAGAACTTCCTTTCAGTTCACAAAACTCCAGGGAAACCAAGTTGACCAGTAGAATGGCAAAATTCCTGTGGACGCCACTTACAGTACGTAACTGCTGTGATTACGTTTGTCCTAGGCCATTACATCTGACCATCGGAAGCAGTTGGTACAACATCCTTTGATGTGGAGACCGCCTCTTTAGCCAGAGGGGTTAGTGGTTTCACTTTCGGATTAAGATAGCGTATCGGGATACAGAATGGATTGATGCTGTACAGTGATGTCTTCTGGAGATCAGTGACAACCAGAGGAACTTCCAGAGTGCTCCCTTTGCGACCTCGTTTAGGGCGCACACCCATAGACCGCAGGCCTCTGCTGACCGCTTTGGTTGCCTTGCTCTGATTGGCCGTTGTGACCGATTCTGCCTCGTTCTGATTGGACACAGATTGAGTCGTCTCCTGTGGCGTTGATTCCTTGGCGGTCTTTTGGAGGCTGTGTGAGGATGTAACACTTGTTGTACCAGGCTGGATGTCTTGGCCATCATTGAATGCAACAGGATCTGAAAAGCAGAACACCACACAATAATAATAATGCCGATTTATATGGCGCCGTAAACACGGCCTAAACCACCAAAAGGACGCCGTACAACCTAACAATATCTGTTATTTTTATCCCTAAGGCATTAAAAATTTCTAAGGTGTGTTAAGGTCATTTCTAAAATCAAGCACTTATTAATCTAATACATTTGTTCATTTTATGTGACAGATCCATTTGATTACAAGGTTAAGTCATTGCAAGCTAAGGATATGCCCCAGCACCTGTTCAGCAGCTGTTTCAGAATCAACTGGTATCCGATGCACCAGACTATAGCTAAACTTCACGGTAGCATGAATTTTGACCTAACAAAGTCCAGGATATATAGATTCAGATAATTTTTAGAGATCCCACAAGTAGTAAAACAGACATCACAAGTAGGTCCAGCTCTAGACATTTGGCAGCCCTAGGCAAAGCTACATTTTAGCAGCCTGCTGATCCATAATACTGCAATTAAAGTGAAATCATTAGCTCTTTTTAGTTTGGGATATTTTTGGCATTTTCCCTTAAGTATTAACATTATATATATAAGTATTAATATAATATATGGATTAACTACCACTGTCAGTCAACAAAGAAATATATAATCAATGGTTTGATGATTTGCTTATAAAGCTTGCCAGGATTAATTTATGGATTTGCCAAAAATATTTTTATGGTAATTTTGCAAAATTGAGAGTCCCTAAAAATCGACGGCCCTAGGCGGCTGTCTAGTTTACCTAACAGATGAGCCGAGCCGGCCCTGATCACATGTACTAGGGACCCAAATGACCCCACAAGCTCAGCCTACCATTTCAATTAATACTAGTCAACAGCAGATTAAACAATTAACGAGTAACATTGCCTCAACTAATTAACTAATTCTGTTTGTGTACAAACAGACACATTATGAAGAAAGAGAAACAATGAGTGTTTCTCAAGTTCTTTTTTAAATGAACTAATATTTAAATTCGGTCATTGCATTCTTAAATGAACTAATGGCACAGTGGCCGATCGGTTAGAGCGGACAGCCCGTAACGTTCAGTGTGTACTGAGCGAGCGGGTTCGACCCTCGTCCGGGGAGTCACTGTGTCTCGAGCAAGTCCTTCGCGTACAATTGCTCTGCAAGTACAACTGCAATTGCACCGCTGAGGCGGTTTTGTGTGTGCACTTCTGAGCAAAAAATGTTGCAAGAAGGGCGGTATCAAATTTCGGTACTAAATAAATTAATAAAAATAATTGAAATCAGCTTTTGAATATTACACCTCATTATAAGACTGTGTAAGAATAATTCTAACCCTCTTCAAGTGCTCTTCTCGTCAGCTCCATAGCTTCAGCGATGCTCCGAGCATTGAGTCGAGCACCAAGTAAATCATATTTTTTGATCATGATCGAACGCTGATCAGTTGTATCAAGCGCCTTCAAGTGTTTAGCCAATGCTTCTGTCAGATCGAGCAACACAGCGGCTTCTACGAACAACGATAAAGGATTTTGTAATTAATAAGCTAACAAAATCATTGACTTTAAATGCTGGTAATGTAAATCTTTATGACGAAATTATGCATTGTAAATGTTCGTAAAAAAAGTCTTATAATCACAATTATTATTGTGGTTACATGTAGCCTACTGCTATGAGTAATTCCAACATTCCTACTCAAGTTGTCAAAGTAATTTTGATGTTCTAGTCAAAGGCGTACAATAATTCTAGTGTTCTAACACACTGTGCATAAATAAATGTAATGTTCTAGCCCAAGGTTTATCAAGCTAATGCTCCAACTAAACATGTCTAAATAATTCCTTTAGAGTACAAGAACCATTGACAGCTAGTTAGATTAGTGTTATGCGTGACAGAAATGGAGCTTTGAACAAATACATGTGAAAAATCGATCTACATAAAGAACAGCAGTTCCTTGAGCTAGCCTATGATGCAGCCATGGATGTGAAGTGTTAGCGACTTCATTTTCTTAACCTCTGCATATGAGGGTGGGCGGTTAGTCTGTAATGATGGCATTCATTGTAGCTGAGTTCACAGGGGGGAGCAGTGCTGGTCGAACAGAACTATCCCCAAAAAAATGTTGACGGGTGGGGATTTGAACCTCTGATCTATCAGTTGACAGTCTACCCATTAACCATCACAGTATTGTGCACTCGTATGTCGGAAAAATCAGGAGTAAAATCGGTTTAGGGCTATTTTGGAGTAATCACACACTGAAGCAAAGACTGACACTGACTTTATACAATATATATATATATATATATATACTTCTTTCCATCTGTGTTGAATACAATTCATGTTTTATATATATATATATATATATATATATATATATATATAAAACATGATTAATTGATGAGTTTTATATATATATATATATATAAAACATGAATTGTATTCAACACAATATATATATATTCAACACAATCAATATATATATATATACATATATATATAAAACATATATATATATATATATATATAAAACATGAATTGTATTCAACACAGATGGAAAGAAGTTTATTATCAATTATTATTATTCTCTACTAACCAATCTGCCCCACATCTGGAGGATCATCACCCTTGAGCAGTGCAACAAGGTATAGGTAGATGGCCTTCCAGTCAGGGTTCTCCAGAAGGTTCTTCGGAAAGTGCTCTTCCTCGGCCGCAATCTTCTGGAAAACCTATAGCACGCAAAATGATAAAATTGTTAAGCAGAGCAATTTCTTATAGTTGTTTAAATACTACTCTTAAGCTCTAAAAGTTCTTTCGTTATAGTCACTCAAATCACATGTTTTAAATAACATTTCAACAACATCTGTAAGGCACAAAAGAAAACAGTTAGTGCATACATACAATAGTACATACCCAACATACACATATATATATAATCTCAGCCTGGCTGAGAGTGCCTCTCATTAAGTTTCTTGAAGGGCGCTATATAAATTATCGAATGAATGACTGAAAATAAAGTTGCGGCTCGTCAGCTTGATTGCGATGAAACGAATATGAAAATGAAATGAATATGAAACGGAGGCAGAGAGGGAAATACCCAGCAGAGAGGGAAATACCCAGCAGAGAGGGAAATACCAAGGCGATTTGCAAGAACAAGGACCACGTCTGCAATCAATTTACGAAAAGCACTATTATCATTTTTTTACAAAGTTTTTCAATTATGCCTTTTGAAATTTTAATTATACTGATGCTTAACAACAATCAGCTTAAACTTCAAGCAACTGTGATCACATTTAAATTGATAAATAAATGTGTGTAGAGGAGGTTAGAGTGGTAGGTTATAGTAGGCAGAAAAGTAGTGTCAACAAGCAGCCAAATGTTGCAGAAAGGCATACAAGAGCTGGATAAAACAATCACCTCCGATAAGGTGTATGAAAAATCCACATCGTGACTTGTCAGTTCCTCTGCCACATTCTCCCACAGCTGGAAAGAAATGTTTCAAAGTTTTAAAAGTACATCCTATTTATATATTGGGTTAACATTGTATCTTCCTTATAGGCAACCCATTTCAGAGCATGGCACCTTCACTAAAGTCATTCAGTCAAAGGCACATAGCCTTAAATTTTATTTATTTTTCCTCCAGTTAATTTTCTATTTTAATGACAAGCAACGTTCTTTATATGCAACTGCAGCATTGCAACTGTTTCTTTACGACTATTGAGCTAAAAAAAAATCAGTAGTAAGAATCAACAGTTTCACATTTTTGACCCATTCGATCATCCAGTCACAACACCTTTAGAGCAGGTTCAGGGCACCCTGTTGGGAAATACTGGCTTAAACACATTCGAATTTTCACAGAAAATCTAATCTACTTGGTAAAAATGTTATCTAATTTGATGAGTTCTAAAGTGTCATTATTGAAACAGCAAATTCAACAGTTAATGGTGACTTTGGCAAGATCCAAATGGTCAGAGAATACATGTATTGTAGATGCATAATAATATCAGACATGGTTAAAAAAAGTTAAATAGCCCACACTGTTTTACTGGTTTTAAAACATTGCCCATTACACACTGAGTAAGTCTATCAACTTTGTATTGTTTTATTGCATTCTATTGTTTTGTCTTTTAGAACAGTGATCAACAAATAAACCAATGGCAGAAAGTGTTTACAAATTCATTTCAAACCATACCTCGATGGGAACCCTGGGTCGTGAAATAACTGGTTTGCCTGAAACAAACAAATATATCCATTAAAGTTTACACTTGCTTACAAGCAGTAAATAATAATATAAGTTAAACCTAGAACATCAATAGACACTTGGTCAATAAGGTAAGACAAATAAGTCATGGCAAACTAAGATATATAGTAAAATAATGTAATCACTCATGTACATATGATCTTAGATCTAGATTTGATTACTGACACTACTTCAAATAAATTACGTAAAAAAATAAAATACTAAAAGACTCAATAGAGAATTGTGTGGTTCTGTGAATTGGCACCAAGCAGAACACAAGCCAAAATTTTCTTTTCTTTCACAACATATAATGTTAATTTAATACACTTGATAGACTTGAACCCATGACATAATAGTCAAAAGTGAACAGATCCCACAAGAAATGCCAACACTATTGTCAGACTCTCAGATTCAGATTTGCTGACTTATGTGCTTCAAATAAAAAAACAATATAAAAAAATCAACGTACGGTTTGCCTTGTTCTTCATTCGTTCAATAAACCAGAAAATCTAAAAGCAAAATGTCATCGGCTAAACATGACGGCAGATCAAAATTCATTAAAAGGCACAAAACATAATGATATATAATCTAATCGTATGGTTTCTAAAGCATCGTCATCACTATATCCAAGACATCGATCAAGTGAAATCATAGTCGATCAAATCATTATCCACTTGAGAAGTCAGATCGAATCCAAATGATCAGAGCGAAGAAGAAGACTATCGAGGACAATATCTATGAACGTCTGGGAACGTCATAACAAAAAACATTGAAGGCTGCTTACCATTTCATCACAAAACATGGGTTCTGCTCAAGTCCATGGTTCTGCTAAACCAGATAAAGTATGCGGGTCATAAATGCGTTAGCTTCAGAATCAACCTCCTGATAGCAAACATTTACCAATAGTCCAAAAGGTGCAGATCAAAGCATCAAGACATTTAACAAAAGGTGCAGATCCATGCATCAAGACATTTAAAAAAGGGCACAGATCAATGCATCAATACATTTCAGAAAAGGTGCAGATCAATGCATCAAGACATTTCAGAAAAGGTGCAGATCAATGCATCAATACATTTCAGAAAAGGTGCAGATCAATGCATCAAGACATTTCAGAAAAGGTGCAGATCAATGCATCAAGACATTTAACAAAAGGTGCAGATCAATGCATCAAGACATTTCAGAAAAGGTGCAGATCAATGCATCAAGACATTTCAGAAAAGGTGCAGATCAATGCATCAAGACATTTCAGAAAAGGTGCAGATCAATGCATCAAGACATTTCAGAAAAGGTGCAGATCAATGCATCAAGACATTTCAGAAAAGGTGCAGATCAATGCATCAAGACATTTCAGAAAAGGTGCAGATCAATGCATCAAGACATTTAACAAAAGGTGCAGATCAATGCATCAAGACATTTAAAAAAAGGCACAGATCAATGCATCAATACATTTCAGAAAAGGTGCAGATCAATGCATCAAGACATTTCAAAAAGGGCACAGATCAATGCATCAAGACATTTCAAAAAGGGCACAGATCAATGCATCAAGACTTTTCAGAAAAGGTGCAGATCAATGCATCAAGACATTTCAGAAAAGGTGCAGATCAATGCATCAAGACTCTTCAGAAAAGGTGCAGATCAATGCATCAAGACATTTCAGAAAAGGTGCAGATCAATGCATCAAGACATTTCAGAAAAGGTGCAGATCAATGCATCAAGACAATTCAAAAAGGGCACAGATCAATGCATCAAGACATTTCAGAAAAGGTGCAGATCAATGCATCAATACATTTCAGAAAAGGTGCAGATCAATGCATCAAGACATTTCAAAAAGGGCACAGATCAATGCATCAAGACATTTCAGAAAAGGTGCAGATCAATGCATCAAGACATTTCAGAAAAGGTGCAGATCAATGCATCAAGACATTTCAGAAAAGGTGCAGATCAATGCATCAAGACATTTAACAAAAGGTGCAGATCAATGCATCAAGACATTTAAAAAAAGGCACAGATCAATGCATCAATACATTTCAGAAAAGGTGCAGATCAATGCATCAAGACATTTCAAAAAGGGCACAGATCAATGCATCAAGACATTTCAAAAAGGGCACAGATCAATGCATCAAGACTTTTCAGAAAAGGTGCAGATCAATGCATCAAGACATTTCAGAAAAGGTGCAGATCAATGCATCAAGACTCTTCAGAAAAGGTGCAGATCAATGCATCAAGACATTTCAGAAAAGGTGCAGATCAATGCATCAAGACATTTCAGAAAAGGTGCAGATCAATGCATCAAGACAATTCAAAAAGGGCACAGATCAATGCATCAAGACATTTCAGAAAAGGTGCAGATCAATGCATCAAGACATTTAACAAAAGGTGCAGATCAATGCATCAAGACATTTCAGAAAAGGTGCAGATCAATGCATCAAGACTCTTCAGAAAAGGTGCAGATCAATGCATCAAGACATTTCAGAAAAGGTGCAGATCAATGCATCAAGACATTTAACAAAAGGTGCAGATCAATGCATCAAGACATTTCAGAAAAGGTGCAGATCAATGCATCAAGACATTTAACAAAAGGTGCAGATCAATGCATCAAGACATTTCAGAAAAGGTGCAGATCAATGCATCAAGACATTTCAGAAAAGGTGCAGATCAATGCATCAAGACATTTAACAAAAGGTGCAGATCAATGCATCCAGACATTTAACAAAAGGTGCAGATCAATGCATCAAGACTTTTCAGAAAAGGTGCAGATCAATGCATCAAGACATTTAACAAAAGGTGCAGATCAATGTATCAAGACAATTCACAATTTTCCTCTTAAGAAGTAGAAATTCAATCGCGAGAGGTGATCATTGCGTCCTCTCAGATCCTCCGACTGGCTTGACCTCTTCATTCTCCGTGTTAGGACCAGATCCATTGCCTGGCCCTGCATAAGTTGCTCTCAATGGAAAAGGATTCTTCTGCTATGCATTCTACCATACTCTCAGGTAGCACCTCTTAATCTCACCTTAAAATCTTCCCATTCTCTAGGAGAGTCTAAGGGTATCTTGCACTAGGAGCAATTCTCACAAGTTCATGCTGTGAAAGGTGCTTTAAAAATGACCAAATAAAAGAAAACAAATAATGACAATTGCAATAACATTAAAAACTAAAGTCACAACAATGGCAGCTGTTTACCTCCTTTTCTGTTCTATGAGGAAGATACTCGGAACGTATCTGGTCCAAACTTTCAGGCTTCAATCTGTCAGAAGAAATTTATCAATGACAATAAATTAATTAATTAAAATAAACAAGCAACACTTTTCTTTTTTTTACCATGGCTAGACTATGATTGCTTTTCAGTTACAAGTATCTTGAACAGGTGCAACATAAATGAATGCATAGAAACTCTTGAAGGACATTATGTAAATCTGTTAAATGAAATAACAACATAAGACTTATCATAAAAGACTCAAATCAAGACAACATTTATATAAATAAAGAGAGAATTCTGTATGTGTGTCTTTGTCCGATGATGCATTTGCACATTTTTAGAGTTATTCACTCGAAACCTTCACCGTTGGACCCCATGGACGTCCTCGTCCTGGTCTCCAGGGCCAAAAACCTGTCTTTAGACCCCCAAGGAAAGTTTGTTTCTCAGTCGCCAGGGGCGTCTCGATGAAACACCTGCATGTGATCAGGGCCATAATTTATTCTTTCTTGAAATATGGTATCATTTTTAGCACCAGATTAATGCTATGCACAGGGCACAATTTTACCTTGGTACGGCCCTGCACATGATATCTGTCTGCCACACCTTTTGTTCGGAAGATATACGTTTGCCAGTTGGTCAGGTGCGTTTGCACTTTGTACGCATTTGCACACTTTTACAGCTATTGACTTGAAACCTTCACCGTTCACTAGGGGAACAAGACATTCCGTAAAAATGCGCAATTCCCTACATATCCAAACAAATCGATGGGTACCCGTGGGTCATGATTTCAACATTATTTTACAGCCTTATCGGCTGGATGGTGAAGAGCTCGCGCAGATATTTCAGCTGGGAATATTACATGAGTTGTAATTTAGTGATAAAACTTTGTATGCATCAGTCAGTGTCTATTCTCTGTCCGTTTATGCATTGGCACACTTTTGCAGCTATTCACTTGAAACCTCCGCTGTTCGCTCGGGGAACACCTTGGTCACCCAGTAGAGGGGGTTGGTGAACCCTGTGGCTGCCGTCTTCCTCTTCTCCATGGCCAAAAACCTGTCTCAACCCGGGCAAACGCCGGGTGCCCCAGATAGCGTATTATAATAGGAACAAGTCAGTAAGAACTTACTTTCTTAACGCTACCAGCAGCTTCTTTTTTTCTGGCAATGTCCATTTCGTATCAAAATGGGTTTCTGTGATGTCCTTCCTCGGCGCAATCTTAGTGCGTTCACGTAGCAGAGGCATTGTCAGAGAATTTTCTTCAAGATAAATAGTGCCTGTAGACATTTCCAAGTAAATGGTAAGTAGTGTTTGCATATCCTTCCTAGTCACACTCAAACCACGATAATTCATAATAATAATATTGCCCATAATAATTGCAGCATGTGACAAACTGTAAATCTACACACAACTTCCATATTTATAAGTTGGCTTCTTATGCATTTGATGCTTGGATTTTACAGAAGTACGATATATATGACAAGCATAAATACTGTAAATAAAACGTAATTCTTGTGTTGCAAAATAATTCGTGGACAGTTTTTATTTCTTGCACCCCCGTGTTTGCTTTCTAATTTGTTATATATTAATTCGTATTCCCAATTTTCAAAAGGGGGCGCTATCATTTCATCGAACAGTATTGCCGATATTAACAAACATCTTTACATAAGCTGTTTACACAATCAAAAAGTTTCTGAATCTTAATAAAATTTCAAAGATGCTGATGTGCTAACGCGCAGACTAATTCTTACAAATTCAACATTTTTTAAATATAAAATCGTCACCAACATAAAACCGCAGATTCGTCTCAAGATACAAGTCGACTGACGAGCGCAAAGTCTCGCGTTTAGTCATTTCTGTATTTTATCTAACGCATTTGTATCAAAGCCATTGGTGCAATATAATCATACAACTCGACTTTGACAAAAATTAGTTATAATCCTACCTCAACAGCAGGAACAAACGCCTTTAAAATTAAGTTATAGCTACTGCAAAACACCCTTAGTTTTGATTCTTCGAAGCTTTATGAACCTATCTAGCGCTATACAACTCCCAAGGACCAACAATAAATTGACATCTCGGAAAGTATGTAGGCTGCTAATCTACGAAATAGAGAGCCGATAGCTACCTTTTTTAACGAAATGACACTTTATACTTGCTTTCTTTTTCTATTGATTTATTTTTTGGCGAAACGTGGCTGGCAAAACTGACCTAGCGTCAATGTTATATGAGCGTAAGACGTCTCAAATTCGTTTTGCCTTCCATTCGTTTTGCCTTTTGCAACTATTGCCGCCAAAAGTAATTCCGCTCCATGGTCTCAAATTGGTCAATGCTCGGCTTAGATACCCGGAGTGACCAATACTTTGCCAATCCGCGCGTTTCTGCGCTTGCCTACTTAGGACGTGAGGCTCGTCATTACACTAGTCTCTGTCACTGATATCCAGCCATTCTCAGCACGGTCATTGAGTCCTCCAGCATCTTGAAGTTGAGGCCTCTCTCCATCGACCCAAATACCACATTATTCACAGATTAATAGTAATTTTTTTTAACTTTGAAATGTCAAACTGACAATAACGCAGTACGATCACAAGTACAGTCTGGACGAATGATGACAAATTATTACAGGAGTCGAATTTAACTGTAGGCAGCCGTGCAAGGCGGTCATGACACGACTCTACCATCATTGATCTAATTTAACCAACACCTACTGCAATAGTCCCAGATTAAAGTAAGCAATATTACAAGAAATGGCGTTAAAGTATTTTCATCGACCATTACTTTGACTTGAGTTATATACCGCAGCATCCATTAATCGACACAATATGATTTTGCATCCCTATAATAATTAATAATTTGACGCAACCATCTATTTTATGTTGTTGCGCTTGACACGTTGGCTTCCGGGTTATCCTGGGGTCAACCGGGCCAAGAAGGTTGCGAGGGATGGCGTATTCGAGATGTTTCGCTTGGTTTATTTTGTTTAGTTTATTATTTGCGTGCAACGTTTACGCTGAAGACGAAGAGAACGACGATGACCCGTATAAGACGACCGATCCGAAAAAGAGGGAGCCTTCTCCATGCGAAAGTGTGTGCATTATTTAACTGTTATATCGCTCTATTACCAGACAAACGGACCTGCGCTTGAGTTTCTGTTTCTTCCCTTTAGATCATTATAGTCCTCTGTTGTAAAGTATCCTGTTTGAATGAAAAGTTGAAGCTGTTTTTTTCACCTTTTCACGTCAAATGCTAGTGCACACACTTTCGCATGAACTGTAACTCACAGTTTTGATTTATGAGGCTTTGTTGTTAGAATTCCCGGCAAAAGTTGCCGGGAATTCTTTTGTAACATAATTATGGATATGTTTATTGGGTGTGGCACGATGATGAAAGTATTTTCTATTTTGCCCCGTTGAAGTGTGTTAGGGGGAACACCTGAGGACAAATGCAATGTGTAATACTGTAATTTGATGTTATAACAAACATCATGGTGATTAAGGTTGTGCACAAGCAATATAAAAGGTCATTGGGAATTGCTTTGTGTATATGTTGCACTGGTGAAAATATTACTTGACAAATGATAGCATTAAGGGTCTGTTCAATGCACTAAGTTTCAAATACATTGAATTCATTGACAAACCCAAAAATTGTCTTGAATTTGCAATTGTTTTATAATATGCACTAAAAGCTGCATTGTATCTTGCTTGTATATGAGAGCTATTTGCATTATCTTGCAGTATGCAAGTTCTTCATAACGGAGCTCCAGGCTCGTCTTGATCTGTCGGCAAAGTCCAAAGAGGTCATTGAAACAGGTCATGGGTTGGAAAAGAAGAAAAGTTTCAAATACTTAACATCGTGAGTTATAGCCAATGATTTTTTGGACCATCCGTCTTTACGATGTTCGAATGCACATTTACTTTATGCATTACATTTTGTGGAAGTTACTTGTAATTCAAACTCGAGGATCATTCGTAATCATTCCTCATCTTCTCTGTTACTTGTTATTATTATTTTTATTTTTGGCTTATGGTATGAATTATTAAGGTATGAATTGTTAGAATTGGTCTGTATTGGACAATTCTGATGTTAATTTCTTAATTAATGTACGTGTGTGTGTTTGATGCAAGGTCTCCTAATGATTAACTCATTAGGGGAGCTTGTTCTGGAATGGGTAGTCTGTGCTGATGGTTCTTCAGCGGAAGTGGTGAAGCAACTGTATTGAAGTGCTGGACATCCATGGATGTTCACAAAAAGAGGAAAGTAATTTGATCATTAATATTATTATTATTTATTATTATTATTTATTAGTGACTTCTATAGTGCCGATGACTAATGTGATGGGCCACTACAAAATAAAATTGTATTCTGAAAATACTCTTGAAGACATTTTGTGTTTTATCATGCCATTTCTATTGGTTAAGATGTATAATGTAATGACCGCCTTGCACGGCTGCCAACAATTAAATTCGACTAAGGAGTGTAATTTAAATGGATTAGCTTTAAGTCATAAGATTCCATACATACAGTCCTACAACTTTTAGTACTGATAGAATTGTAATTGCAATTAGAAACTTCCGATGGCACACCGAAACCGTCATAATCAGGTCAATTTCCAGAAGAGCAGTCTGACATAGATGTAACCCATATTGAATAAGAAATCTCTGTCTCTTAGACTTATTCTCTAAAAACTGACCCAACAATCTGGTTCCTGCAAACTTGATTTAATTTAGCATAAACTGGTGAACAGACTGATCTCTGACCAAGCATTGCGGGGTGTTGAGAGTGATTACAATTTACAATTACATATTGTTTCCTGTTATCTGGAGTCAGTGTGTGCTTCTGAACACTGTCAGGGATTTATCAAATATCGGTCATGCTGTATTGCGACGCAAAGGTTTGTATTAAAAGTGTTCTTGGTTATCGTTATGGTTTTGTTATAAAGTGAGCTTCGACTGACCGAAGCTTTGCATGAGCCGCACATTTGTGAGAACATCTTGCAGTACAATGTTCATGCCGAACGCAAGGGAAGTCTACGATATGCAAAGGGAATGAGTGAGACCATGCAGACTCTTCATGGCTTGGTGTGAGTATAATGTCACAGAAAATGTATAAAACTTATTAAATCTCCCACTGTTTATCTAGACACTTCTGCAATAGTAATAATGAATGTGTTGAAAGAGAGAAGGTTTGATCTAAGGGGAATCTGCATGAAATGCTGGTGATAGGATAGAGCAGTTTCCAAGAGGTAGTTATCAGCATTAGCACCTGCACTTTCTTGGCCTTGGCTTCGAGGACTAATTGCCTGTCCTTTCCTCATTCTCTCATCTCTCCAGTGTACAGTCTGTGCGCATGTTCTTTAGCCGAGTTGGCTTTGGAATGATAGTGGATGGATGGATGGATCCAG
Organism: Bimastos eiseni; assembly: GCA_959347315.1. Lineage (NCBI taxonomy): Eukaryota > Metazoa > Annelida > Clitellata > Crassiclitellata > Lumbricidae > Bimastos > Bimastos eiseni. The sequence continues at coordinate 14,781,039 of OY365821.1, read as the reverse complement.
GGTTTAGTGACAGCTTATGACAACAGAGGCCGTTGCTGTCAACAAAAATTTGACATATTACAGCTCTTAACTTAAGAATGATAGTGGAACTTTGCAGTTTTTCTTTTATAATGGATATTTAAACTTTGATTTCTATTTTTGATGGTCCAACATTTTTCCATAGACCTTCGTTTTTCCTTGAGACGAAATGCTGTGATGTTAATAAATGGAGACATGGAAGCATCCTATTAGGTAATTGGGGAAGTTTGTTTTGTGTGTCAGCTCCTGCGAAATGTAGTCGAATACTAAATAATTAATTTTGCTTTCTGTAATTATGACTTATTGCAAAGGGTTAATGTTTGACAGGAATAAAGGAGTGAAGGTAGAACTCGGAATTCCCTATGAGCTCTGGGACAAACCGTCAGCAGAAGTCTCGAAAATGCATCGTGCGGTCAGTATCACTCGCCACCTTGTCACCTTGTGCTGTCATTTCTTGGATATCTAATGACCGCCATGACCAATCCTCTCCATTTTTTTCTTTCCGGAGTTGCGTCCCTTAATTCCTCCTGGCTCATTTCAGTTTTTTCTTGTATCACATCCATCCATTTATTTCTTGGGCGCCCTCTTTTCTTCCTTCCTCCTCCAGGTGCCAGCATAATTTCCTTTTCCATTCCATTTGATCGCATAACATGTCCGAAAAACCCCAGCTTCCTTCTCAACACTGTTTGTTGTAACGTCTCATCATTCTCAACTCTAATCTTCCTGCGCACCTCTTCGTTTGTCTTCTTCTCCGTCCATGATATTCTCTGCATCTTTCTCCATAGCCACTTTAGCATGCGTTGATTTTCTTCTCTCCGTGTTCTTTGTCATTGTCCATGTCTCACAGCCATATAGTACTGTAGGAAAGATCATTGCTTCTCGCTAATCTTTTTTTGTGTCTATGCTCACATGTTTGTCTTTCCATATCTTTTCTAGTCCGTTCATTGCAGTTTTCCCTATCGCCACCCTTTTCTTTATTTCCGAGTCACATTTTCCCTCTTTTTCTACTAATGATCCCAGGAAGGTGAAGCTTGTTACCACCTCTATTTCCTCTTCGTCTGTCTCGAAACTGTCTCAATTAGCTGTTGTCATTATCTTTGTCTTCTTTAAGTTGAAGTATAGGCCTGTCTTCTCACTTTCTCTCTTCAGTCTTCTTATCAGTTTTTCCAGATATGCTTTCTTCCCTGCCAGTAGTGTTGTGTCATCTGCAACTTTATTCCTTCAGTTGCCTCTTCCATTTCTTCCCTCCTCATTATCCTTTCTGCATACTGGTTGAAATGAAATGGGGACAGAATGCACCTTTGCCTCACCCCTTTCTTGATTTTAAATTTGTTTGTGTCTCCAAATTCTGTTCTTATCACCTCCTCCTGGTCTTTGTACAATTCCTTTAGTAGTTGTATCAAGTGTTTTGGTATTCCCATTTCTATTAGAGTTTTCCACATCAGTTCATGGTTAATGCAGTCAAATGCTTTGCTATAATCAATGAAACATATGTGTATTTTTTGTCCATATTCCCTTTGCCTTTCCATTATCCACCTCATGTTGGCAATATGATCTCGCGTTCCCCGGGATTTCCTAAATCCTGCCTGATTGTCCGGAAGCTCTCTCTCAATTGTGTTCTCCATTCTTTTATGAATTATTTTGAGTAATATTTTACTTGTGTGTGATATCAATGCTATTGTCCTGTAATTTTCACACTGTCTTGCGTCTCCTTTCTTAAATAAAGGTATCATTCAAAGACTTTAAATTGATTGTTGTTGATTTCATTATCATTGGTTGTCATTTGAGGTATTTATATGCTTTATTTATTGAATTATTTAGTATTATTTATTTGCTTGTTGTCATTTTATTATGTGGTTTTGTTTATTATTGCACATGCAAGGTGGGTCAATCTGAATCTCAGTGGTGAAACAATTTTATAAGTTCACAGAGTCTGCTCAGGAGGCTCAAACCTACAACTGTTGGATAAACAACTGAATCCATTACCGGATGAATGGATATTTAGCCATACATGACTGTGTATACATTCGCTTCTGTATCGGCTTATTAGATGAAGTTGTGTGACACGTGGTGGAGTGTCTGCCTTGTATGGGTTCGAACCCTTCTTTAGTGTGAGTGCCTGCACTAAGTATTATGTTGTCTTCTAGGCATGTTTTGTTAGTGCTATATAGTTTGAAACTAAGTCATCGTCAGGTGTTGGTGGATATGATGATTATTGTTATTATGGCGATGACATGATGGTCATGCTGTGTATGCCGTGATGATGTTTTATTGTTGTTCTGTGTATGTCTTGTTTGCTCTAGTGCTTCACATTTGCAGAACGCTACGAGGAGGCGATCGAGGAGTGGTACTTCAAGCTCCAGCAGACGGAAAATCTCATGAGCTACATCTGTGCCGAAAGATATCTTAAGGACAAGGATCAAAGTACCCTTAGTCTCTTATTGAATTCCTAAATTTATGCAATGAACATATGTATCGAGACTAGGCCAGCGTTTTAAGCCGTATCTAGTCATTAAGTTATATATTGTCGTATTAAAAATGCATGTGGTGCTATTTTGTGTTTGACTGAAATATAAGAGTGGAAGGTGATTATAGCATCCCATTTGTCACCAAGGGTGACCTCTAGGGTTTTCTCTCTTGAGAGGGGTGTGCCGCATAAATTGGTGACAAATGGGATGCTTCTGGGGTGTTCTCATGAGTGGGATGTGCTGCATGAACTTTCAGGTAAATTTACCTGAGTTTGAGGGATTGGAAAGCCAAAGTCTTGGATGAGATCTACAGGAGGTTTGGAGAATGATAACCTTCTACCTACAGAGCGTTATGGGATGGAATTAGTCTGTGACAGTTGTATTACAGTCTGAGATTTGTAAAACTGTTTAGGTAGAACAGATGTGAAATGCTCCAGAATATGACGTTTGACATACCTACAAGTTCGTGTAATAAATTTATGGTGCAGAAATTAAATTTCATGTTAGAGACAACCATCAGATTATTGTTTTGACAAAAATACTTGACCCAATGCTGGTTTCTGATGAGAAGGCATGTTGTTTTGCACTCTTTACCTATGACTCAAATGTGTCTGATATTTTTTATTTGATCTGTGTTCTATATTTGATCAGCCTGCCTGAGAGAAATCTTTGAGCCAAAAGGAGACACTGGCGATAAAGAAGACGAGGAATCGCGTGATCTTCCAAAGAAAAAGAAAGGTCTGTGTCATGATTTCGTTCAGTAGAAATACATAGTGTAGCAAAAAACTGCTATGTAACATGTTGCACCTCTTGTCAACTTAACTTCTCAACAAATGAATATTTTGAGCATATTGTTAATAATTAGTTAATTATCATGCCTATTGTCAATTAAAATTGTGATGTACAACCTGGTTACTGATCGTGAGGGGTGGGTGGATGTATGTAAGTAGATGTCTCAAATGGGTGCTATGTTCTTAATGAGTGAATGAAGTGTTGAATATAATTTTTCTCTCTATTCTGGTGCATTAGTAAAGAAGAAGGAAGAGAAAAAGTCAGACACAGTCACACCTGCCCCAACTGTATCTTCTGAGGTGGAACCTGGAATCATTCCGACTCCTCCGGTTCAGACTACTCCGACTCCTGCAATGGACAAGGACGAACTATGATGGAAGTTCTGACGACGGATCAGGCCTTCGAACTGTTGCATCTGTGTTACTCGGATTAGGTCGTTGCTTAGGAATTGAACCAACTAGGGTTCTTGTTTGTAACTGTCAAGCGTAATGTAATTGAATCAAACCTTTAGTTTGCTCCACTCTGGAGAAGTTTGTAACGAATCAGAAATGAATTTTTGTGTAATTAAATTATTGCAAATGTGTTTTTTACATATAAAGAAATGAGGACTTTTATACAATGTAGACATAAAGATGGTTGATATTAGGTATTTTAGTGTGAATGGCCTCACTCTGGCATGGACATGATTGATTGATTCCTAGTAACCTCCCAAAGATCTACTTAACCTTTCATTTGTGGCTTAGATGAAACGAACAGCATGGCTGCCATAAAGTTGAGTTCTACTCCTGTAATAACCTCAGATGTGGCACTGTCTTGTACTCTTGTTCATTATGTTTGTCCAATGCTTCAATTCTTTTTCTCTCTTTAACACTTTGATAACAAGCAGCACTGGTTTCCCAATCGCTTTTGTCGTTAAACTGTTAAGCAATGCTAAGAACTTGCTATTTCTCTTTGGATTTTCTCCTGACGATTGACTAACCGTGCCTCAGATTCACGTTTCTGTGTAACCTTGTGCACATTAAAAGTGTGGACAATTATATAATAAACGTTGCTATAAAAAAAAGATTATAAGATGTACTGCAATCAGGTTAGAATTAGATAGTTCTAGTTCTAGTTAGATTGTTACTAGAGTGATTTATGGTTTCATCTATTGTTACAAATTATGCTCCCATGATGGTTCATCTAATTGCAATTTGTTTTGAAACAAATGACTTACATCCTGAACTTAATCTAGATAATGAATTCTTTCCTGAAGAGTTCTGTTGTAAACAAGACGTTGAAATCAAATTGTTGCTTTGAGGACTGACAGGTATAGATATGTTAAACTAGTTTATTGTTTACATTATGCAGTTTGGAATTTTGTAACAGAAGATTTGAGATGTGCAACAGAAAAAGCCAGATGAAGGTTTGTCAGATATTAATTTTTGAGTCTAAAGTGTTTTAGAGTATTTCATGTGTGAAGAAACAGTCTGGAAATTTAAAATAAGTTTGGCTTAAAGTTAGGTTGCCACCTCTGTGTTGTAAAGTATACAGATCTTCATATGAAGCAAAGCTTCTGTGTTTAAACATGCTGCCAGCTTTCTGATCTTTCTGTTAAACTTGGCTGATGTTTGTATTTCGAAATTGTCGTTCATTGATTTTGTCTTGGTTTGAAGGTGTTCATTTTCTTTTGAAAAGCGTATTTTAATCACAATTTGACATTTCCAGTTTTGTCTTTTCCTCTGTGTATTTGCTTCCAAAGACATTGTTGCAATAGCTTTGAGTAATAATTGTGCAGCTGTTAAAACTTCCCATCTTCCCAGTTCAAATATCAACTGATTTATCTCCATGCAAGAAACGTATGTATGCAAGTATGAAAACTCTTAATGCTGCACAACTTTTTCAACAGCTCACAAGAGCGATGCACATCTTTGCTATCTGACAGAGATCTAAACAACAGCAGTTTAAAAATATTTGCTGCTGAGCCAAAGTAAATGCAAAAGAAGGCTGTTCCAGAAAGATGGACCAACACGTAAGAAGCAGGCTCATGTTACGGAAAACCAGCGTAGCATCCCTCTTGCCAGGGATACGGTCTCAAGACTGTGATCTTGGTCTCGAGACGGTCTTGAGACCTGAAAACTGCGGTCTTTGTTTCGAGTGCATTGGTCTTGGACCAACAGTCTTTGTCTCGAGAATGCGTCGGTCTTGGTCATGGTCTTAAAGGAACGGTCTTGGGATTGGTCCCCGTCTTCAATTAGTGTTATTGGTCATTTGCCGTATCATAGCAACTTTTTCTATATGTGTCTGGTACTTTCGATTATTAGAGACACCGGATGTTTAGGTCCTACGCGATTGTAATCGATTTATGGCGTGCTGACCAAACTAGTAGATCTTTTTATACTATGAGCAGAAAAAAAATGCATTTGCAACAGAGCCAGCCATTTAAAAATTTGCTTTAACAAATTGCAAGGTTTTCGAACAATCTATCGGGGTCCGTGCAAGTACACCATTTAAACGTTAATCTACTTGTTCAGATGTCTTAAATTATTTACCTATCATATACTGTAAGTCATTTATAGTGTGATATTCTCAGGCCGAAGTCAAGGGCTCTACCCGAAAAAGTTCAGAGTGGCCGATAAAACTGTTTTCTTGACCATTATTCAGATTAATATTCTTCAGCATTAAAATTACTGTTTTAAGCATGTTATTCTGTTTTACCATCCTAATAAATTGAATTGTTTATAAAAAAGAGTACCGGTCTTGGTCTTGCGCCATTGGTCTTGGTCACCACCTTTCAATTAAATGTGGCAGTACTCTCTTTAGTGGATATTCATACTGCGGAGATCATTTAAGTGATTCATGTGGCACAGCGGCCGATCGATCAGAGCGGTGTCTGTGCACTTCTGAGCAAAAACTGTTGGAAGAAGGGTGGTATCAAATTTCGGTAATGCTGTGTATGTACTGAGAGATGTCAACTGCCCACTGTTTTTCAAACTGTAAGATTACTATGTATGTGTGCAGGTAAATAAGAATGAATTGTGTGTAGTTTACTGGCAGGGCCGTACGGAGGGGGGCCAACTGGGCCATGGCCCAGAGCACAAATGTGGAAATGGCGCAAATTTCAGGATGGGATAACTTATTATTCCATAAAATGCACTGTTTTCAAAATGTGGGGGCACCAGATTGATGCTAGGCACAGGGCACAATTATAGGTCGGTACGGCCCTGTTTACTGGAGCTAATCTCAAATACGTTCATTTACACTTAACACTCGGAGATGATGTTAACTGCCTGAAACAACGCATAACCATGTAGGATCAATTGTGAACCCATCACATTGTCAGCATCTGCAATTGCTCTCTTAAGGAGTACTAACAAAAGCCTAAATGAGTAAAGCCTGCTGATCATAGCCGGATGTGGCCTCTGCTGCTCTGCAACTCGTTATTAGTTTTATAACGTCCACCTTACGACCTCGGCAATGGATCAACTGGGCTACAGCTCTTCGTCTCTATCGGTGACATTTGCTAGCTTGCGTGCATACTTACTGAACTAGACGGCGTCATGCACGAATGAGTGGCGAAGTCGTCAATACTGAAAAAACCGAGCGCATAGGCCGCCCCACCAGTAATAATGGATGCTGCGGATCATTCATTTAGAGGACTTCTATATGATAGCGCTCCTAGTCAGAGACGGCAATCCAACTAAGACGGCAAAGAATTGTTTCCAGATGCTTGTAAAAGAAGCGTACAGCGTCTCGAGCTAAAAGGGCACGCAGATCTGAAGGAATTTCATGTGGCCGGCCCAACCTAAAATTCAATGCATCGGAAAACCGGAACCCAGTCGGTCCCAGTGAAGCACGCCAAGCATACAATGCGATGCGTGGTAAAGTTTTTAAAGCCAAACAAGCCTCTCTAGCGGCTGCACGAAGCACGCACTCAAGCTCTGCAATGCTCCCCAAGAGTGGTAAACATAAATAGCACTGCAGTAGTCAACCTTCAGACATAGGCCTACATAGACCTACTAACATTATTGACATCGATCAAATGACACTAATGATACTAAGACTGCACTAGCGAGATATATATTTAGTCCCTAAATTTCGTTTCCGAATATCTTGTAGGATAAAATGAAAGCAAGAACCAATATGCATGAAAGACGATTATTGCCATAGATTCCTTGCTTGAAAGATAATCAAGTTATATGCCATTCATTTATTTATTTATTCATTCATTCATTCATTACTAAGATCTACTCAGAAGCGCTTCCCACGAAGTGAGCGGCTGAAAGGACGAGTTCAACCATAATTAATTATTATTACAAAATTCTTAGAAGACAGCCTATTCGTATCCCTAAAACTTAAACTGTTAAGCTACGTCTGAAGCGGAAATTTTAGGGTCGGACATTTAATACCTATGATTCTCACGCTGAAAACACAGTGAGTTCACTTTCACCTCTACGCCAACAGCTCAAAGCAACGCGCGGGAAGCGATGAGACGCATTCCACAAAATGATTGGCTATAACGACCAGTGACGTCACACTATCTTCAATGACGTCATAATAATTTCCAAGGAAACGCGGAAAGCTTATTTCTGATATTCGATAATTGTATAATAATTTTTGTTTTCGTGTATCACTTTGATTCTTTATCGTTGAAAACTGGCGATTGAAGTTTAGAAAAATAATTCTGACAAGGTAAACGACAAAGTAAAATATTAAGACAGTTAATTATCGAAATATATAGAACAATTCGGAAGAAACAGAGTAAATGATTACCCAGATAACCACCCACGGCGGGTCGACGTCGGTAACACGTCCACAAACTCATCAGTATCAGACGTCTAACCGACGTCTTGCCGCTCAGCGGGTGCTCAGGTATTCGGCGAGTTTTTCAGACGTCGGCCTGACATCGGTTTCAGACGTCAATCCGATGTCTCCAATTCACGTCGACCCGACGGTTTTTTCAGACGTCAATCCGATGTCTCTAATTCACGTCGTCACGACGGCGTTTTCTGACGTCTTTAATTCACGTCGTTACGACATCAGTTCAAATATCAAGACAGTGCTTCACAATCAGTTACCGTGCCCAATGCATGGTACCCGATTGCTTTATCAGTCAAATTTTCCACTGTTACAAATGAAGTGGCCTACAATGATTATAGACAATATCGTTATAGTGTTTAAGCTCAGATAAAGACTTTTGTGAAAAGGTAGATTTAGCTCTCACTCAGTCTTTATTCAACATCAGTTTAATAAATGTATGAGTACATAATATGCAATTTATGGGGTTCAAGAAAACCAGAAAACCCCAAACAGAAAACTAGAGGTAAAGGACTTCTCCAATGCTTTGCTCTAAGCAGATTTGGGTCTACTCAAATCACATTTTGGCCACAGCTGTTGGGGGCAGGTATGTGTTATTTATAGTAGGCCTAGTCACAATCTAATGTTCATCATCTTTATGCACACAGTGATAGTTTGTAATGTTGAAGTAGAACATACAAATCTATAACATAGTCATTTTAACTTTATATACAACTCAGTTTCAATTCCATTGTATTGTTTCAATAGTAGTCCAATCTTCAGATATAACAGGTAATAATCATAATAAACAGGCATCAATAAAATAACACATTGGAAGCAATAGGAACCCAGTTGGGACAGTCCCAATTTAGCATGACATGGGAGGAGATTCTTATCCTATTGGTACATAAATACACGCGCTTGCACAAATTCAATTTATAGATATTTGTTCTGCAGGATGATAAGCCTAGTGCAGGCATTGAAATAAAGGCTGTGCTTTAACTTACAAAGTATGCATATATCACACCAATTAACTCACAAAGGCACTCAGATACAGCTATCTAGGCAATGTGGCAGTTCAGTCAGTCAGTTTACCATATCTGAGTACAACATAATAAATGCAATAGTTACAATATCACACACGTCATATTATAACATTATATCAGATCATCATGTTCCTGATACCAGATGTGGAAACAAATGTGGAAATGGCACAAATTTCAGGATGGAATAACTTATTATTCCATAAAATGCACTATTTTAAAAATGTGTTTTTGTGGTGATTGCCCCAGATGGATCTGAAAAATTCTATCTTTATGATTATATATATAAATATATATATATAATAATTAAAGTAAAAATAAATAAATTTAAAGCTGAGATATCAATTGGGAAACCCTAATATCAATGCCAATAAGAAGGCTACCCAATCAGTTCAGATTTGGCATCTTGTTTAAAACATTGTGTATAGAGTCAACAAACTGGAATATCACATCCTATACAAGTGTTGTGCATTCAATATTGCATCTGTGAACAGGGCCGTACCGAGGGAGAGGCCAGCGGGGCCGTTGCCCAGGGCACATATGTGGAAATGGCACAAATTTCAGGATGGAATAACTTATTATTCCTAAAATGCACTATTTTAAAAATGTGGGGGCGCCAGATTGATGCTAGGCACAGGGCGCAAATACTATTTTCAAAATGTGGGGTGCCAGATTGATGCTGGGCACAGGGCACGATTATAGCTCGATACGGCCCTGTCTGTTAAGTATTTTGGCTAAGAATTTCTGCACAATTCATCACAAAAAGTCAAAAATTGTTAAACCTGCATCAATGTCCAATATGTCAAAATCTTGTAAGTCCTCATTATTCAATACAATACAACTATCATTTATAGCAGACCTTAATAAAACAGACTTACTTAAAGGACGTGTTACAGAAACAGTTATACGCACTTCTAAAGCGTAATTTGCTGATATAACTTCACATTGAAAGACTAGCCATCAACTTTCAATTGCAATAATTTTAAGCTGTGCTTGCCATTCTGCCCACAAAAATTGAATTGCTACATATATGCCAACTCTTCATCACCAGGGCCATGAGTATGTCAACTGTAGTGACCTACTAACCTTGATGATCAACCCTCTGATGACCCCATGGTAATCATGAGGGATGAACCAAAACTTGAGAATTTCTATAAATATTAGAAACTCTGACTCGGAACAATTAAACTCGTAAACTCGATACTCTGACTCGGCACAAAATAGACACTCGGTTCATCCCTAATAATCATGGCCTTTAAAACAAAACCATCATGACAAACCTAAGATTTTTTAATGTTTCTGTCATCTACAGGCTCTACATAAAGTCTCAAAAGAATCCAAAATAACTGAGTAAATTGTTCTGGTGGAGGCATCATATATTTACGAATTTACAATGCAAAAATTAGAGGAATGGCTTTTAAAATTCACAATCGAAGGCTGACTTCAATTACTCATGCCATAATAAAGTTCTCAAACAGACTTTGATATTGATGTCCATTATGTGCAACGTATCTGATCTGTAACAATAATATGAGCATGGAAAGAAAACTGAATTAAAAATATCTACATGCAAGCATACCTTCCATCAGAGAAAATGCGCTGCATGATTATTTCACAAATGAAATATTTCTTAAGAAATTGTAAATTTATAAGAAAAATTTTTAAATATAATAATCTTAATTGGGTGTATTGGCATTGTTCCCAATTACAATAATGGTTTAAGTGAAGGCAGAAAAAGAGCATGTAATATTCACAAGCACGTGATATTTTTCTGGAGATTTCAACAACGTGGCGGACAATCGAAGACAAGTTCGCAAACGGTTCACACCAGTTCACAATTCTCCGCTTCGCATTTTACCAACACCCCAAAGTGGCAGCCGCCATATTGCAAACAAACAAAAACGAGCAGTAAAAATGTTCCATGTGCTTCTGCTGGTCAGTTACACAACATCTATTGCTGTGAGGGCACGAGTAAAATGCTGATTTGTTGATCTGCTGAGGTAAAATGCTGATCGGAACTTACTGATTGGTCATCATTTTACAAAGCAGACAATCAGCAAGGTGAATGGTATAATGCTGATTAGTAAAATTAACAAACAAGTATTTATGAAGCATTTAAGCCTGTTTGGTTTAAAGAGTTCATAAAGCATTAATCAACGTACTAATTGCATTAATGACAGTTAATTAGAACTTTGTTGTCTTCAATATAGTTAAAATCAACAAACAGACAGCACTGTTTATGAGGCATTGGTCATCATCGGCCTACCAATGTATTAGTCACAGTTAATCAGAACATAGTTGCCTTCAATACTGGTTCAAATAATATAAGAATAACATGAAGCATTAAAATCACAAACAGACAGCACTGTTTATCAGTAAAGTCAATCAGAAATGGTTGACTGACACTAGACACCATATGCCTATATATTTTCATTACCCAAAGAAATGTTAAAATTTGAAAAGTTAGGATACATTTGATTTGAATCTAGTGAAAACATGAGTGATATCTACGAGTTATTTACTAATCAAGCAGTAAATGCAATTGAGAATCGACCGACAGGTGTAGCAATTATTCATTAAGAAAACAATATAGGCCTACGTTCATGATATGTGCAAATGACAGTTGTTCAATAGTTTCCTCAGATTGCTGTGTGCAAATAAAAGTTGTTCAATGTTTCTTCATATTGTTGTTTATAAAAACGAAAATCAGCAAATCAGCATTTTATCTGTGCCCTTGCTGTGACTATCGTGACTGCAGTATCGGGCAATGAACTTTTAATGTGTAACTTTGAACAATCGGCAACCATTGAACGCGCCAATCTTCGAGCATTTTACAATCTTAAAGCGAATGTCAAAAGCGCAGATATGGCGGCTGCTAATAACCGAGGGACTTTACCCGATCCAACTACAGTGATAGACGCCTAGCAGGTAACCACACCGGCAGGTTTGACAACCTGTTTGACTTTATAATATGCAATATTATATTCACCCATAATCGGTAGCCCTAATCATCGAAAAAATACCGAAAAGCACCGAAAATGACGTACCCGAATAGTTTATCGATACAAGGCTACAGAAGTAATTTCATTGTTCGGTATCGATGAATATTACGCCTATGAATATTACGCAAAGGATTAAGGATATACAATCAAAATAACGCTTAATTAGGCCCAACGTCACGCTGCTATTTACAGTTATAACGTTTTAGTGATAAATATAAGACAGCGATGTGGTATTTCATTCAGCGCTACTTCACAAAAGAACGAACACGCATGGCATCTATTTAGAATGGTCGGCCATTAGCCCGCAGATGATTCGCTATCGCTCGGCCACGTGATCCAACTCAAGCAAGCCGCTGCCTCCCGCACTGCCAACGGAGCGGAAATTTTCAGCAGAGTCCTTCTCGTCGGGCTGAAAGTCAAACCTCCGAGCACCCTACGAGATGCCGCGCAACGATGAGCAGCCGATTAAGAAGACGTCAATTTGACGTCGGGCCGCCGAGTAGTGGTTTACTGGGTAAGCCAAAATGACTGATATGTCAAATAAATTTTGATACGCATGCACGTACCAAGAGCAATGTAGTAACTAGTCTTAGCAGGCCTACGCCTACTTAGTGCGAGGATAAATTTCTTTGCCAGGCTTTTTAAACGGAACTGTATTTCTGCCGTTTATTTGTTTCAATAGGTAGTCACACAGAAACGTAGAAAGGAGATCATCACAGTCCAAAAAAGAAGGTAGCATAAAGGTATCTGTGATTCTGTTTTACCTGTTTCTGCCGGTTGCCACTCTGAAACGAAGAAGAGAAGATCAAGACAGTCTGGCGAAGATAAAGAGGTATATGAAAGGTATCTATGGTTCTGTGTTTTATCTGTTTCTGCAGGTTACCACTCTGAAACGAAGAAGAGAAGATCAAGAAAGTCGGTAGAAGAAAAAGAGGTATATGAAAGGTATCTATGGTTCTGTGCTTTACCTGTTTCTGCAGGTCACCACTCTGAAACGAAGAAGAGAAGATCAAGACAGTATGGCGAAGATAAAGAGGTATATGAAAGGTATATGTGATTCTGTGTTTTTCCTGTTCCTGCAGGTTACCACTCTGCAACGAAGAAGAGAAGATCAAGACAATCCAGAGAAGATGGTGAGGTATATGAATGGTATCTGTGGTTCTGTGTTTTACATGTCTCTGCAGGTTACCAGTCTGAAACGAAGAAGAGAAGATCAAGACAGTCTGGCGAAGATAAAGAGGTATATGAAGGGTATCTGTGGTTCTGTGTTTTACCTGTTCCTGCAGGTTGCCACTCTGAAACGAAGAAGAGAAGATCAAGACAATCCAGGGAAGATGGTGAGGTATATGAATGGCATCTGTGGTTCTGTGTTTTATCTGTTTCTGCAGGTCACCAATCTGAAACGAAGAAGAGTAGATCAAGACAGTCTGGCGAAGATAAATAGGTATATGAAAGGTATCTGTGGTTCTGTGTTTTATCTGTTTATGCAGGTCACCACTATGCAATGAAGAAGAGAAGATCAAGAAAGTCGGTAGAAGATAAAGAGGTATATGAAAGGTATCTGTGGTTCTGTGTTTTACCTGTTTCTGCAGGTTACCACTCTGAAACGAAGAAGAGAAGATCAAGAAAGTCGGTAGAAGATGTTGAGGTATATGAAAGGTATCTGTGGTTCTGTGTTTTACCTGTTTCTGCAGGTTGCCACTCTGAAACGAAGAAGAGAAGATCAAGAAAGTCTGGCAAAGATGGTGAGGTATATGAAAGGTATCTGTGGTTCTGTGTTTTATCTGTTCCTGCAGGTCACCAGTCTTAAACGAAGAAGAGAAGATCAAGACAGTCTGGCGAAGATAAAGAGGTATATGAAGGGTATCTGTGGTTCTGTGTTTTACCTGTTTATGCAGGTATCCTCTCTGAAACGAAGAAGAGAAGATCAAGACAGTATGGCGAAGATAAAGAGGTATATGAAAGGTATCTGTGGTTCTGTGTTTTACCTGTTCCTGCAGGTTACCACTCTGCAACGAAGAAGAGAAGATCAAGACAGTCTGGCGAAGATAAAGGGGTATATGAAAGGTATCTGTGGTTCTGTGTTTTACCTGTTTCTGCAGGTTACCACTCTGAAACGAAGAAGAGAAGATCAAGACAATCCAGGGAAGATGGTGAGGTATATGAATGGCATCTGTGGTTCTGTGTTTTATCTGTTTCTGCAGGTCACCACTCTGAAACGAAGAAGAGAAGATCAAGACAGTATGGCGAAGATAAAGAGGTATATGAAAGGTATCTATGGTTCTGTGCTTTACCTGTTTCTGCAGGTCACCAATCTGAAACGAAGAAGAGTAGATCAAGACAGTCTGGCGAAGATAAAGAGGTATATGAAAGGTATCTGTGGTTCTGTGTTTTACCTCTTTCTGCAGGTTACCACTCTGAAACGAAGAAGAGAAGATCAAGACAATCCAGGGAAGATGGTGAGGTATATGAATGGCATCTGTGGTTCTGTGTTTTATCTGTTTCTGCAGGTCACCACTCTGAAACGAAGAAGAGAAGATCAAGACAGTATGGCGAAGATAAAGAGGTATATGAAAGGTATCTATGGTTCTGTGCTTTACCTGTTTCTGCAGGTCACCAATCTGAAACGAAGAAGAGTAGATCAAGACAGTCTGGCGAAGATAAAGAGGTATATGAAAGGTATCTGTGGTTCTGTGTTTTACCTGTTTCTGCAGGTTACCACTCTGAAACGAAGAAGAGAAGATCAAGACAATCTAGGGAAGATGGTGAGGTATATGAATGGCATCTGTGGTTCTGTGTTTTATCTGTTTCTGCAGGTCACCAATCTGAAACGAAGAAGAGAAGATCAAGACAGTCTGGCGAAGATAAAGAGATATATGAAAGGTATCTATGGTTCTGTGCTTTACCTGTTTCTGCTGATCACCACTGTGAAACGAAGAAGAGAAGATCAAGATAGTCTGGCGAAGATAAAGAGATATATGAAAGGTTTCTATGGTTCTGTGCTTTACCTGTTTCTGCAGATCAGCACTCTGAAACGAAGAAGAGAAGATCAAGACAGTCCAGAGAAGATGGTGTTATGTATGAAAGGTATCTGTGGTTCTGTGTTTTACCTGTTTCTGCAGGTTACCACTCTGAAACGAAGAAAAGAAGATCAAGAAAGTCGGTAGAAGATAAAGAGGTATATGAAAGGTATCTGTGGTTCTGTGTTTTACCTGTTTCTGCAGGTTACCACTCTGAAACGAAGAAGAGAAGATCAAGAAAGTCGGTAGAAGATGTTGAGGTATATGAAAGGTATCTGTGGTTCTGTGTTTTACCTGTTTCTGCAGGTTGCCACTCTGAAACGAAGAAGAGAAGATCAAGAAAGTCTGGCAAAGATGGTGAGGTATATGAAAGGTATCTGTGGTTCTGTGTTTTATCTGTTCCTGCAGGTCACCAGTCTTAAACAAAGAAGAGAAGATCAAGACAGTCTGGCGAAGATAAAGAGGTATATGAAGGGTATCTGTGGTTCTGTGTTTTACCTGTTTATGCAGGTATCCTCTCTGAAACGAAGAAGAGAAGATCAAGACAGTATGGCGAAGATAAAGAGGTATATGAAAGGTATCTGTGGTTCTGTGTTTTACCTGTTCCTGCAGGTTACCACTCTGCAACGAAGAAGAGAAGATCAAGACAGTCTGGCGAAGATAAAGGGGTATATGAGAGGTATCTGTGGTTCTGTGTTTTACCTGTTCCTGCAGGTTACCACTCTGCAACGAAGAAGAGAAGATCAAGACAATCCAGAGAAGATGGTGAGGTATATGAATGGCAGCTGTGGTTCTGTGTTTTATCTGTTTCTGCAGGTCACCAATCTGAAAAGAAGAAGAGTAGATGAAGACAGTCTGGCGAAGATAAAGAGGTATATGAAAGGTATCTGTGGTTCTGTGTTTTACCTGTTTCTGCAGGTTACCACTCTGAAACGAAGAAGAGAAGATCAAGACAATCCAGGGAAGATGGTGAGGTATATGAATGGCATCTGTGGTTCTGTGTTTTATCTGTTTCTGCAGGTCACCACTCTGAAACGAAGAAGAGAAGATCAAGACAGTATGGCGAAGATAAAGAGGTATATGAAAGGTATCTATGGTTCTGTGCTTTACCTGTTTCTGCAGGTCACCAATCTGAAACGAAGAAGAGTAGATCAAGACAGTCTGGCGAAGATAAAGAGGTATATGAAAGGTATCTGTGGTTCTGTGTTTTACCTGTTTCTGCAGGTTACCACTCTGAAACGAAGAAGAGAAGATCAAGACAATCCAGGGAAGATGGTGAGGTATATGAATGGCATCTGTGGTTCTGTGTTTTATCTGTTTCTGCAGGTCACCACTCTGAAACGAAGAAGAGAAGATCAAGACAGTATGGCGAAGATAAAGAGGTATATGAAAGGTATCTATGGTTCTGTGCTTTACCTGTTTCTGCAGGTCACCAATCTGAAACGAAGAAGAGTAGATCAAGACAGTCTGGCGAAGATAAAGAGGTATATGAAAGGTATCTGTGGTTCTGTGTTTTACCTGTTTCTGCAGGTTACCACTCTGAAACGAAGAAGAGAAGATCAAGACAATCCAGGGAAGATGGTGAGGTATATGAATGGCATCTGTGGTTCTGTGTTTTATCTGTTTCTGCAGGTCACCACTCTGAAACGAAGAAGAGAAGATCAAGACAGTCTGGCGAAGATAAAGAGATATATGAAAGGTATCTATGGTTCTGTGCTTTACCTGTTTCTGCTGATCACCACTCTGAAACGAAGAAGAGAAGATCAAGATAGTCTGGCGAAGATAAAGAGATATATGAAAGGTTTCTATGGTTCTGTGCTTTACCTGTTTCTGCAGATCAGCACTCTGAAACGAAGAAGAGAAGATCAAGACAGTCCAGAGAAGATGGTGATATGTATGAAAGGTATCTGTGGTTCTGTGTTTTACCTGTTTCTGCAGGTTACCACTCTGAAACGAAGAAAAGAAGATCAAGAAAGTCGGTAGAAGATAAAGAGGTAAATGAAAGGTATCTGTGGTTCTGTGTTTTACCTGTTTCTACAGGTTGCCACTCTGAAACGAAGAAAAGAAGATCAAGAAAGTCGGTAGAAGATGTTGAGGTATATGAAAGGTATATGTGGTTCTGTGTTTTACCTGTTTCTGCAGGTTACCAGTCTGAAACGAAGAAGAGAAGATCAAGACAGTATGGCGAAGATGGTGAGGTATATGAAAGGTATCTGTGGTTCTGTGTTTTACCTGTTTCTGCAGGTCACCACTCTGAAACGAGGAAGAGAAGATCAAGACAATCCAGGGAAGATTGTGAGGTATATGAATGGCATCTGTGGTTCTGTGTTTTATATGTTTCTGCAGGTCACCAATCTGAAACGAAGAAGAGTAGATCAAGAGAGTCTGGCGAAGATAAGGAGGTATATGAAAGGTATCTGTGGTTCTGTGTTTTACCTGTTTATGCAGGTCACCACTCTGAAACAAAGAAGAGAAGATCAAGACAATCCAGGGAAGATGGTGAGGTATATGAATGGCATCTGTGGTTCTGTGTTTTACCTGTTTATGCAGGTCACCACTCTGAAACGAAGAAGAGAAGATCAAGAAAGTCGGTAGAAGAAAAAGAGGTATATGAAAGGTATCTATGGTTCTGTGTTTTACCTGTTTCTGCAGGTTGCCACTCTGAAACGAAGAAGAGAAGATCAAGATAATCCAGGGAAGATGGTGAGGTACATGAATGGCATCTGTGGTTCTGTGTTTTATCTGTTTCTGCAGGTCACCAATCTGAAACGAAGAAGAGTAGATCAAGACAGTCTGGCGAAGATAAAGAGGTATATGAAAGGTATCTGTGGTTCTGTGTTTTACCTGTTTCTGCAGGTTACCACTCTGAAACGAAGAAGAGAAGATCAAGACAATCCAGGGAAGATGGTGAGGTATATGACTGGCATCTGTGGTTCTGTGTTTTATATGTTTTTGCAGGTCACCAATCTGAAACGAAGAAGAGTAGATCAAGAGAGTCTGGCGAAGATAAGGAGGTATATGAAAGGTATCTGTGGTTCTGTGTTTTACCTGTTTCTGCAGGTCACCACTCTGAAACGAGGAAGAGAAGATCAAGACAATCCAGGGAAGATTGTGAGGTATATGAATGGCATCTGTGGTTCTGTGTTTTACCTGTTTATGCAGGTCACCACTCTGAAACGAAGAAGAGAAGATCAAGAAAGTCGGTAGAAGATAAAGAGGTATATGAAAGGTATCTATGGTTCTGTGTTTTACCTGTTTCTGCAGGTTGCCACTCTGAAACGAAGAAGAGAAGATCAAGATAATCCAGGGAAGATGGTGAGGTACATGAATGGCATCTGTGGTTCTGTGTTTTATCTGTTTCTGCAGGTCACCAATCTGAAACGAAGAAGAGAAGATCAAGACAGTCTGGCGAAGATAAAGAGGTATATGAAAGGTATCTGTGGTTCTGTGTTTTACCTGTTTCTGCAGGTTACCACTCTGAAACGAAGAAGAGAATATCAAGACAATCCAGGGAAGATGGTGAGGTATATGAATGGCATCTGTGGTTCTGTGTTTTATCTGTTTCTGCAGGTCACCAATCTGAAACAAAGAAGAGTAGATCAAGACAGTCTAGCGAAGATAAAGAGGTATATGAAAGGTATCTGTGGTTCTGTGTTTTACCTGTTTATGCAGGTCACCACTCTGAAACGAAGAAGAGAAGATCAAGACAATCCAGGGAAGATGGTGAGGTATATGAATGGCATCTGTGGTTCTGTGTTTTACCTGTTTATGCAGGTCACCACTCTGAAACGAAGAAGAGAAGATCAAGACAGTCTGGCGAAGATAAAGAGGTATATGAAAGGTATCTGTGGTTCTGTGTTTTACCTATCTCTGCAGGTTACCAGTCTGAAACGAAGAAGAGAAGATCAAGACAGTATGGCGAAGATGGTGAGGTATATGAAAGGTATCTGTGGTTCTGTGTTTTACCTGTTTCTGCAGGTCACCACTCTGAAACGAAGAAGAGAAGATCAAGACAATCCAGGGAAGATGGTGAGGTATATGACTGGCATCTGTGGTTCTGTGTTTTATATGTTTTTGCAGGTCACCAATCTGAAACGAAGAAGAGTAGATCAAGAGAGTCTGGCGAAGATAAGGAGGTATATGAAAGGTATCTGTGGTTCTGTGTTTTACCTGTTTCTGCAGGTCACCACTCTGAAACGAAGAAGAGAAGATCAAGACAATCCAGGGAAGATGGTGAGGTATATGAATGGCATCTGTGGTTCTGTGTTTTATCTGTTTCTGCAGGTCACCAATCTGAAACAAAGAAGATTAGATCAAGACAGTCTGGCGAAGATAAGGGGGTATATGAAAGGTATCTGTGGTTCTGTGTTTTACCTGTTTATGCAGGTCACCACTCTGAAACGAAGAAGAGAAGATCAAGACAATCCAGGGAAGATGGTGAGGTATATGAATGGCATCTGTGGTTCTGTGTTTTACCTGTTTATGCAGGTCACCACTCTGAAACGAAGAAGAGAAGATCAAGACAATCCAGGGAAGATGGTGAGGTATATGAATGGCATCTGTGGTTCTGTGTTTTATCTGTTTCTGCAGGTCACCAATCTGAAGCGAAGAAGAGTAGATCAAGAGAGTCTGGCGAAGATAAGGAGGTATATGAAAGGTATCTGTGGTTCTGTGTTTTACCTGTTTATGCAGGTCACCACTCTGAAACAAAGAAGAGAAGATGAAGACAATCCAGGGAAGATGGTGAGGTATATGAATGGCATCTGTGGTTCTGTGTTTTACCTGTTTATGCAGGTCACCACTCTGAAACAAAGAAGAGAAGATCAAGATAATCCAGGGAAGATGGTGAGGTACATGAATGGCATCTGTGGTTCTGTGTTTTATCTGTTTCTGCAGGTCACCAATCTGAAACGAAGAAGAGAAGATCAAGACAGTCTGGCGAAGATAAAGAGGTATATGAAAGGTATCTGTGGTTCTGTGTTTTACCTGTTTCTGCAGGTTACCACTCTGAAACGAAGAAGAGAAGATCAAGACAATCCAGGGAAGATGGTGAGGTATATGAATGGCATCTGTGGTTCTGTGTTTTATCTGTTTCTGCAGGTCACCAATCTGAAACGAAGAAGAGAAGATCAAGACAGTCTGGCGAAGATAAAGAGGTATATGAAAGGTATCTGTGGTTCTGTGTTTTACCTGTTTCTGCAGGTTACCACTCTGAAACGAAGAAGAGAAGATCAAGACAATCCAGGGAAGATGGTGAGGTACATGAATGGCATCTGTGGTTCTGTGTTTTATCTGTTTCTGCAGGTCACCAATCTGAAACGAAGAAGAGAAGATCAAGACAGTCTGGCGAAGATAAAGAGGTATATGAAAGGTATCTGTGGTTCTGTGTTTTACCTGTTTCTGCAGGTTACCACTCTGAAACGAAGAAGAGAAGATCAAGACAATCCAGGGAAGATGGTGAGGTATATGAATGGCATCTGTGGTTCTGTGTTTTATCTGTTTCTGCAGGTCACCAATCTGAAACAAAGAAGAGTAGATCAAGACAGTCTGGCGAAGATAAAGAGGTATATGAAAGGTATCTGTGGTTCTGTGTTTTACTTGTTTATGCAGGTCACCACTCTGAAACGAAGAAGAGAAGATCAAGACAATCCAGGGAAGATGGTGAGGTATATGAATGGCATCTGTGGTTCTGTGTTTTACCTGTTTATGCAGGTCACCACTCTGAAACGAAGAAGAGAAGATCAAGACAGTCTGGCGAAGATAAAGAGGTATATGAAAGGTATCTGTGGTTCTGTGTTTTACCTCTTTCTGCAGGTTACCAGTCTGAAACGAAGAAGAGAAGATCAAGGCAGTATGGCGAAGATGGTGAGGTATATGAAAGGTATCTGTGGTTCTGTGTTTTACCTGTTTCTGCAGGTCACCACTCTGAAACGAAGAAGAGAAGATCAAGACAATCCAGGGAAGATGGTGAGGTATATGAAGATCATGAAAGTCGGTAGACGATTGTGAGGTATATGAAAGGTATCTGTGGTTGTGTGTTTTACCTATCTCTGCAGGTTACCAGTCTGAAACGAAGAAGAGAAGATCAAGACAGTATGGCGAAGATGGTGAGGTATATGAAAGGTATCTGTGGTTCTGTGTTTTACCTGTTTCTGCAGGTCACCACTCTGAAACGAAGAAGAGAAGATCAAGACAATCCAGGGAAGATGGTGAGGTATATGACTGGCATCTGTGGTTCTGTGTTTTATATGTTTTTGCAGGTCACCAATCTGAAACGAAGAAGAGTAGATCAAGAGAGTCTGGCGAAGATAAGGAGGTATATGAAAGGTATCTGTGGTTCTGTGTTTTACCTGTTTCTGCAGGTTACCACTCTGAAACGAGGAAGAGAAGATCAAGACAATCCAGGGAAGATTGTGAGGTATATGAATGGCATCTGTGGTTCTGTGTTTTATATGTTTCTGCAGGTCACCAATCTGAAACGAAGAAGAGTAGATCAAGAGAGTCTGGCGAAGATAAGGAGGTATATGAAAGGTATCTGTGGTTCTGTGTTTTACCTGTTTATGCAGGTCACCACTCTGAAACAAAGAAGAGAAGATCAAGACAATCCAGGGAAGATGGTGAGGTATATGAATGGCATCTGTGGTTCTGTGTTTTACCTGTTTATGCAGGTCACCACTCTGAAACGAAGAAGAGAAGATCAAGAAAGTCGGTAGAAGAAAAAGAGGTATATGAAAGGTATCTATGGTTCTGTGTTTTACCTGTTTCTGCAGGTTGCCACTCTGAAACGAAGAAGAGAAGATCAAGATAATCCAGGGAAGATGGTGAGTTACATGAATGGCATCTGTGGTTCTGTGTTTTATCTGTTTCTGCAGGTCACCAATCTGAAACGAAGAAGAGAAGATCAAGACAGTCTGGCGAAGATAAAGAGGTATATGAAAGGTATCTGTGGTTCTGTGTTTTACCTGTTTCTGCAGGTTACCACTCTGAAACGAAGAAGAGAATATCAAGACAATCCAGGGAAGATGGTGAGGTATATGAATGGCATCTGTGGTTCTGTGTTTTATCTGTTTCTGCAGGTCACCAATCTGAAACAAAGAAGAGTAGATCAAGACAGTCTAGCGAAGATAAAGAGGTATATGAAAGGTATCTGTTGTTCTGTGTTTTACCTGTTTATGCAGGTCACCACTCTGAAACGAAGAAGAGAAGATCAAGACAATCCAGGGAAGATGGTGAGGTATATGAATGGCATCTGTGGTTCTGTGTTTTACCTGTTTATGCAGGTCACCACTCTGAAACGAAGAAGAGAAGATCAAGACAGTCTGGCGAAGATAAAGAGGTATATGAAAGGTATCTGTGGTTCTGTGTTTTACCTATCTCTGCAGGTTACCAGTCTGAAACGAAGAAGAGAAGATCAAGACAGTATGGCGAAGATGGTGAGGTATATGAAAGGTATCTGTGGTTCTGTGTTTTACCTGTTTCTGCAGGTCACCACTCTGAAACGAAGAAGAGAAGATCAAGACAATCCAGGGAAGATGGTGAGGTATATGAAGATCATGAAAGTCGGTAGACGATTGTGAGGTATATGAAAGGTATCTGTGGTTGTGTGTTTTACCTATCTCTGCAGGTTACCAGTCTGAAACGAAGAAGAGAAGATCAAGACAGTATGGCGAAGATGGTGAGGTATATGAAAGGTATCTGTGGTTCTGTGTTTTACCTGTTTCTGCAGGTCACCACTCTGAAACGAAGAAGAGAAGATCAAGACAATCCAGGGAAGATGGTGAGGTATATGACTGGCATCTGTGGTTCTGTGTTTTATATGTTTTTGCAGGTCACCAATCTGAAACGAAGAAGAGTAGATCAAGAGAGTCTGGCGAAGATAAGGAGGTATATGAAAGGTATCTGTGGTTCTGTGTTTTACCTGTTTCTGCAGGTCACCACTCTGAAACGAAGAAGAGAAGATCAAGACAATCCAGGGAAGATGGTGAGGTATATGAATGGCATCTGTGGTTCTGTGTTTTATCTGTTTCTGCAGGTCACCAATCTGAAACAAAGAAGAGTAGATCAAGACAGTCTGGCGAAGATAAAGGGGTATATGAAAGGTATCTGTGGTTCTGTGTTTTACCTGTTTATGCAGGTCACCACTCTGAAACGAAGAAGAGAAGATCAAGACAATCCAGGGAAGATGGTGAGGTATATGAATGGCATCTGTGGTTCTGTGTTTTACCTGTTTATGCAGGTCACCACTCTGAAACGAAGAAGAGAAGATCAAGACAATCCAGGGAAGATGGTGAGGTATATGAATGGCATCTGTGGTTCTGTGTTTTATCTGTTTCTGCAGGTCACCAATCTGAAGCGAAGAAGAGTAGATCAAGACAGTCTGGCGAAGATAAAGAGGTATATGAAAGGTATCTGTGGTTCTGTGTTTTACCTGTTTATGCAGGTCACCACTCTGAAACGAAGAAGAGAAGATCAAGACAGTATGGCGAAGATAAAGAGGTATATGAAAGGTATCTGTGATTCTGTGTTTTACCTGTTTCTGCAGGTCACCACTCTGAAACGAAGAAGAGAAGATCAAGACAGTCTGGCAAAGATGGTGAGGTATATGAAAGGTATCTGTGGTTCTGTGTTTTATCTGTTCCTGCAGGTCACCAGTCTTAAACGAAGAAGAGAGGATCAAGACAGTCTGGCGAAGATAAAGAGGTATATGAAAGGTATCTGTGGTTCTGTGTTTTACCTGTTTATGCAGGTCACCACTCTGAAACGAAGAAGAGAAGATCAAGACAATCCAAGGAAGATGGTGAGGTATATGAAGATCAAGAAAGTCGGTAGACGATTGTGAGGTATATGAAAGGTATCTGTGGTTGTGTGTTTTACCTATCTCTGCAGGTTAACAGTCTGAAACGAAGAAGAGAAGATCAAGACAGTATGGCGAAGATGGTGAGGTATATGAAAGGTTTCTGTGGTTCTGTGTTTTACCTGTTTATGCAGGTCACCACTCTGAAACGAAGAAGAGAAGATCAAGACAATCCAGGGAAGATGGTGAGGTATATGACTGGCATCTGTGGTTCTGTGTTTTATATGTTTTTGCAGGTCACCAATCTGAAACGAAGAAGAGTAGATCAAGAGGGTCTGGCGAAGATAAGGAGGTATATGAAAGGTATCTGTGGTTCTGTGTTTTACCTGTTTCTGCAGGTCACCACTCTGAAACGAAGAAGAGAAGATCAAGACAATCCAGGGAAGATGGTGAGGTATATGAATGGCATCTGTGGTTCTGTGTTTTATCTGTTTCTGCAGGTCACCAATCTGAAACAAAGAAGATTAGATCAAGACAGTCTGGCGAAGATAAAGGGGTATATGAAAGGTATCTGTGGTTCTGTGTTTTACCTGTTTATGCAGGTCACCAATCTGAAACGAAGAAGAGTAGATCAAGACAGTCTGGCGAATATAAAGAGGTATATGAATGGTATCTGTGGTTCTGTGTTTTACCTGTTTATGCAGGTCACCACTCTGAAACGAAGAAGAGAAGATCAAGACAATCCAGGGAAGATGGTGAGGTATATGAAAGGTATCTGTGGTTCTGTGTTTTACCTGTTCCTGCAGGTCACCACTCTGAAACGAAGAAGAGAAGATCAAGACAATCCAGGGAAGATGGTGATGTATATGAATGGCATCTGTGGTTCTGTGTTTTATCTGTTTCTGCAGGTCACCAATCTGAAACAAAGAAGAGTAGATCAAGACAGTCTGGCGAAGATAAAGGGGTATATGAAAGGTATCTGTGGTTCTGTGTTTTACCTGTTTATGCAGGTCACCACTCTGAAACGAAGAAGAGAAGATCAAGACAATCTAGGGAAGATGGTGAGGTATATGAAAGGTATCTGTGGTTCTGTGTTTTATCTGTTTCTGCAGGTCACCACACTGAAACGAAGAAGAGAAGATCAAGACAATCCAGGGAAGATGGTGAGATATATGAAAGGTATCTGTGGTTCTGTGTTTTACCTGTTTCTGCAGGTCACCACTCTGAAACGAAGAAGAGAAAATCAAGACATTCCAGGGAAGATGGTGAGGTATATGAATGGCATCTGTGGTTCTGTGTTTTATATGTTTCTGCAGGTCACCAAACTGAAACGAAGAAGAGTAGATCAAGAGAGTCTGGCGAAGATAAAGAGGTATATGAAAGGTATCTGTGGTTCTGTGTTTTACCTGTTTATGCAGATCACCACTCTGAAACGAAGAAGAGAAGATCAAGACAATCCAGGGAAGATGGTGAGGTATATGAATGGCATCTGTGGTTCTGTGTTTTAGCTGTTTCTGCAGGTCACCAATCTGAAACGAAGAAGAGTAGATCAAGACAGTCTGGCGAATATAAAGAGGTATATGAATGGTATCTGTGGTTCTGTGTTTTACCTGTTTATGCAGGTCACCACTCTGAAACGAAGAAGAGAAGATCAAGACAATCCAGGGAAGATGGTGAGGTATATGAAAGGTATCTGTGGTTCTGTGTTTTACCTGTTCCTGCAGGTTACCACTCTGCAACGAAGAAGAGAAGATCAAGACAGTCTGGCGAAGATAAATAGGTATATGAAAGGTATCTGTGGTTCTGTGTTTTATCTGTTCCTGCAGGTCACCAGTCTTAAACGAAGAAGAGAGGATCAAGACAGTCTGGCGAAGATAAAGAGGTATATGAAAGGTATCTGTGGTTCTGTGTTTTACCTGTTTCTGCAGGTTGCCACTTTACTTTATAACCAAATCATGTAACATGACCCTTAGAGAACTTATGGCAACTTTAAGTTTTAGCAATTGACAGTAGCTCTCAAGAATTGAGGTATATTGACTGTTCCTCGTTGCCTGATTATGCACAGTAGTAGGACACAATGGTGTAGGTTCTAAGTTTTCTGCTAATGATTTCTCATTTACAAATACTGTTCTAGTAGCACAAAATTTGAACTGCTTTGTCTGTCAGGTGTAAATTAGAGATGAACCAAAACTCAGCTTAGTAACTCAGCTTGGCCAAGCTGCATAGTTGACATTACTTGGACAAAAAAGTGGATCCGAGTTTAGCTAAAAATCAAGTTTCTGATATTCTGTTTTGAAAACGAAATAATTACAAAACGACAACCGACCTAACTGAAAACAAATACTGTTCTAGTAGTACTTCCTAGTTACTACTTCCTAGTGTAAACCGTGAGCAAAACCAAAACAGTCATAAAAATTTCAGACTGCCAAACTAAAAATCAAGAGAGTGAGATTTTAAAATATTCGAAACTTGAAGTCTATACAACTCAGCTGGTAAGACTCGATACTCAACCTCAGCAGGAAATTGACAATCGGTTCATCTCTAATGTAAATATATGCTATGTTTTAACAATATTTCTGACAAGTATTGTATTATTTTGATGATTGTAGCACCCAGAGTCGCACAAAACATAATTTTATCGGTTGCACATTTGCCAATGATGATTAAGTTACTGTACTTGTCCTCTGCCATGCTGAGCTCATTGTCTTACATTTTCTCACCTTGAATTACCTAATTGTTTTGCTTTGTATAATCTTACATTATCTGAAATCCCTTAACTTGCCAGGCTGGGCTGAGATAATTATCTATAAAATAATCATCTCCATTTAATTACATTTAAACTGACCCAGCTGCAGTACTATTACTAGTATAGGATGAGTTGATGATCACCAGTTATTACAGGAGTCAAATTTAACTGTGTGGCAGCCAAGCAAGGTACCCACTACCTTACACATCAAATGGAAGACAAGCCAACCTTATGGGAGTAACAGGAATCGATCTTCCTTCCTGCTGCTCTTTCTTCACACCTTACTTGTCGATTTGACTGATTGATATTTGTTTAACTGGTGTTTCCCTTGATTCGTCTTTTGACTGATGCTTTGGGATTATGATAATGGTGCTAGTGAAGTCTTCAGATTAGATGAGCTGATGGCTTAAATGACCTTTCCCTGCTGACCTAATTTTTATATGACCTTGCCTCGTTGGTTGATAGAGTTCGCCAGAAGCAGCAGCGGACCAGATAAAAGAACTGGACGCCTTCATCGCGACAATGGATGGAAGCGAGCAGAGCGACTTGGTGGAGCAACTAGCTCAGCATCTTAAGGACAAGCACTTGGGCTTCTACAAGTACCAGGAAAAGACCGACTCACTCCAGGAGAGGTAGGAAGATGAGATGCCTTTTCCATCTAACAGAGGAAGTGTTTTCAGAATGTACAAGAAGTAGTAGTCAATTGATTCTATTATTTTTATGAGAGGTAGGTAGGTAGATATGGTAGAGAAGGTTCCTGCTTACATAAAGAGGTACAGGCAGCAAAGAGTCCTTATCAATATTTATTCTTTGTCCTTGCTTGTTTTTGCTCTTTATGTTTTGATGCATATTGATACTTTGTGACATTTGTGTTGACATGCGTAACGCCAATCGGCGGCTTGCCAAGGAGAAACTGAAGAGTTTGAAAGAGTTCCTGCAAAAGTTCCACCAGGACTGTAATGAGGCCTGTCAGCTGCTGTAACAATGATTCTACTAGCTGATGATTGATGACGTTATGGACAAAGAAGACTTGACTAAATTAGAATTTGCTATTCTATTTAATGCATGTACACCAAAAGGTGAATAGCAGTTTGTTAAATAAAGAATGTACTTACTTAGCTTGCTTGCTTACTTACTTAAAGACAGAGTTGAAAAGAGGGTTACAATGAGGATGAAAAAACTGAAATTAACACTTTAATAATGAGCCTGCATTGGTTTCCCAGTCACTTTTAGTACATTCTCATCATTAAGGTGTTAAACATGAATGAAACTAGAATAAAAATCGACAGAATTGAAGATGGACAAGTACATTATTGATTAGAACGAAGTTGGATTTTTATAAAGACAGATGACTGAAATAAAACTAGAAGCTAGCTAGAATAGAATGCAGATAGAGTATGGTAGAGTAGAATAACGATTGACAAAATAGACTCGAATGTACATTGCCTTTGTGAACATAGAATTTTGCATGTTTGTGAGGTTCTTAAGACATGCTATATAGGTGTTTGATTAAGATTTGGTTGAGGTTAGACAGGAAAAGGTAGCATTAACCGACGATGTAAATAGGAGCTCTTGTGAAGCAGGTTAAATGATCATCAGTCTTTAAAAGGGTGACCGCGCATTTCGTCGCATTCATTTTGTTGCATTCCTTTCGTCAGGTTAAGCATCCTGAGGGTCGATTAGGGTCAGGTTATGGGTCATGAGGGTTAGGGTTGTTTTAAAATGCGACGAAATTTTGAACTGTGACGAAATGAATGCGATGAAATGATCTGCGACGAAATGAATGGGAACCCTTTAAAAGTACTAGGCCTAGTTTGGTAATTTACTGAATTGTAAACTGATTGCATATTCGAAGTAAGTAAATCTCATTATGAGGCACAAGGAAAGCGTGCATCTGAACATTTTGAACATTTGTAGTTGGCTGACTGGGTTGATAAGAAGAAGCGGGCAACACAGGACAACGTGAACCATGATGCCTCAAGTCTACACAGCAAGCACATCCAGCACGAGGCGTTTGCACTTGAGATTAAGTCAAACGAGGACGAGCTTGAGAAGTTGATCAAGGAAAGAGAGCAGCTCATTGCAGAAAATCCTGAGTTGGACAAGGTGTGTATGGTTTATCAGTGTAGTTTATCGTGTGGCACGGTGGCCGATTGGTTAGAGCGGTCGGCCCGTAATGCTCAGTGTACACTGACTGTGCGGGTTCAACCCTCGTCCGAGGTGTCACTTTCTAAGGACCTTGAGCAAGCCCTTTGCACACAATTGCTCTGCAGCACAACTGCAATTGCGTCATCGAGGCGTGTGTATGTACTTCTGAGCAAAAAATGTTGGGAGAAGGGCAATATAGCATTTCAGTTGTATTGTACCAGCGTATAAGGTTGAAATCGTGGGTCATTTGGCTACCTTATTGTAAAACTTTTGCTTCATTTGACTGTTGGGGTTTGAGCTCATGGAGTTTCCAACATGGATACAGAGTTTCAATTGTCAAATTTTATCTGGAGGTGGGGGGTTGAACATTTTTCACATGTCGAGATGTCCCAACTCAGATTTTTATGAACCTGAAACTGGTGCATGGGCTAAATTGTAGAGCGTCACTGTTGATGTGGGTGCCACGGAAAGCTGATATGTGGTTTACTTGAACTCCCAAGGTAATTGCATCAAAATTAACTGGCGGAGTTGAAAAACGAACGGGGGTGGGGGGTGGTTGGACCCTCCCATTTATTTACTACATATATATATATATATATGTGGTATATGTTCAATGCTGTATTGCTGTTATGTAAATAATGAAGCTCCTTATTGATCCATGGTTTGGACTAGCACCATCCGAGAACAGCAGCAGCAGAGTTTTTCCAACATATTAGAGATATAATTCAACAATGAATTTCATGAAGTTGGTTTAGGAGTAGTTTGGATTCTATTTCAGGAGTGTTGACCAGTTGAGTAAATTAGTGCATAGGTCTTGAAATTCTGATAAGTGTTATGATGTAATGAGCTCATGAACTGATAATTACGCAACATTTTTTCGCAAATTATGTGAAAATATGCGAAATTGCATAAACCACGAATCCTAGTCATCAACAATACGTCGTCTAGTCGGTAAACTATAGCCCCTATAGACTAATAATAGCCCGGACAAGCCAATTACAGTTGACACTGACCGAAATTTCCTAACTTTATGCAATGATTTGCGAAAAAAAATTTCCGTTAAAAATTTTTGTCGAAAACTGCCAATTTATGAGAAAATATGCGTGATCGTATAAACCATGGGGCCCCACAGATAATGTGGAATTTCTCATAGAGCAACCATAACTAGTTGAACTTGCTCTGTTTGATGTTGAATTCTGGGATCTATGATTTTATCTTGATTTTCAGGAAGTTGTTGATGAGCATTGAAATGATTGCCTGGCCCTTTAAGTGAGCCTCTAACCGATATTTTAACATTCAGGAGCTTCAGCCACGTCTGGACAGACTTATGAAACAGTGGAAGGACCTCGAGAAAGTGGTTTCAGAAGAGGGGGAGCGACTGTTCAACGCCAACAGACTTCAGAGCTCGGATGAATTTGATGGGTGGATGAAGGAAATCGAATCTCTGATCATCCTGAAAAATGTCTGCCATGATCAAACTTCTGTGAACCTCGTTCAGACTTCTGTGAAGCAGAAGCAGAGCGTAAGTTTGGTTCACATTTTACCAACAACCTGCAGTGCTGCATTGGTTTCTCGGTCGATTTTAGTACATTCTCGTTGTTTAATGTAACGTAAGGCTGTATATACCGATTAAGCAGCCATAATCATAATTGGATAAGGCCGATAATTATCAGAGCAATCAGCGCCGATAATAAAAATTATATTTTATAATATTATTTTCAGTCTATTAAGAGCAAAATGACAACTGCGACATTTCTTTCTCAAGCTTACAAATTCATAATTTCTCCATAAATTACACAACATACCGTGTTCGTGTGCTTAGGTCCGATGATAAATCATATAGCAAAGTAGACACCCGGCGCAATAGGGTAACAATGGTAAAGGATTTCACTTGATCAATTAATTGAATAATGGTCAGGGTTTAGGCCATAGGCTCCCAGTCCCTATATAAAATCGTTTACATCTACATATACACCACTCATAGTTATGTCATGCACAAGTCAATTTATTAATTAATGAGGCATCTAGTTACATAACTATAGCTATGATAATCGTATCATGACAGTAATGATGATGATGATGCTGTTATTTATGTGACTGATGACAATAACACAATTGTACTGACCATGATCCCTACCACCATACAATGTTAAATTGTCCTTTTCATAATACATTATAGAAGTCACTCATTCAATAGACTTGATCTTTTGTTTCCTCAAACTAGAACAGCTATGGCTCAGTCTCGATCTTTTGCTTCAATTGGTTCGTCTCTGTAGAATGCGCTTTCTCCATCTGTTCGCTCTAAAATTCTATCTGGCAGTCTCTCATCCTCTTTTGCTTTTCTCGAAAACTACTTCTTCTCGTCGGGCCTTTCGCATTGGCAGCGCTTCTGAACGGTTCACTCTACTAGAGGCGCTTTATAAATGCTTAAATACAATGCATTAAACAGTGGTGATGGTGGTGTTGATGATGTTGTGGACCTTTATGGCAGATTACAAGAACAGAAAATGGTGGTGGCCACACATGCGAATCTATCTTTGGGGTGCTTGTCTTTGTTACAGATGCTGGAGAGTGTGCTAAAGGCTGAGGAAAGTCAAGAAATTGAACGTGAAGAAGTGGAAGTTGATGAACATCTGAAAGATGAAATTACATGTTGTCGGATGTGCTGAAAGCTCAGATTGTGAAAAGTAATTTTGGGGATGGGAGTGACAATGTAATCAGATGGATTAGTATACATGTATGATATATCTATCAGAGATGGGCTCGACTAGTTACAATGCTAATCGATTAGAATTAGATACTTATATTTGCTAAATAATTAGAATAAGAAAGTCTTGTAGCTAATTGATTAGAATTAGCTACTGAAATTTGCTAATCAATTATAGAATTATCAATATCTTGTAGAATCATTGAGAATCTCTGATTTACATATTTAGAACTACAAGAGGCAGAACTGCCAGAACACTGCTCATTATCAGATATATGACTTTGGTAAACTTGTTACAACAAAATGTATACAACAAAATGTAATTGTACAGCACCCTGAAAGTGCCTTAGTTGACCTAACCAATGAAGCGACAGAAGAAAAATGCAGTATGCAGAGTATCAGAAGAATTTTTGTTGTTGCAATGTTTAGCCGAGGTCTCACGACCTCGGCTAAACGTTGGGATGGCTGTCCCAATGTGCGTGCTGCACTCCCTCCTTTAAACGAGTGATCGTCACGTGGACAGCGCAGAATTTTTCGAATTTCGGTGGAACAGGACATCGCTTGAAACTCACTTCATCGCCTTCCACAGGGACGATGTCACCTTCAATACTGCATATAAAAGATACATGTTCTTTATTCAATCATTTTTATATCTATCAAAGTCAATACCATTAAAAATCTATATTATTATTATCAACATTCTCCAGTCTATGGTGCTGAGCCATTGTGAGTTAAGGACTTGCCCATTGCACTTACTCCATAATTGTCTCGGTGGAGGCTCAAACCTATATGAATTTATTAAGCACCTTTATCCAATGACTCGTCTCTAGTCTATGATGCTGAGCAATTGTGAGTTAAGGACTTGCCCATGGTACTTACTCTGTAATTGTCTCGGTGGTAGCTCAAACCTGCACTCTCCACATTACAAGGTGAGCGCTCTCTAACCAATCAACTACTATATCCGATGATGTAATTTAGCAATGTCCAATTTAGTCAATATTGAAATGCACTGGGCTCTTACACTGAATGCCATCAAGTGAACATCATCCATGGTCCCAGACATGGACCCCCACTTGGCATCTATGGACATTGGACAATCACTCGGACATTTAGTAACCTCTGAGAAGAAGCTGATTCCCTGCTCATAGTAGTGCTATAGAAATGCTGAGATAACAATTACATTATCAGTCTGAATGACAATCAGAGTCAATACCCACTTGAGTTGATATCAACTGAATCACTGTCACATTAAGATGACAGTACACTCAGATGACATAAAAAAACAGCTAATATAAAATTTCTCAGCCAAGGCAGTAGTTTGACAGTGCTGTCTATACAATGACAATATTACAGGCTGACCTCGTCAGAAAGAAACTCGAAAAAAAAGTAACTGCAAGCTTTAAACATATGTTTGACTGCAAAATAAACTGAAGGTGATCATAAACTCAAAATACTAATGCATGATTTAAAGGCAAAGTGCAAAGCAACAGCCTTTGTGAATGCTGCACTATGTTAGTCTGATTTTCCAAAGAAAAGGTGCCAATTATACCAAATTTATATAGCACCTCTGCATATGTAGAACCATGATCCAACATAATTTTCTTCATGCACAAGCAGCATAAATTTCTCTGTCCACTGATACTTTTATTTAATTTTCCCGCAGATCACCTTCAAACTGTCATTATTTCCATATTAATCACTTTGCAGACTTCATCAGAATTTCTAAATTCGTTTTCATCACTTACTCAGATATATGGACAAATATTGGGTCACATCCTTCAGTAGGAATGATGAACCCATGACCTTTCTCTCTACAAAACGACTTCATCCGGCCATGAAAGACAGGTCCAGCACGAGCCCTCTCAGATCTATTAAAAATATCCAATATTATATAACAGTGTACTGTAACATATAATAATAGTAGCTTAAAGCATCTCAAAGGTTCTGTCCTATAAATTTAAAATCTTTGTGTAACCAGCACAAACTCAGTGGTATTGAAACATTTAAACAAAAACTGCCCAGAATTAAAGTGTAAATATTACAAAAGATAAAAGTCGGAGAAAGTACATAAGCAAACCCATAAATTTGAGCACTTAGGGTAAAAGTATTAATGTCAACAAATGAAAGTATTGGCAGGTGGCCAGTCTTCTCCCTCACCAGCTAGTTCACTTCTCACACACAATGTACCAGTATGGTCAATGTGCTCTCTGCTCATTACAGTTTAGCTGGGTACTGGACACAGGTGGAGTAGAAATTCCAAAACAAATTTCTGCCTTGGTAGGAATTTGACTCCCAATCCATCAGCTGACAGTCCAGCACACTAGCTATAGATCGAACATCCCAAGTGAATTACGCCGTAACAGGCCTTTAGTGGTAAATGTAAGGAGGGGCAAAGCAATTCCAAGCCAACTATAGGTCTGGTATATATGTGAAACAAGGATTTTGTAAAATGCCTGACTTCTTAGATTTTAGGCAATATCTAAAATCACCTATTTACGGTTAAGATTAGAGTTAGCGTCAGGGTTAGGGTTAGTGTAGGGTTAGTACAGGGTTAGGGTTTTACAAATTGCCTAGGTATTTTACAAAATCCATAGTTTCACACATTGCCTGTAAGATATATAAGCTCCAGTAGCAAGTCCGGTGAGCGCAGTGAAGCTAGCAACAAACATAGATCCACCAGAAGGTTGGTATAATGTAAGCACGTACAACAAACTTACTGTGAATATGTACGAGATCGGCGAGTTGGAAGCGGACTAGGTATGACGAACCGCTCTGCCATTGGAGATCCAGGAGGAGTAGGCAGATCAGACAACTTCTCAGCTGCACTAGCTTCCGGTCGCTCAGTCATTTTCAGATGGCGGATGAAATCTAAAATTGACGTCGATCATGTAAAGCAATGTTAACACTGGAAAAGGTGTTTGCAGCAAAATCTTACTCTTCAGCATGCCACACTTTGGATTTTAAAATGATGTTATAATTATTAATCAGTCTAGTTACATGTATGGCTTTGTTGGGCATGTGTACATATATATTCTGGGACTGTTGCTGAATGTCACCCAAATTTATGTAAATATTACCAAACAAGCCTATTTCCATTTTCTGTATAATTTATGTTCCTGCTTTTTGTACTTCTGTAAATACTACATTTATAAGCAATTATATTAAAGCCTAATATTTTCCTACATTGTATTAAAATAAAATTTATTATGGAATGATCATGATAAAAAATCTCATGTAATTGTGGTAAATTTAAAAAAAATGATAAGCCAAGTTACGAATGCAAGTAGTTAACTTCACTTCTATAAAAATTGCAGAAATTCAATGAGCTTGGCCGGTCACTGAAAATCAACAGTGTGAGCTGCATGTTGAGCCACACAAGTCTGTGGCATTTATATGTCTTTTTAAAATGACGTCTATAAATAGACGTTGCTCATATAACAAAGACATATCTTTTGACTACCAGTCCTGTCTGATTCTACCTATGAATGATGAGCTACAATGTACAGTACCCATATGCACAAAAACTACTTCCTGTCGTTGATTGATGCTTTATCGTGCGATGTTGGTGCCATATAAATGCAGAACTGTTAAAAAGCAAAGCAAACCTGTTTTAAAAGTTTTTAAATTCTTAAACCGATGTACAATGGATTAGCCCATTAAGTAGACCTGTTTTGTAATTGCAATCGCCACATTTGTAACGTGGGCTATTTAGAAGCTAAGCGCTGGGCGCCATGTTGTAAACGAGCGTCGCGTAGTATTTAATGGCTCGGCATGTTTGTTAGAGAAAAGCCCCAGTCAGAGATATAACGAGGCAGAGAAGCTGCAGAGGCAAGTCTTGGACGAGAAATGCTGGAAGGCGGATGATTGGATGGATTATGGAAAGAGTTCTCCAGACGTTAAGGGCCTTGACGCTAAATCAATAATCCAGACATTCCCGAATTTATACTTGGGAGTGACTTATAGGAAACACCTTGCAATTAAAGTGACTTATGGGAAACACTTTGCAATTAGACTACATGTAACCTATAGTTTAGTCGATGAAAATCGGATAAAATATTTTTACAGAATTATTTGCGACGCCGAATATATCCTTGGCCTACATACTTGTCGTCAGAGATGTCGCTACTCAGAATGTCAGAAATACATAGCGCAACCTAGGCGATCAGAGTTTCATGCGAAAGTTCAAGATTTTATATCACTTGGACCTTATCAAAAGAAAAGTCCACAATGTTTTGGATCTTTAAATCGCCAAAGAATTGATAAAAATAACTCGTGTCTTTCCTGCTTGGTGTCGCCACCGGTCATATTATCTTCATTTTACCCTCCTCTGCATCACAGTTTTTTAGCGCTATTGCAGACATCTTAAATCCGACTGCGTCTCCTCCATCTGTCATTATCTTCTATTTCGAATGGCCACCATTCTGTCAGTCCACATGACCGGGAAAAGAAAAGAAAGGAAGAACAAACTGGGCTCATATTGGCCATCAGCAGCTACCTGTGACATGAATTCTTCCTTAATTCATTCACTTAATTAATTAATTAATTCATTTTAACATTTATATAGCGCCACTTGCCAGTCGACACGAAGGTGCTCCAGGCCCAAACACGGCGATACTAATCAGTCTTCAGCAAATTGTAAGACTAAGGTGCATTACTCCTCGGCAGCCGTCACCAAGACAGTAGTGTAGCCTATATATTTAGGAAAGCGCCCAACGAGGCGGGCAGCAAAGCGATGAACCCGGGCGCTGATAACCCGTATCATATGGGCTATCAGCGTTCGGTGTAGGCTGACCGGGACCGAGCAGCAGAGCGATGAACCAGACGAACATGATGGGTCGTGACTTTTGGCATGAGTGTGACATGTTAATTCGCTTTCTCAGCTTCGCCACCCTATCAGTACATTTCTCACAGCTACATTCGCCAGAGGACACCAGCGGAGAGCCAGAGGACCCTAAGTCGTCTATCCGTCACCCCAGGCTAAGCAACAGGTTTGCAACTCAAAACTGGTCTTTCCTCTTCAAGAATTATATCCAAAGTCATCTGATCCTCCATGTTACAATTCACGATCCAAACGACATCCAGCCTAGGCTGTTTAGCAGATGCCTTGACTCGATCCTCTGACAGCCGGACTCGGACGTCCAGCTCCTGTTTGACAATATCTCTGATCCGATGCCCTGAGCGTGGCTGTCGAGTGGTGTTTTTTTTAGAAGAGGCGGAACCACGCATTTTGCATGATCTACGCTGCCCTGTTGTTCTTCGCCTTGTGGATGGATGCAAGCGTGCTTCCCGCTTAACTCTATTTATGCAGCCTTTGAAGTGACCGTTTAAAAGAATCCCACGAGGTATTTTTCAACAAATCGCTACAGCGTTTATGCGTAGGCCTACTCGAGATTAAGCGTTTTTGTCACATGTAATCATGTGGTAAATGTTTCTACGGAGAAAAATTTAATAAACAAATCAGATGATGTGTACTAGAAACGGTGTATGTATCAAAACAACTGCTCTGCGCTAGGCCTACACTGTTGCAAGAACACTGGGTGCAATTTAAACACTTAGGCCATGTTTTAACAATATTAATTTTTATGATAATATTTATATTAATTACATCTGGGTGTAACTGTTCAGCGTTTTTATGCTTTAAATCTTGAGTTGCAGAATCATCTTACAGGTTAACGCACTCCAAGAAATAACGATGGAAAGGTATTGTAATGTATTAACCCTTACCCCTCCAATTATTATATGAAGCGCATTAAATTTGGACCTTGTGTGCGGCCTCAGGAGTGGTAAAAGTTACAAACAGTTTCAGTGTAATGCAATTTATTATAATAAACTGTAATGAAAGTTAAAGAAATGTGTATAGCACTATGATCTGTTACAAGTGATTGCTGGGGTAATGCGACGCAATGTGAGATCAGAAGGAGTAAACACTACAATTTCCTGGCAAAACAAGTCCTCTGCTGAGGGTTTATTCGAGGTGAGGAATCGTTGACCGGGAGACTTAAAGGCCTGTGAACAGATGCTCTACCATAACCTCGCATTTTTACAGACAGCAAGGGCCACGGTGCTCTCCAATGCTGTGATTGGCTCTTCAGAAGTTGAACACTTCAACTCGTAAGAAAATACCGTGCTAAAAATACCAATTGCCGCAAAAGCATGGTTCTGAGAGCGTATGGCTTGGATCCGACCAATGCTCCCTTTTGGTCGACTTAGCCAACGGCAGCAGCCACCCATACAGTCACTCTTCAGACTTCAGTGCATTTGTAAATAAGTAAGTAGCATGACTAGCAGCTGAAGTGAGCGTGATTCGTTGATGCACGAGGCCTCGACGTGTGTTCTAGAAAACTGTCAACCAGGTTCAAGCAACCGTCTAAAATGATAACGATTCACAGGTACATATCGGTCGGAGAGCATTGGCACCAAAAGTAAATATAATATCTATAATTTCTTCAAATTAAATGTAATTTGTGCCACAAATGGCTATAATGGCCTGTTAACCGTCTTGTTTTCGCTTCAACGCAGTCAACAACATCCGCGTGTCTGAGTACGACGTGGAACCTGCTGCCTTGCGCTATAACTCTGGTCATGGAGTAAGACCCACATTTGTCGTATCATCTGTAACTTTGACTATTAAAATTGCTTTATCAGCGACCACTTCTGATGAATGGTATTCAGACCAGGGATGTGGTCTCGAGATCGCGGTCTTGGTCTCGAGACGGTCTCGAGACCGAAAACTGCGGTCTTGGTCTTGAAGGATTCGGTCTTGGTCTTAGTCTTTGTCTCGGACCATTGGTCTGTCTTGGTCTTGGTCTCGGATGCGTCGGTCTTGAGCTTGGTTTTAAAGGAACGGTCTTGGGATTGGTCTTCGTCTTAGGTTAGCGTTCTTGGTCAATTGCCGTATCAGAGCAATTTCTTTTATATTTGTCGGTTATTTTCGATTAGAGACACCGGTATTTAGACCATAAATATATATATATATATATATATACATGTTAATGTGGGCAAAAAATGCATTTGCAACGGAACCAGCCATTTCAAAATTTGCTTTCACAAATTTCAAGGTTCTGGAACAATCTAATAATTATGTGGTCAGCCTCGTGTAGTCACTATTAGCCTACAATTCCGAGTTCAAGTAGGCTTACATCATTCAAACGGAACATTAATCTAGTTGTCTTAAAGTATCTAGTATTTAAATCGTATACTTTAAGTAATTTATAGTGTGATATTCTCTGGCCGAAGCCAAGGCTGAACCCGGAAAAGTTAATTCAGACTGGCCGGTAAAACTGTTTCTGGACCATTATTAAGATTATTAATCTTCAGCAAAAAATTAATGTTTTAAAGCGTGGTATTCCGTTTTAGCGTCTTAATAAATTGCATTGTTTATAAAAAAGAGCATCGGTCTTGGTCTTGGTTTTGGTCTCGGACCCTGGTAATGCGAGGATGGGTATACGGGATGGGTGGTAATGCGATGATGGTAATGGCGATAGTTGTTAATGCAATGATGGGTATACGGGATGGGTGGTAATGCGATGATGGGTGTACGGAATGGGTGGTAATGCGATGATGGGGTAATGCGATGATGAATATACGGGATGGGTGGTAATGCGATGATGGGTAATGGCGATAGTGGTAATGTGATGATGGGTAAACGGGATGGGTGATAATGCGATGATGGTAATGGGATGATGGCAATGGCCATAGCTGGTAATGCGATGATGAGTATAGGGGATGGGTGGAAATGCGATGATGGGGTAATGCGATGATGAGTATACGGGATGGGTTGTAATGCGATGATGGGGTAATGCGATAATGAGTATACGGGATGGGCGGTAATGCGATGATGGATATACGGGATGGGTGGTAATGCGATGATGGTAATGGCGATAGTTGGTAATGCGATGATGGGTATACGGGATGGGTGGTAATGCGATGATGGGTAGTTGGTAATGCGATGATGGGTATACGGGATGAGTGGTAATGCGATGATGGGTAGTTGGTAATGCGATGATGGATATACGGGATGGGTGGTAATACGATGATGGATATACGGGATGGGTGGTAATGCGATGATGGGTAGTTGGTAATGCGATGATGGATATACGGGATGGGTGGTAATACGATGATGGATATACGGGATGGGTGGTAATGCGATGATGGATATACGGGATGGGTGGTAATGCGATGATGGATATACGGGATGGGTGGTAATGCGATGATGGATATACGGGATGGGTGGTAATGCGATGATGGATATACGGGATGGGTGGTAATGCGATGATGGATATACGGGATGGGTGGTAATGCGATGATGGGTATACGGGATGGGTGGTAATGCGATGATGGGTAGTTGGTAATGCGATGATGGGTATACGGGATGGGTGGTAATGCGATGATGGGTAGTTGGTAATGCGATGATGGATATACGGGATGGGTGGTAATACGATGATGGGTATACGGGATGGGTGGTAATGCGATGATGGGTAGTTGGTAATGCGATGATGGGTATACGGGATGGGTGGTAATGCGATGATGGGTAGTTGGTAATGCGATGATGGATATACGGGATGGGTGGTAATACGATGATGGATATACGGGATGGGTGGTAATGCGATGATGGGTAGTTGGTAATGCGATGATGGATATACGGGATGGGTGGTAATACGATGATGGATATACGGGATGGGTGGTAATGCGATGATGGATATACGGGATGGGTGGTAATGCGATGATGGATATACGGGATGGGTGGTAATGCGATGATGGATATACGGGATGGGTGGTAATGCGATGATGGATATACGGGATGGGTGGTAATGCGATGATGGATATACGGGATGGGTGGTAATGCGATGATGGGTAGTTGGTAATGCGATGATGGATATACGGAATGGGTGGTAATACGATGATGGATATACGGGATGGGTGGTAATGCGATGATGGGTAGTTGGTAATGCGATGATGGATATACGGGATGGGTGGTAATACGATGATGGATATACGGGATGGGTGGTAATGCGATGATGGATATACGGGATGGGTGGTAATGCGATGATGGATATACGGGATGGGTGGTAATGCGATGATGGATATACGGGATGGGTGGTAATGCGATGATGGATATACGGGATGGGTGGTAATGCGATGATGGGTAGTTGGTAATGCGATGATGGATATACGGGATGGGTGGTAATGCGATGATGGATATACGGGATGGGTGGTAATACGATGATGGATATACGGGATGGGTGGTAATGCGATGATGGATATACGGGATGGGTGGTAATACGATGATGGATATACGGGATGGGTAGTAATGCGCTAATCAAATGCAGCTTCCGGAAGACTGCTAGTTGTACAGGTAGTAATGCGATAACGGGTAATTCGATGGTTGGTAATTAGCTTGCGCGCCTCGTTTAATAGTGGCGCTCCATAAATGCGCAATACTAATGATAATATTAACCGGACTCAGTGTTGTCTATGAACTTCACTCAGTTTGCCGGAAACTTATCAAGAAGCCGCCATCTGCGATTGAACGCACGAATTATCGATCAATTTAGATAACCGACATAATTACGGAGCGAAAAAACATTTAAGCCCTGGAGTCAGACAGTCACACACACACACACACACACACACACACACACACACACACACACACACACACACACACACACACACACACACACACACACACACATATATATATATATATATATATATATACACGTAAACTCACCTACACTCACACGCACGCTTTTGCACACACCTAACTACACACGCATAGACACACGTTCACCTAAACACCTAGGCCTACACACACATTTTATCACACAATTCTACACTCATAAACATACGCGTACTTGCTAGAGTAAGTTTGCCATTGTTTGTTATTCGATCGACAGTCATAGCAGATCATGACCAGCTCTTTCTAAAAATAGTCTTCTGGTGGTGTCGTAATCAGCCAGTCTGGGTGTGGCCTGTGCAATTAGCAGTCTTCCGGAAGCTGCATATGATTAGCGCATTGCATATTAAGCTGAACTAAATATTTCTGCTGATTTGCATGACGTGCATGATAGCTGAAAAACAAAGTTGGCCTACGACTAGAACATTCTTATTCAAACGGAGGAATTCCGGATCACTTGAGAGCTCCTGAGTAGATACTAGATAGTCTCAAAGGGGCGTAATATTTATCTTCCTAATAATTAAATAGCTGGTACTAGGTTTTTATACTTGCATCTGGCACCGATATTTTCAAACAGAGACTAGATCTAAAGACATACATGTATAATAGGCAGTAAGACCTTCGACAGCTCACATTGTCGAAGTAATCGTAGTTGTAACTGTAATAAGACATAAACCATTTACGGTTTAATACTGACTTGAGTTAGGCGCACTATCGGTTGAAACTTTGTGCATCATACAACGACGCTATAGAAGTTCTTACATGCCCCTATTATTACAACTGCCCTGGTGACATAGATGGCGTGAAAGAAGAGTGCCCGTCCCCACTGTATCTTGTCCCCAGATTTAATTTGCACCAAATGGTATTATGCAATATATGTAGCATAGATAATTTTTAGCTGTATACAGACCACACACAATGGGCGTTGACCATTGCGTCATTATCGAAGATATTTGAAAAAGTCGCTTACAGATCCGGAATCTAAGCACAAACAGAAGGATTCTAATTAAATTAATCAAAAAGTTAATTTACTAACTGAATCTCAAACACTGCAAAACTGTGATAACAAATAAAACTCATTAACGCGATGACCTATTGTACTCGATGACCTGTTTAACAGGAGTAATCATAATTTAATGTAATGCGAAAGTAATTTACAACATGAATCGACGGAAGTGTCCTAGAAAAGCTACGCTATAAGATCAACTTATAAGAGCTGTACCACTATAATAATGTGTGATCGTGAACAGAGAGCCTGCGTAAATCCGCCATTGCCTGGACTGGCTTGCCAGTTCCAAGTAGGCTTGGGCGATTAGTGACTTTTACTAATCGCGATTAGTAGGCGTCAATT
Organism: Bimastos eiseni; assembly: GCA_959347315.1. NCBI lineage: Eukaryota > Metazoa > Annelida > Clitellata > Crassiclitellata > Lumbricidae > Bimastos > Bimastos eiseni. The sequence goes on along the minus strand of OY365821.1, from coordinate 14,738,495 downwards.
AATCGATTAGTTCGATGAATCGATTAGTAGGCGACTAATCGATTAATCGAGTTTTATTTTGACCCTCGATTAATCGATTAGTAGGCGACTAATCGATTAATCGATTAATTGAGTTTTATTTTGACCCTCGATTAATGGATTAGTAAACTCGATCGATCGATAAGTTTGCACAAGCCGATTTCCATGCCTGGATTTATAAGCTAAAACGACCAGCATACTATTAGAGAGCCTACGTTTATTTCTTAGTTAAACTTGTATGAAGTTACCTATTGTTGAAGTCACAGTAAAGAAAATTCCTCAATTGTCAAAACCTGTCGTCGTCAAATGTGATCAGATGAGCATTGTTGTTCGTTGGGTCAGATAATGACACCTAATCATTTAACTTTTAAGACAGTTGTCGTTCAATAAAAGTCTTCACTTAAGCAGAAAATAAAACAGGTGGCGCTGGAGTGAAAGCGGTTGTACGATACTACTTCTGGTCTTTACCGTTCAAACTTTACCGTCGCAATTTCCGTGAGAATTTATCTTCATTCGTATTTCCCCAACGAGGACCTAAAGTCACGTGAGCACCTGCTTTCACATACTCACGCACACAACCACACACACACACACACACAAACCCAAACAAACACATACACAAACCCAAACACAAAGACACAAACACACACACATATACACATACACCTACACACCTACACACACACACATCGTAAGCTGCCACTCTTACGGACTGGTCTTCTTGCTACTGACCAGATAACCTCCTGATTTTGGTGTGCCATCGTTAAATGCCCTGACATCGTTATTGACATCGACGATGCCCATTCGAATTCAGAAGTCCAAACAAATGCTGACGTCATCGGAAGAGGAACAGACTTGCGCCATCTGTTGATAAGTGTGTTGTGACAAATACCGGAAGGTATATATGCACCAGAGTGTAATACGTCACGAGTGACCTGAACAGCGAACAGGCCTGACGGTTTCTCCCGCGCACGGCGTAGGCTACACGACCGACGGCAGACGACAGCAGAGGGCCTAGAGCAGAGAAAGAGGTCGCTAGGCTAGGTCGTGAATAAATTACAGTATTAGGCTATGGGTCGTCAATGATTGTGGTGCGGTGGAGTGATAGAGTTGCGAAAAGTTTTACGTGACTGTAGGTAGTGCTGTGCCAAGGCTTTGATGAAAGAGGAACGCTTCAAGAAAGCGTGGATGATACAAGACTATGTCGGACGTTCTTCCGTGAGGCTTTCCACAAGGAATATGATCTGGCGAAGATCCAGTCAGTGGCGTGAATGAAGAAGGGGCGAGCGTCAACGATTGAAGACTTTGTGGGATGTTGGAGAGCTCTTCCGTGAGTCTTTTGACGGAAATTAGAAGTCTGGATTCCGTGGACTCATGCAATTTGGACTCCATGTCTTGTGAGCTGCGTCGAATCTTAAACAACGGGTTTGGAAGACGAGGAATTGAAGACTTCGGACACATTGGGTTAAGGACAGATACATTTGGAAAGAGACAGGCAAATATAAGAGTGGAGAGAAAAGCGCATTCAGAAAGACAGACAGACGGACGGACGGAGAGATTGGGAAGGCAGACAGGCAGGCCTATATAGAGAAGCAGACAGATAAACGTACGTAGAGACATAAAGAAAGAGACACAGACAGGTAGACAGAGTATAGACAGGTGAGATGCCGTTCGTTCGATCCGTCTGCTGTGGTCCTACAACTGCTCTGTATCCTTCATCGAAGATGACTGACTACGTTCACCCATTGTCCTTCTGCTTCAGTACCCCTCTAGTAGCTGGGGCCCCTCTCACTCCCGACTCGCCTTCCTGCTTCCAACGAACATCGCTGTCTTCCGGTTGGCCCTCCGACCCACGAGTGCCTCCACTTACTTCGAGTCTGATCACTTACGGTCTGGCAAGTTCCGGTTCCGGTCCAGCGTCGGATCCGACGACTCGTGCCATTGACCTTTCCTTTGGAACGAAGAAGAAGAGGTTCGACGAGAGACTGGCAAAGCGGGAGGTGGTAACACCACCTGGTGCGATTCCATCCACCGTCCAGGTGAAGGTGGAGCAGGCGGTCGACGATGTCGATGACCTCAAGGACGATCGGATGTCGCTGGAGGACCCTGATTCTGCGCAAGAGGCTCCGCTGGATCTGTCCTTGGGACCTGGAGAGAAGGATGCGGTCCGTCTCAACAACTCACAGGCCAACTACAAGAAAACAATTCTACAACGATACAGTATGTACAGGTCACGCTCTACACATTGTATTGCATAGAATTGAATTGCATATATGTATGGATCTCGTTCTATAGGCCCTACATTGAATTGCATGAAATTGTATTGTATGTCATTGCATTTGTATTGAATTTAGTATCTAGTCCATCATATCTGATACAATCAGTAATAAATGGAACGATGTGGCACGGTGGCTGATCGGTTCCGACGATGTGTTACAGTCGGCCCGTAACACTCAGGGTGCGCTGAGTGAGCGTGTTCGACCATCGTCCCTCGTCCGAGGCGTCACAATGTAGAGATCTTGAGCCCTTTGCGCGCAAATGCTCTGCAGACGTGTACATTTCTGAGCAAAAGATGTTGGAAGAAGGGCGATATCAAATTTCAAGAATTTCACGAATTTAGAAGATACACCGATGGATGGCGAGTTAAGCATGTCGTGTTTTGCGTTTCGTTTATTTAGCGCTATGATCGAGCCAAGGACTCAAAGGACGGCGCTAATTGTAGTTGCAAATACAAATTTATGCAGCGCCATTTAGGGAGGCTGATCAGAGACTTTCTCGGCCCCACAGCATGAAGCCATTCCTGAGTATTAATGTCTTTAAGCGCTTGTGAAATAGAGGAATAGATTGGGGTTCATGGCTAGCATGCAACCGATTCCAGGAGGATTGAAGGACCAAGGAAGCAACAGCCCCACTGCCTCTACTCTGAGGAGCAGTCCATGTGGAAACGTAGCTGTGCGAAGAGGAGGCGTCGCTTCTTGTCTCTTGACGACTCACGACCACCTGTCGCCCGCCCGCTCGCTCGCGCCATTGTTGAGAGTGATCGAAAAGGTCACAAGGACCAATCTATTAGATTCGTATATGCAAACACGCACAGGCTCTGCGTTGGTAGGTGAACTTATATATATATATATATATAACCATTATTATAACCATTAAATATACATATACATATATATATATATATATATATATATAACCATTGCCATCGTAATGAATTTCTCTTTCTCTCTTTCTGTGTATAGGTATGTGCGTGTGTGTGCTTGCGCGCTTGTGCACATCACTTATTGTCGTACGATTTATGAATCGATATGTGTGTCAAACTAGAGCAGAGCTGAGCGATGGGTGGTAGAGTGGATAGGTAGACAGGTTGGTTGGGAGGTGTAGGTGGGTGGGTGGATGACAGGTGCGTCGAATCAAATACCCGGATGTCTGGTGCGCACTGCGGAAGTCTTAAGATGCAAATAAAAGGAAGCATTTAATCGCTTGATGACAATAGCACGATTTAGACCAACAAGGGAGATACTGTTCTTCGCCTACAGGACTGTCTGTCTGTCTGTCTGTCTGTCCTCATGCTAGTCTTTTCCTCCATGCCTGCTTGCCTCTCTGTCTGTCTGTCTGTCTATCTGTCTGTCTGTCTGTCTGTCTGTCTGTCTGTCTGTCTGTCTGTCTGTCTGTCTGTCTGACTATAGACCTATGCGTCCTGGGTCTGTGTTTGGAAAAGAGGAGCAGCAGGAGGTTGTCATGTGAGCAGGAAGTGAGAGGGTGAAAGGTTAGCTGGAAAACGGAGGGCATGATATTTGGAAGCGGAACATGCGGATGAATTATGGGTACAGACTACGTAGTCTATTCTCTTGAAGTCGTCATGATATTCATGTCTGCAAAAGCTTAGTCAATGCATGAACGAACGAACGAACGAACGAATGTTGAACGGAAGAATGCGCTGTCATATGCAGTGTTCGTTACTGTATGAGTGTCACATTGAACATTTTAATAGCGTTCGATAATACGTGTCGTATGACACATCTCTAATTCAGTGCGCGCGTTTGTTAATCTGACTGAATAACTGATACGTACACTGCACAGGATGGCGCCGTCAGTCAGTCTGTGTGTCTGTCAATCAGTATGTCCGTCCGTCTGTTAATCAGTTCATTAGTCAGTCAGTCAATGTCAGTCAGTCGGTCGGTCAGTCGGTCGGTCGGTCGGTAACTCTGTTCGTCTGTCTGTCAAGCAGTTTGTAAGTCAACCTTGTGGTTAAAAACCCTGCTCTGCTATTTTCGCCAATATCCAGGCATAACACGAGCATAGATTTGTCAATCCATGGAGCAGAACAGGAAACCGTTCCGCTACTACTACAGTAGTTTAGGTTTTAAGACACTGTTATAACAATGATCATTAGCGTAGCTCTCCTCCTCCTTCCTCCAGGCTTTGGACTGGCACTGCAAGAGTGCAAGCAGTGGTAGAGTTAGGATGACTCCGCTTTTGTATTTGTACTACCGTCAGAATATACCCTGCAACCAAAAAGCTTCATGACTTAACGTACACCTGATCTTTCCATCACAACTACTGAATAAGAAGATCCATCCATGATGAAATTGAAGTATAAATATAACCGTGCGCATCAAGCATTGGCGTCTCTATTTTCTTAGCCTCGGCATATGCGACCACGCGACCATTCCTTTACGTCGCTTCACTACCAATAAGCCCTAGCCCTGTATATGGGCTTTGAAACCTCGGTTTCTCGATGCCAGCCCGGCACATTTGCCACTAGACTACAATGTACCACGAGCCCTGTAGCAATAATGGAACGTAGGAATGTCGATGAAGATCTGAGGGCCATGCATGAGCGATGCTTCTGAACCGAAACGTTTCGCGCATTAATTATGCGTGACGACTTGATTTCGAATCGGTCTTCGATCGTTCTGAGTGATTTTGCTTCTTCAGTTTCGGTCTCAGATGACTGGTTTACTCGTTACGCATCGCTAATAAGCACCGTATAGTTCTTCAGACGTCGCACTTTAGAGACAAACGAATGCAGCAGACGTGTCAGCATTGTTCGCCTTCCTTTCCGGTTTCTTTTTATGAACACAGAAAGACAAAGCCAGAAAGAGAAAGACAGAAAGCCAAAGCCAGAAAGAGAAAGACAGAAAGACAAAGCCAGAAAGACAAAGCCAGAGAGAGAAAGCCAGAAAGCCAAAGCCAGAGAGAGAAAGACAGAGAGAGAGACAGAGAGAGAAAGACAGAGAGAGAGAGATAGAGAGAAAGATAGAGAGAAACGGAGAGAGACTAGGAGAGACAGAGAAACGAATAGAGGTAGGACAGCATCAACACAGACGGACGCAGAGAGCCAGAGAGAGACAGAGAGAGAAAGACAGAGACAGAGACAGAGAGACAGAGACAGAGACAAAGGGAGATACAGAGAGAGAGAGAGAGAGACAGAGACAGAGAGAGACAGGAAGAGGCAGAGAAACGAATAGAGGTAGGACAGCATCAACACAGACGGACACGGATAAACAGAAGGAGGCAAAGGAGGAGAGAGAAGAAGTTATTAGGAGGGAGAAGGAGAGAGGAGGAGAGAGAGATGGAGACTGAAGAGGACGCGGAGGAGAGAGAAGAAGAGAGAAGTAGCAGCTGAGGGACTTCGTTTAGGACGAGAGAGATTGGAATGTGGAGAAGTCGTTGGATTAGTGTAGGAAAATTGAACGCGTCTGGAGTGAAACTGTGTTCATTACCTTTGAGGATTCTAGTCGATATGCTGTCGATACTCGATCAATGCTAAGCCGATACTCAGCTGATACTCGGTCGATAGTCAGCTGGTCAGTGGAAGGAGAAATCAAGACGGGCGATCAATTTTGAGGAAATTAGTTTTCGGCTAGAGTTAATCTTTGAAGCAATATCTTCGTTAGAAACCTCGGGGTGGATGCATTGAGCTTTCCGCATCCTTTCCAGCAGACTTCCAGGCTCCGATCCTGCGACAACGCCCAATGTCAGAGTCTGAAGAACGGAAAGACAGAAGCTGATAAGAACGGACAATGTCGGACACTGACACACCCATACAGGCAGACAGAACGACAGCTAGGCGCATAAATTCAGACATGCATTGTTCACGGAAACGGACAGTGAAGGAAATGGAGATTGGTTGGGAGGGGGACTTAGACGATGGATGAAGATTATCTCTTGGAAACAGAAGACTCTTTCTGACTACCTGTTTCTATTACAGTCATCTTGATAGCGGAAACCGTTGCTTCAACGTTAATACGCCTTTATATATGTTAGGTTGTCGTTTTGATTCAGTATGTATTCGAGCTGTCTGTTCAGGGAGATTTTACACCCTTTCCTGGGTGGACAGCAATGCCGAGCATCCGTGTCTGTAAGTAGGGGAGTGTCAGGGCGACGAACTAAGAAGACCGGAAATACAGACCATTACATGAGGAACACGTGGTAGAGATTTATATCGAACTGCCTTCAAACCTTGGAAACCGCAGACAGAAACTTTCCTGTTGTATACTATTTTCTTGCGCAATTTGGACATCGGTTCTCTGATGCAACGACGAAATCTAGGTCTTTTTGTATGTCTGTGTATTTTTCTGGCTGCTTGTCTGTTTGTCTGTATGTTTGTCTGTATGTTTGTCTGTCTGTCTGTTTGCATTGTTTGAACACTGCTTCTCCTGGGTAGACCTAGTCTTGTTTGAAGCGCTTGTTCAGACGCTATGACTTCCACTGTCAACGAGGGGGGGGGGCCCAACTGTGTTCAGTGGTTCAACACAGGACAATGGACTCTGGCATCCTGCGCATGCGCTTGGTCGCTAGATGGATGGATGGATGGATAGATGAAAGCATCAAGAGATAGGGGTTCATTATTGAATGGGTTGATCAACAGATTTGAGAAGGTGGGACGATTGGAAGGGAGTTCGTTTTATAGTAGCGTGTGGAGGTGACTGAGAGGTCAGGAATAGACATATATTATAGGCAGGATAGAAATATATGGATAAAATGAACGATGTACCAAGCTATAATTGCGCCCCTTGCCTAGGATTAGGGCCTGATCTGGCGCTCCCACATTTTTCAAGAAAGAATGAATTTATGGAATAATTAAAGTTATTCCATCCTGAAATTTGCGCCCCTTCTATATTTGCGCCCTGTGCCACGGCACCGCTGACATCGCCCTCGCTACGACCCTGTTCGAGGTATATGTATCTTCAGGGTATTTGGGCAAGAGCGAAATCTATGAATAATATAATTATTTTATCTTTAGTGTTTCTGAGGCAATTGCTGAGGGACTCTTGAATATATAGAATTGAACTGTATACGCAGAATATGTAGGCGTCTAACTTCAATAGGAAATAGTATATACGCTGTGTCCGGAAATAGAGGGACCCCCTAATGATAATATAAAAATAAATAGTAAACGTTCATCGATTTTTAAAATTCCAAAACCGTTTTAATCCTGATATATTTATCTAGCAGTGCATACATTTAATAGCTCATGTCGTCCAATAATGACGTCATGATGACGTAATTTCCTTCAAAATTCACGGACTAAAGACTGCCCATAATAAATCTTCAGAATTTGCAACCTTTTAAAAATGTTGTCGATAAACCGCCATGAATATTTATTTCGAATTTATTTTTTTATCTGAACGATATTAGACTACAAGGTGTGTTCAAAGTGTCCGCCTTTGACCTCGACACAAGCTTCAAGACGCTTACGTCATTGACCAATAGAAGTATCAATGACCAGCTGATCAAATGCCTCCCAGAGGCGTAGCTAGGGTATTTTGCCCCCGGGGACAAACTACAAAATTGGCGCCCCTTTTCGAAAAATGCAATACATGCCGCGGATGGCATGGCCTGTAATCTCATGGTGGAAAAATGCACTACAAGCCAATACCGAGTAAATAATAATAGGCTTATTATAATTGTATACAAATTAAAAGTACAATTTAAGTGTACTGCAGATAGTGTAAATAGTTAAAATATTCATATTTACAATTCTTAATTTGTTTGCCACTGTACCACACAAAATAATAAGCATATTACTGGTTATTTTTGTTGCGTAAGTCAAAGTAACCAAAAGTATCAAAACTGTATCGTTTATACTACATAAAAGCCAAATAACGCTAAACTACAGACTTATTATCTAAATCTTTTGCATTTAAACCTTAATCGCGATCGTGACCTCTAAACTTCTAAAGGGCCGCTGTGTAGCTGTTAAGCAAGGTATGGTCTTGGTCCAGGATTGACAGGTAGAATATCAGGTAAGGAGTCTGGGTAAGAATTCTTGAAAAGGTGAGATTTATGTTTAGATTGGAAAGCCAGAGATGAATACGGTAGCTAGGGACAGATGATGTTGGATGGTCTAATAAATAGTGTGAAAAATCTCTAAGTTTTCCAAATTCAGATTAATAATTACTATACCAAATTTGTGCATATTATATTGAGACCATATTCCACTTTAAGTACACGAAACCGATCAATATGATTTTTCAAGAAAATGACATCTGGTTAAGCCTAACATTTTTGATGTCATTTTGTCATGAATATTATGTCGCCCCTTACGTGACTTAGTAATCACTGCCAGTGGAGAAGGGGGCGCCAAAATCATGCTTGACGTCTTGTTTTTAATGAGGATATGGGCCCTTAGTGAGCATGATTCAGTGGTACCAGAGGGGCGCCAAAATCATGTCTGACAACCTGTTTGTAATGAGGATATTTTGTGGGCGCCAAAATTAAACCCTGCTAATTTGGTTCGGACAAAATTATATCCATCAAAATAAAAAATGTAATATTTTTAATCCTCATTTTGGCGCCCCGTCAAAGTGGCGCCCGAGGACACATGTCCCCCTCTGCCCCCTAGCTACGCCTCTGAATGCCTCCCATGCATTACTCTGTAATTTAAAGACGTCACTGTGGGGTAAATTTTTAACCAGGACGTTCGTAAATTGCACATTGGTGGATAAATATGTCAGGATTACAACGGTTTTGGAATTTAAACAAATCGACGACCATTTACTGTTCATATTATCATTAAGGGGTCCCTTTATTTCCGGACATTGTGTATATATAGCGGATGGGAAGCGCTTCTTCCGCTTGTTATAATAGTCCAATGAGTGTACATTTGAACGAACTATAATGATCATTATATTATGTGTACAAACGGTCTCGAATAAGTGACGTCAGTGACCTCTATGGGATTAATGTATATGAGGTGTTTGAGGGTTGTCTTCCTCTCACCCTCTACAGACCAATTTTTTTAATTAGCAGAGGAAGGAAGGGGCTGTTAACGAGAGGGATTGACAGAGAGCATAGGGGTCTGTGCGCACATCCTTAAATTAAGTGCATTAGGCGCCTTCTCTTTCGCCGAATTGTGTTATTATGTCTTCTGTCTCTGTTTCCGTTTGTCTATGTCTCCGTCTGTCTATGTCTCCGTCTGTCTATGTCTCCGTCTGTCTGTGCGCTTATCGCCCTGCGACCTAGTATCATTGTCTTTGCCTGTAGGTCTGCCTAACTGCCAGAAAACGCCCCCTTCCTGAAGGCCCTCGATGTATTCTTCCTCTGCATAGACGACTATCGGTCGAAGCTTCCTACTCAACTCAGCCCTCCCCTTTCTCCATTTCCCCTTCCTACATTTCCCATCCATTTCTTTGAGTCTCGTTCTTAGCCTCAACTAATAAAGCCTGATGCTCGGTTTTTCACATGACTATGTGGCATGTCTTGCGCTCGCTAGCGGTTATTATCTTGCGCTGAAGAAGTTACTAATTATTTTTAACAAGCAGTTAATTCGTGAAAAAGGACAAGTGATACTCAATTTGGGACGCAGAACTAAAATACACATATACGTACCCGTGAAAAATCAAAGGTGATATCTGGTGAAAAGTTAAAGTAAGACAGACAAACAGACAGACAGACACACACATACACGTGACTCAGGTAATTATTATTGTTGACTAGCTGTTAACCCGTAATCATGTAAAATCACAGGTCGTACTTAACCCGTAAAAAATTTGGAGTCGCTGAAAAGTATTTTTGACAACGGTATAGCATTCGCTCACGATTCGACCGCAAATGGCGCTGTTCTCGAGCTTCATCCATTAAGTTTCAATTTAATGTTAATAACTGCAAGTATACATGTACTTGTGATGTATAACTCATACACGTCAATAAAACGTCTTTTACACGTATTAGAATTATTGACACCCTTCAACATTGTATTTGCACACGCCGGACGCAACAACAGCACCGGATGCAGTAAGGTTGCGCAAACCCGGGTCAATAAGTGAATCGTTAAGATAAAACAGAATGACAGATATACGTGACTTTGGTAATTCTTATTGTTGATTAATTTTCTAATTTCGTTGTCTATCTCGTCAAGTGGTGGCTCTGCAGGGAGTTGCAGGAGGGGCCAATGCCGTACCAACTGAGTCTGTGTCCCTTCTCGTTGGCCCATCCAAATTCCAGTTCACTTTCAGTTTCGATGAAACTAGACATCCAATTGGCCACTATGCTTGGTTCCGGGACCCCCGTGGCCCTCTTTTTTAAAAGTACAGATTCCACCACGGATCTTTTCATATTGTATCGGTTTTGTTTCTATCGGTTTTCTTTATCGCTGTCATAGTTTTGCTCAGCATAGTGTACAAGACAACAATGCAATAGAACTACTTTTAGCAATACAATGATACAATATAACTATTTTAAACAATGTAGTGATACAATGGAACTACTTTTTACATTACATTGATCCAAACGTTCAGAAGTGCAGGCATGCCAATCATTATCTTGACGGTGATCAATGACTAGTAAAGTTACTAAAGAACCTGCTCAAGGAGTCTATACCGCATCCACTCTTTTGGTCATACCTGCAACCCTCACCCTTCAAGCTATGAGTTCTAGCCAATCAGCAACCTTGAACCACAGACAGGGTCCATCCATATATTACGTAGGCAAAAAAAATCGGATTTTCGGACCCCCTCGCCCCCCGCTGCACTGCGTACATTTCGTGGACCTCTCCCCATGCGTACGTACATTTGAGCTCTGCCCTCATTGAAAAGGTCAAAGAGCCAAAGACATATATAAGACATTGATTTTATCACAGGCTATTTAATTTATTTTTGTTAAGCATCATATTTAACAGCTTACATTTGGTAACTGTTGTGAAGAAATAAAACATTAATAATACTTGCATTTTAAAGTTTTAATGACAACAAATTGATTAAGCAGGAATATAGTCTGTGATTAGGTTCACAGATCTGATTTTAATATTTCGTATTGTGTACGTCATAATTAGAAAATTATATTTCCGTACGTACATATTTTCGGGACCCCTCCCCCGCCGTACGCACCCGTACGCAAAATCGCCGAAATTCGAAAACCCCTCCCCCTAGCTGCATACGTAATATGTGGAGGACCCCTTACACAGTAGGAAGAATCCGTTTCCTGTTTTCCTGGAAGTAAAATTTATGGGTCAGGTGAGATAGGTGCAGAATTTTCTGGGTTAGGTGAGGTTGGTGCAGCATGATTGTCCGTCTGTCCAAATATTTGCGTGTGCTGATAAGAGCCTGTTACAGTAGGCCTATATCACGCTGTAAAGAAAGGTACGTATACATGTATGTTTGTATGCAGGTGCCGATGTCTGTATGCGTGCATATGTGTATCGATTTATTTTGACATATGTATTTATATAAATGTTATCCAATGCATCTTTTTATACAAAGAAGATAAGTATGTATGTTCCACAAAAACTTTTGATCCACTCAACCGATTGCTCCAAAATTTTGCACGAATAGTATTGGGCAGCCGAGCAAAAACATAGGGGATTCTTATTTACGAGCGCTGAGTCAAATCAGACGGGTTGTCCAAAGCATAGTCCGTGTATATTTATCCTTAAGGGACGAACATGGGGAAGCAATGTTGAACACATTTAAGAATTGTAAGGACTACCCTGGCAAAGCCGGGTACTTCAGCTAGTATTGTATATGTATGTTATTGTATATGTATGTTATTGTATATGTATGTTATTGTATATGTATGTTATTGTATATGTATGTTATTGTATATGTATGTTATTGTATATGTATGTTATTGTATATGTATGTTATTGTATATGTATGTTATTGTATATGTATGTTATTGTATATGTATGTTATTGTATATGTATGTTATTGTATATGTATGTTATTGTATATGTATGTTATTGTATATGTATGTATCCCAAGGTAAATTTCAAAGGCGGAAGCATTGACGGCCTGCAGTCAAACCTCCAGACAGACATGGATGTTGAGACAATTGGTTGGTAACCCTTTGAGCGCCTGCGGCATAACATCCGTGCACCCCTCCGGGTTAGACCCCCCACCGCACTGAGCCTGTACGGGGTCATTGACTACTACTATTTGGCAGTTAATCGCCTTCATTACTCTTTCATTTCCGCTTCCTGTCTCGTTAGCGCCCAACCAGACGACAGACTGGAAAGCTTTTCCTATCCAACGCTAAACGTCGTCAGAAGTAATGTCTACATTGCAACATGCGCTAGTTTACTATCCAATGCTCAGCCTGCGATGTATGTTGCCTGTTTGACCTGACCTGAGGCGGCAGCAATAATTCTGAATAGTTATCCCGATGGGGCGCTATATGAATTAGATGAACGGATGGATAGATGGATGGGTGTTGAATGAATGGATGGATGGATGGATGGATGGATGGGTAGGTTTGGATAGGTTTGGATGGGTGGTTGGGTTTTGGATGGCTGGATTAATAGGTGCGTATGGGTGGGTTGGTTGGTAGATGGATAGATGGATGTCGCTATTATTAATATTGGTACTATTGTGCACTTATCTAGCGCCAAGCCTCACTCGATGGCATTAAAGCAATTGTGACTGAAGGACTTTCTCAGGGTTCACAAGCGGTCACCGTCTCAATGGAGGCCTCAGCCCCTTACAAATCGACCGCTCAACCTTTCCATCATTGTGTTCCAGCAGCTTGAATAATACAATGCAATGTAGCCAGATTTCAAGGAAAGACAATACTCGTCTTCCAGCAAACATAATCTTGGACGACAGTCTCTTTTCATAGATTACCACATTGCTCGAGCTCTAGTATATATATATATATATACTCTTTGGATAACCCATCAACTTTGGATAGGAAACTGGTCATATTATATATATATATATATATATATAATATGACCAGTTTCCTATCCAAAGTTTACAGAAAACTGCGCTGTTTACAACACTCTCTGTATTACTGGAGACACTAACGTCGAAAGAGGGATACTGGAGACCACATCGACCAGACAGTCAAGGGTAGGACAGCCAACGTGCTGCAGACGTGCATAAAGGGATCTACAAGTAGGTAGGCTGCTTTGGTCAAAACCTCGTCATGAATTCATGTGGATAAGAGAGGAGGGGACGTGCTCGAGTGTTTTCTGGTCAAAACTTGTCGTTCGCATTGTCCAGCGACATCTTACCGTTGCCATAACCTCTGACCTCGCCGTACTATAGAACGGATCAACAGTTCAATTTCACAAAATTTTATTTACTGATATAAAGCTTATTTAGTTCACTGTTACATGACAAGTATTACATGGTGATTCCAAAAGGAGTAATGCTGTTCGCCTAGAAGGGACTAAAGAACGGTGTACATATTGGCCAACCAGCAACTGGATTAGTTACATGCGCCTAGCGACATCTTATGGCAGCAGAATGTGTTGACGCTGAAAAGAGGAAATCCCTTTACAGTCTTCACTGGTGCATCCTCATTGAACTGAGATTAATTACTAGTTTCCAATAAATAACCTCATAAAAATTATTACTCTGATGTCGATCTGATCTAGTTTACGTCCAATTTATATGGTCCTTACCTTCGTGAAATGTATATGGCCCTTGCTTGCGTGACAGTCGTGACAACACGTAGACCTACGTCTAGTTTTATAGTTTTACATGTTTTTCTACAAGCAAATCGGGGATTTTTGTTACTATAGTGCCAGTTTTACGACACTGCTTGATAGCTAGAACCATTAGCGTTGCCCTCCTCCTTTATCCAGGTTTGGAACTGACACTGCCAGGGTGCAAGCAGTGGTGTTTATAAGTAAGAACGGGGATTGTAGAAACGTCTTGAAAAAAGGCGTCGGTGGAAGGGAGACATCTTAAAGTTGTCTCAACTTTCGACTAACCTATCCAAGCTGAAAAAGAGCTTTAAGCCCAGATTACTGTACAAAACATCAATTGATCACCTGCTGTTCTCTAAGCACCCACGGTTCCCACGGACTGAAGCTTTCACTAAGTTCTGCATGGCAAACTCGAAGACTAAGTGACTGTTTGATTTCTCTGAAATATGATGAATTTGTAAGTCGCTGCGTATTGACAACGATATTTCCTTTCCAATAAACTAAAATACAATACAATAATTTATGCCTATGCGCCTTAGGCATCATCATATAGGATACCTTTCTGTCCTAGTGGAATGAACGTTTGAGAACACCGACCACATTACTTATTGATTTTGGTGCGACGTCGTTAGATGCCTTTTGCTTTAGATTCTATAGAGTCACAAATTTATAGTGAAAAAATTGACTTTTCTTACTATTTCCGTTTCTGCTTTTAGCAGACATTGAGCAGTGAAGAGCGTCTCTTGGGACTTGACACGAAATGGGAGACAAAGAACATTTGTTTGAGTGGAAAATTCAATGGGATCAGCAGCACAGGATGACTGTTGCCTTAGCAGAAGGATGCGGGTTTAATATGTGTGCGAAGAGCGCTTGATGAATTACCGAGAACAGCGAAAGAGACAGAGGCAGAGACAGAGGCAGAGGCAGAGACAGAGACAGAGGCAGGAAAAGGCATGCAAAGACAGAGATAGATACAGAGACAGAGGCAGAGACAGAGACGGAGGCAGAGACAGAGACAGAGACAGAGGCAGAGACAGAGACAGGCAAAGGCAGCGACAGAGAACTGTGGTTTCATTCTCGGGAATGAGTTTCCAAGTAGGTTTGAGGAAATGACAGTAGAATAACTCATCTTCTGTCAGCCTTCTGTCATCTGTAAGTCATCTTAATCACTTGACACGTGGTTCATTGAGTGGGCGAACGCGATTCGGATATCATCCGCTATCATTTCATCCCGTTATGCAAAGTGACAATACAAATTGACCATTCAAACCGACCAATGTGACCATACAGATAAATAAAATAAATTTTGTGCGCTAGAGGTTGTCGACGGAGGAAGTAATGGGTGGATGCCGTAAATTTGATTTTAGGCAGCGCTTGTTGGTGCAGGACGTGGTCGGGGTCCGTTAGGACAGCCAGAAAGAGGAGAATGACGTCGTAGTCGCAGAGTTTTTCAAATTTTCAAACGTCGATATGGCCCTGAACTGTATAACGGACTACAAGCTCTTTTGATACGTCAACTGGTACGCCTTCGTTGCTTTCCCGAGACCGAACTGTCTCGGGAAAGCAACGAAGGCGTACCAGTTGACGTATCAAAAGAGCTTGTAGTCCGTTATACAGTTCAGGGCCATATCAGAATGATGCATGGCTTCACCAGCAAGATGGCTGGTATAGACATCACTTGTGTGATGTCGATTAAGCTGCTTCAATCTTGAGCAGTTATATCATCAGTCACCTCGACTGAGACATAAGACACAATCTGATCAAGCTGTTATCCAATCAAACCCAGCGAAAATCATATAAAATCTAAAAGTCTATAACATAATTATTTCTATTTGATTCTATTCTAATACTTCCGATTCAATTCATTCCAATACGACATGATATCCAGCAAAAATTAAATAAATCTTTTGTAATTTTATTAATTCTATTCTTATCAGATAAAATATTTCTGATCCAAATCATTCCAATATGATTTTATATTATATATTAAAACCATATTTCATTACTCTGATGAGATAGCCATATTAGGCCTATATATAGTAATACAACTAATAATAATAATAGGACAATTTTTATAGCGCCGTGGAACAGCCGAGGCCGAAAGAAAGGCACTGTACACGAACGAGAAAAAACTGTCAATTACAGTCGTATGAATGTTGGAAAGGATACAATGTATGTCTTAAGCAGCGATTTAAAGGACTCAAGAGATGGTCTATGAGGCACATGAACCTACACATAATCGCAGTTTTAAGGCCATAGAGTAACTCGTCGTCAAAAAGCCCCTGGGTTACTGTTCCGCGTCGAAGAAACTCCCTCACCGGGGTAGAAAAACCTCGGGTGCATTGACTGCATTCTGGAAGAGAAGAGCTGGCGTTTCAACTTCTATCAAGTGATTATATTCGCCCTTCGATTGGGTGATCTTGAAATTTGTCTGAAGGACTTTGCCTCAGATGTCTTCGAGATCAAGCTAAAGGGTAAAACCAGGATGCAGGATGATAACACGGACATTGAACAGAATTTCAAGCTATATGCGTGACGATAAATCTGGCCATGAAATGTTCGTATCGCTTTGAAATCTGATATGATTAGGTGCTTGGCATGACCGTTTGACAGCTCTTTAAATTTAATAGTTCTGAAATAAAATGAAATGTTAAACCATGAAACAGTTGGCCTAATGAACACGTATCACTTGTACGACATGTGTCCGTACAGATGTCACTATATATAAGGATATGCAATAACCGTTTTAAGTATCGTCTGCGCATCCCACACACTAAATGTTTAATGACTGCTCTTGGCCTAGTATGTGCATTATGCATACAGTACTTATGTATATAAAATTTATGTTCATAGAGATGTATAATTTCAATGTATAATTATTTCATTGTTTAAATTTGACTGTAATATGAGTTCCGTGATGATTAACGAATGAAACATTGAACATGTCGTTGACATCGGTATCTTCGTCACTTCATCGTCAATACTCTAGCCATCAAACTATAGACTTGGCAGTTACGTAGGCCTGTGTGCCTGAGTATACTGTCTGGAGCCATAATGGACGCATCACTAATTATTCACTATACGACTACGAATTAAAGATAACTGCTGACACTTTTTTAATTACGCGTCATGTACAGGTTGTTCGGGTCAGAGTTCAGTCAAAAACCTTCCTGTATCGCAATAACAAATGATGCTGGGTTCAAAAGGTCATTGCTCTGTACCAGGCGTGTATGATGCCAGCTTATCATATGGGTTCAGGAATCACACGTGTCTGCGGGGACCAGCCAGTGGAGACTTTTGTTGCTATATAAACACCTTAATGTGACTTTATATATGCTTATTGGGTAAACTATACTTGCACTACTAGATAATTTCTTCTCCTGATTCTCTATATCTTCTTATACGCAGGTTCTTTCGTCACGTGGTCCAACTCTCACCTTCAAATCACTGTAACCCTATACGCCATCGTCCACTCCATTACATAAATTATCTAATCGAATCATCTAGTCTAATATTCTGGATACAATTCATGTCAATGTGATGTGATATAGTTAATCGCATTCCGTTGCGATTTTGATAACATGATATATGATATATGATATATGATATGCACATGTAATATGTGAGATTTATTGTACATTAAATGATACATTGTGTAATATATGGCTTTATATGTGATATTATACATGATTTGATATACGATTGTATAATGTTTCTCTCCGTTCTTTCCCGCTTATAGTTCCTAGATATGACT
>OY365821.1:14650844-14715844 GCA_959347315.1 Bimastos eiseni | reverse complement strand
TCGATTGATACCTTATCAATAAATACGGCGCCAAATAAATGTACAATAACCTAGTAAATAAAATATCATGCTTCACTTTTTAAAAAAGCACGCATACATATGCACAGATATTCTGAGAAATATAAACATACATACATACATACATACAAACGCGTGCATAAAAGCGTACATGCAAACGTCAAAGGCGCTTCTTTCCTCTGTGTTTACGTGTCGAGAGCAACACTGAATAATTATTAGCTATATAGATGCATAGATACGATACGATACGCTACGATACGATACATGCAAAGTCAGCTTTAGTGCAGAGCAATGGAGGCCATCGAGTGCTAGAGGCAAATAGGAAGTGAGTCGAAAGCGATGACCTGTCCGCTATTATCCGGTCCTTTTTGACCTTTCATTGTCAGCACACCGGAAGTTCGTGTGAACCTTGGTCCATTGACCTCTATGTAGAGTTCAGCCGTTACTTACTGAAACGACAAAATTTCCCTTTTTGACGCATGCATCCAAAAGCATTTGATTAGCATGAATTGGTGGTGGGTTTTTGGAGGCCTACACAAAATCTGTTGGACTCGTGACTACCTAGAAGAGCACAGACAAACAGACAAAGGACATTCAGGGCACAGCTAGGATCTGTCGATCGTGCGGTTGGACCAATAGACTTAATTTAAGCTAAATAAAATGGTGCCTTGAACTTTTATAGAAAGTAAATAGGGCTTGAAGAATGAGGACAGGTCTGCCGTAGGAGCGAAATTATTGTTCCGTTATTGTTATTGTTGTTGTCATTTCTAATTATTGTCATTGCTATTGTCGTTATTATTGTCATTCTTTTCATTGTTTTGTTGATGCTATTGTCAATGTTACTGTTAATTGTTATTATTTATTGTCTTTGTCATTATAATTATTACTATACCCCTCGGAACTGTTTGACCAATGTTCGCATCCTCAAAAGAAGAATATTATCTCATTTGAAAACGCATCCATAAAATTGTTAATTTTTGAACCACTGCTAAAACTTGTGCTTACTTAGACATACAGGCTTACAATGTTACATGGAAATAAACTTCTTATTATAATTATCTTACATCTTACCTATACCCACTCTATGATATAGCTCAGCAATTTGTCATGTATGATCAATGCATTCCCAAAACATACTTTTCCTCTTTCTCTTTTGTGCACCTTTGAAATCACATGTCGCACTTTCTTGATTTGCGTTTACTACCTCTAATGTAATTTAGCACATTAACGACTATGAGGTATTTTACCGTTAGAATGGGGTCAAGGTAGACCAACTAATATCATTTCAGTCATCATTGAAATCATTATCGTCATCAACCCTCAATGTAATCGTCATCACCATCATAATCTTAATCATCGTCGTCATTTTCGTTGTTATTAGTCAGACTATATAATTAACATGTACTGATATCGCTATGCGCATTTCATGCTGCCCTAATTACAGGTGTCCAAGTTCTTCCTTCTTCTGCTGTGTTATTTAGATGTTATTATAGGCATGTGATACCCCGGCTAGGAAGTACACGTCCTTCTCTGTGTGTCTGTTTGTATGACTGCCTGTCCCTCTGTCGATAGGCATACATTTTGGCGAGGTTGACAGAATTCTATGCTGACTACAACATTCCATGTGACTTGCAATAATGCTTCCTTGCTCAATGGTCCCATCTCCGAATGCACCGATAAGCTATTATTCCTCGCTCAATGATGCGCTAATGTTCAACCAATAATTATGTTTGTTCGCTCACTATTGCACTAAAGATCAGGTGAGCGTTAATCAAATCACGGAAGACATTGAATCAAACCGGATGAAATGAGATTTGATTAGATTAAACCACATCAAAAAGATTGGATGATTAGAATTAGCGGATGACCATTGATCATCCCTCTCCCTCATCGTCTATCTTCCCACTGACAATGTAAGGTCAGTGTACTTGTCACAGCTTAATTGGAAAGGGGCACAATAAGAGCTGAAAACAAATTTCTGCCCTGGCGAAGAAAGTCAGGCCCGACGAGATGGGGCCATAGGGGCATATGCCCGGCGATGTTTAGGAGCCCGGGCCAGAAATCATTTTCTCACGTAGCATACAGATTATTTGGAGGCCGGTGACTGTCTGCCTAGGGGCCTGGAATTTTCTCTGCGGGCCTGGAGACAGTGACCCTCAGCCTGTCGATTAAAATCCCATCTCTCAAAGCTAATCTGTTGGGCTAAAGCGTCCACTGGATTAGATCGGACGAGATTAGTGTCTGGTAGATGATTACTATTCGTCTGTCTTAACTACCGAATAATTAGCAATTAAGTCATCCTACAAACACACTATCAATCATCCTTAACAGAAATGGCATTTCCTAAAAGCCCGGACACTCATCAAGCATAAAACTTTACGATTTTCTAATGGAATGACGACACGCGTCCGGGTATAATAATAATTATTATTACTATTGTTATTGTTGTTGTTGTTCTTGCCGTTACGACAAGTGGCATTGTCTTGAAGAGGAGTGATACAAACAGGGGAACTGCTTGCTGGGCATCTGGGAGCCTGGGCATCGTCAGCTGGCACTTAGGTCCGAATGGGCAAACGAATGGGGCATCACATGATCCCTCAGTTAGTGTCAGATCGATGATTTGGGGGAGATTGGGTGAGATGGGGCGTGGCGTCAGTGAGTGGAAGGGGGAATCAGGACACATCGCGTTGGATGGACAACTGTGGCCATCATTCACTCTACGGTATTGAGCATGGACACTCAGCATGAAGGCAAACAAAAGGGAGGCATTGAGGGGTAAGCGCAAAATGAAAAGGCGGCGTTTCCTACTCTCGTCCAGGGCTGCAGCAAAGCAATGCGGATACAATGCGATTTAATGTAACGAATAAACAACGACTTCTATAGCGCCGCTGTTTAGTGCACAAGGTTTGAACCGATGACGCTGCAAGACAAATCCCTCTCCAAGTTTATTACTAGTAGGTTTAGGCCTATAGGCAGGCAGAAAGATGAGTAAGTAGGTAGAGAGGTGCATGAGCAGATAGATGGATAAATAGCGGACACGTGTTTGTTGAATATATGTATGAAGAATTCATGCATTTATCCCTAAATGCATAAATTTATGTCTGTTCGTTTAATGTTGTGACTTTTTTAAACATCGCAAAACTCGACGTCTGTGGATGTTCATATAATTAGTGTTGCAAGGGTAAACGATGGGTACACCGTGTTCCCTCCCCAACGCCCATAGCAAACCAGGGCATGAATGAGGGTGCAATTGCAATGAACTTAGCATTGAGCTCTAATTGAGATATTATCGCTCAGGAAATTACTTCCGGTGCCATTGCTATTTGAAGCTGATGACCTATTTATTTAGCGCATTTTTGCGCTTTCGCTGTGGTTGCTGGGGATTATTGGCTTCAGGGCTAGACGCGGCTTCTCTGATAGCCTATGCAATTAAATTCAATACAACTGTATTTTATACAATGCATTACTACTGTATTTGATGCTGCCCTCCTAGTCAACGTATTTGGATGTAATGCTAGATTCAATGTCTGTATTATGACATTGTCAGCGATTCCGAACTTTTCTGAGATACGGCATGGTCAGCTGAGCAATACGTTAAAGTTAAGTAAGTTACGACATGGTCTCTGAAAAAAGCTGATATGACGTCCCTGCTGTGCCGACGATGAGGTTTTTACATAATGGCTCCACTTCTGGCTGTCTCTGGTGGTATACATGTAGGACTGTTCTCATGTCCATCTTATTTTCTTCAATATCTTTTCTGACATTTTCCATCCATATTTTTGTCTGTCTTCCTCGACTCCGTGTTCCCTCCACGTGGCAATATAATACCCTTGCTGGTAACCTCATATTATCCATTCGTGTTACATGTCCAAAGCCATGTCAGTCTTCTTTTTCTGATCTTGTCTGTCGTTGTTTCTCTCTGTCCCAGCTCTGCCCAGGTTACCTGAGATTACCTCATTGCGAATTCTGTCCCATCTGGTCCTCCCCGCTATCCTTCTTAGCTCATTTCCGCCACAAGGATCCTCCTTTCCTCCTCCTTTCCTCCTCCTTTCTCCTCCTTTCCTCCTTCTTTCTCCTCCTTTCCTCCTCCTTTCCTCCTCCTTTCCTCCTCCTTTCCTCCTCCTTTCTCCTCCTTTCCTCCTCCTTTCCTCCTCCTTTCCTCCTCCTTTCCTCCTCCTTTTCTCCTCCTTTCCTCCTCCTTTCTCCTCCTTTCCTCCTCCTTTCCTCCTCCTTTCCTCCTCCTTTCCTCCTCCTTTCCTCCTTCTTTCCTCCTCCTTTCCTCCTCCTTTCCTCCCCTTTTCCTCCTTCTTTCCTCCTCCTTTCCTCCTCCTTTCCTCCTCCTTTTCTCCTCCTTTCCTCCTCCTTTCTCCTCCTTTCCTCCTCCTTTCCTCCTCCTTTCCTCCTCCTTTCCTCCTCCTTTCCTCCTTCTTTCCTCCTCCTTTCCTCCTCCTTTCCTCCTCCTTTCCTCCTCCTTTCCTCCTCCTTTCCTCCTCCTTTCCTCCTCCTTTCATCCTCCTTCCGCAGACACCAGCACTCAGATCCATACAGCAATGCCAGAGTGACAAATGCCATGTACAATTTCAGTTTTGTTCTTGTTGATATGCTGTTCGTTCCACATCTTACTCAGTCTGACAAACATTGCTGATGCGAGGCCAATCCTACGTTTTATGTCCTTTGTGCATTGTCCATCTTTCGTTTTTACTCCCCCCAGGTACACAAACTCTGTGACTTGCTCCAGCTCTTCTCCCTCCAATCTCACCTTCAGCTCCTTGTGTTGTTTTTTGATGATCAATGTATTGGATTTTCCGAACATTCTACTACCATCGTGTACTCTCTGTCGGTTTTTGCAGTTGGTATGGCAATTCTGCTAACAAGTCAATATCATCGGCAAAACGCAGATTGTTAAGTATCTGTCCATGTAGTGTCACTCCAGCTTCGACAGAATTCAGAATTGCGCAACTCAACATGGACTCCAGAAGCAGGTTAAACAAATCTGGCGACAATCCGCAATTCCGCATAGTTGCCGTACACCTTCTGTGATCTTAAACCACTCTGTAAGTTCTCCATCCACTCTGACTGCACTCATTGACTTGCTGTACAGATCTTACGGCATAGTAAAGTAAGATATATAATATAAGCATATCATCTCATACCATAGACCTATATACTATAGCATACAACTTCTCGATATTAATATAATATATGATATAATTAATTATTTCATATATAATTAATTATATATATATCATGGCATATCCTGTGGGTGTAGGTATAATTGAGTATAATAGTAGGCCTACTTTCGACTGGGGAATCACGTATTTTGAGAAGTGTCTTTCTGAGACATGACGAACACATGTCTTTCCGCGTACATCACTGTTACCTATGGCTGTAACGACACAATTCCATTATAGGGTGTGTAAAAATAACCGATTGTCATAACTACCCTACCCCATCTCACCCAATGATGAAATTACCCCGTCATTGTAGGCGTGTATATCAGTATACCGCGTAGTCTACCTCAGAAGGCCATAAACTGTATGACAATCGAGCATTCTTGGGAATAGCATTCTTGGGACAGGTTCACGCAGGTAAAATAATATTGTGTTAGATTGTTTGGCTCATAAACAAGATGATCGGGTGAAGCGTGGTCGTGTTTGCGTGACTTAGCAACATCACGGCCACCAGGGGCGTCATTGCCCTCTCTGAGTGATGGAGGCAAAACCCCAGTCGCCAGAGTTAGCAAGGCAAGATATTCTCCTAAGACTAAAAAATTATCCCCCTACCTGAAATTGGAAGCATTTGCCTACGGACTCCCCTCCCCCCTATGTGGACGCCTCTGACGGCCACTGTTACACGTCACCATCCGTTTCAAACAGTACTGACGGACAACCATAGATGACCGACGTCTAGCAACAAAATGGACAGACACATCTGTGAATGGCGTTGGTCAAGTGCTGAGTTACCCTAGCAGTCTAGTGGCTGACGGAAGTGCTGGCGGTGCTGATAGGTTTTGGTACAGCATTATGGTTTAAGCGCTCGGTCTCAAATGCGGAGAGAATGGGTTTTAAGTTCGAACCACCTCGACGTAGTTCTTATATATCTCTCTTTATAAGAAAATGCCGTGTGTGCAAATGAGCACTTCTGAATTTGTATTAATACAGTACTGCACTTCTCGTTCCTGTGAAAGCCAATAATTGTCTACATGTAGCGTTGAAACACACAGATGTTCTTTAGCAGAGATGTTCGACATTTTCTGGCAATGGCGGACTTGGAGCAATATTTAACAGCAAGTGGCAGGCAAGGAATCTCAGTGGGCTGTAAAAACTGTTGAATTAGGCGTTAAAAACGTGATTCTGATATGCATTATCATTCACAAACATAACAGAAAACTCATAAAGCCTTAACAATGACAAATTAAACCTTTTTATCATCAGTTGTGCTTGAATCCATATAAACATACTCAGGCGAACACGCTTCGATGACGCCAGTGTTGACAAGAATTGGGCACGTCACACTTCAATAAGTCTAGAATCTAGACTGTTGTTCGGCCAGATTTAAGAATTTCGCTATCTTATCCTACGCATCATCAAGAACACCCGATCCTATTCCCAGTAGAACTCGTTAAATACAGCCATCCCTATAAGTCATGCCAAGACGGTTTGATACAAAGAGAAAGCTTGGCACCAACAGTGGCAGAGCAATTATTGGTCTATTAAATTCTGTCGTTTGAAGAGGTAATGACCTACGAATAAATTATTAAATGAGACTTACAGTTGTCTGTCTATCTGTCTGTATATGTGGATAAAAGTATTCTGACGAATTCCAATGGTTCTATTTATGCCTGACAGAAGTTTTATGTTGTATATGACAGAAGTTTTATGTTGTATATAAATTTTTTCACTTGTGAGTTAGGCCTACGTCCCAGTTTATAGAGGGTGAGGGAAGTTAATGTGTAGTCTCCTCGATGCAATCTCTTCGGTAAAGGCTGCACTGCCCTGACTTACTTTTCTGGGGTTTCTTCTTCTAACGTATGTGTTTGTGTCAAGACAATTGCTGGCCTTATCATCACAAATAGCTTAATTAGTATAATATTATTATTCGCATTTATTAAGCGCTACTATATAAAGACAAATCCACTCCTGTCTAATTCAATCCAAAATAAGCTCGGCTAGTGACCTCTAGTAAAGGAAAAAGTAGTCTCAGTTTAACGACACTTTCTGATAGCAAAGACCATTAGCATCACCCTCTTCATTTATCCAGGCTTGGGACGGGCACTGTTAACGTGCACGCAGTGGAGGAGTTAGTAATTAATGTAGGGATTGCTTAAACGCTTCTGTTAGCGTTACTATTCTGAGATTGTGGAGTTTGGGCTAAAGAATCTTACGTTCAACCACAAAGACAGTAACCGGGAAACCCTTCCGGTTTATAAATAACTGGTTAATCTGCCACTTCTCACCAGAACAGGTTTTCTTAAAAATTCTTTCAAACTGAAGGCTATCCACTCGTTCACTTTCATCCGGGTTGGCGAATTCGCTCGACATGCGGATATCCGAGTTGTCTTCGAAGCAATTAATGAGTGTCTGCAAACCAGGCAACGTTAATAGCGGTTCCAATAAGTACTTTGCGATTAGAGTATTTATGTTGTTCCGATCGATGGCTGGCGTCAGAATTAAAATGTAATTCCATCATGGATAAATACATAAATTTGAACGCTAGAAATGGAGAGAGGAGATGGCAGTCTATGTCTCATTTTTTACGTCCAATCACAGCGGACTTTCCATTTACCTCTGCGCGAAAATTTTTTTCTAAATATTGCATGCAGGTTAAAACCTTCCGTTCTAAACGGTTGCCGCCTTCTTTTCCTTTGAATTTTGGCACACAGCAATACGTAGGCATTTTAAAATTTGGCTAACTTGTAGATTACTTTTGCGTGAAGAAGCATACATCACACACAATTTTACCTCGGGTAGCTTACCCACATTTGATACTGGCGCCATCTATTTCACAGAGTCCCCTATTGCAGAGGTATGTGAGGTAAAAGACGACTGCTTCATGTAGTCTAAGAGTCCGATATTGTCTTTGGATTCTGGATAAAAACTAGAAAGATATAAACTAGGACAAATATTTGCATATAGAATGAATATTATTCACAGCAGCCATGCTCCTAAATATTCATTAATGGTAACGCGTGATTAATTAGTATTCATTGCGAAATTGTCTTGATTTTCGTCGCTGAATGAGATTGATGACCAATTAATATCAAAAATAAAAACGTCGACGACAACAGTAACAATAATAGCTACTATTGAAAAAATTTTGTGCTCGAGGAATTATACTTACATGTACGTCATGTAGGCTACCTTAGGTAAAGTGATAAAAGGCCCTATTATTGTTGCTGCTGATGTTGTTGCTGCTACTAATAGGCCTACTACGACTACAACTAGTAGTACTAGTGCTACAAATAATAATAATAACAATAATAATAATAATATCATGGATTCTCTTGTATCAAAGGAGCAGGAAGACAGCTTCGACATGGCATGATTAACGATGTGATCTGGAGAGCTTTCACCAGGGCCAAACTCCAGCCCATCAAAGAACCCAACGGCCTCTCCAGATCGGATGGTAAAAGACCTGACGGAGTCACCTTATACCCTGGTCACGACGTCGTTGTCTGACGTGGGATTTCACGGTCCCTGACACTTTTGCAGCGTCTTATGTACATTTACAATCGCAAAGCCCTGGCGCCGCCGAGGAAATGGCGGCTCATAAACAAGCAATGCAAATATGCAGCAATCTCTGAGTCGCACCATTTTGTCCCTGTTGCAGTCGAAACCGCGGGATCCTGGCATGCAGAGTCACTGAAGTTTGTTGGTGAACTGGGGAGCAGAATCTCGGCAGCAACAGGTGACCAGCGTGATATCAGCCATCTCCTTCAGCGTCTCTCCATCGCCCTCCAAGTTGGAAATTCTATGGCTATTCTGGGCACCTCAGAGCAATGGGGAGACGGGAAATTGAATGACACAATAACACCTAAAAATATTGAAAACGATTAAGGACCTACTAATTAGCCTCTATGTATGATCGATGGTTTACGAATAAATTTACATAATAATAATAATAATGTTACATTAATAATTATAATAAATACAACAATACTGATCTTGATAGTAAAAATAATAATAATAATAATAAAAATAGTAGTAGTAGTAGTAGGGGAAGGTGGAGTAGTAGTAGTAGTAGTATTAGTAGTATTAGTAGTAGTAGTAGTAGTAATAATAATAATAATAATATCAAGGAACTTCTATAGCGGTGTTGTCCGATGCACGCACAAGGTATCAAACCATATCGCAGCAGAACCAAGAAGCATAGGCTGGTCAATGGACCTACAATCCTACATACATGTAGAAGGTACTAATTGGAGTTAATATGGTATAATATTGGAGTCATCCCTTCCACACCTCAGTTATCTTTAAATTGTAATTATGTAAACTTTGGCAGATAAAATGCCCTGCTTTATTCCTTACCAAGTCACTTCAGAGACTTTTAGTTCAACCGGAAATTATGAATAAATATTTATCCATATACTGCTCCTTTACGTAGTGGGGTTAAGCCTTCACGGCCCCACGTGTTGACGCCCTTGAGAAGAATTAAGACCTGTCTGAAAACGATGGGTGTTGTTCTAGTTCTTAATGTCATCTTTACATTTGCATCATTTAAGGCAATTTTGTAATGATTCACTCACCGAATGGCAATGCATTTCTAGCGAGTGAATAGCAACAATTATGTCAATTAATACATTAGATTATTTTGGATATAATTAAGAAGTACTAATGATGATAGTTAACGCATCGTTATAGTTGGACGAAATTCCGGGTTTCCAGAGGGAGGGTTTTTGACACGCATGGCAAATATCTGTGTGTCTGTCTGTGTATATGTGCGTGTTTATCCGTCTTCTTTACCACTACATATGCAGGGATGTTTATCTTTGTCTTTCTGTACAAAAGAGCACAGAGATAAGAATAGAGCACAGAAGAGAGTAAAGTGAAAAGAAGAGAGTACAATGAGCAGAAGAGAGCACTGTGAGTAGAGGAGCGCATTGGCAGCATATGAGAGCACAGTGCGCAGAAAAGAACAAAGTAAGCAGAAGATAGCACAGTGGAAACACGAAGACACAGCGAGCGGAAGAGAGCAGGAGAGCACACTGAGCAGAAGAGATCACTTCCTGTGTTCCGGGCATCCCTCATCACCAAATCGAATTGATTTGCTTAGGCGAACCGAACAGTTATAATCGGTTGAAAATCTTTTAGAGCATTGCGAAGAAGCTGACTTTATCGATAACTTAGCCAAAGTTTACTTATGCTAACGTAGACTTATTACCAACGTCCGTGTTTGATAAAAACCAAAGATAAAGACTAGGACACATATTTGCATACAGGATGAAAATTATTCGCAGCAGACATGCTCATAAATATTCATTAATCGTAACGCGTGATTAATTAGTATTCATTGCGACATTCGAATTTTCATATCGAGCTATGATAAGCGTAATATTGTGTGCGTCAGCAAACACAGTACTTAAATCAACGGAATTTATAGCCGCTGGCAACACACAAGCCGGTTATGATCAAAAATGAAGGAAATAGGACGGACTATTCAAGTTTAATTCGCAACTGGAAGACCAGCGTTAGCCATCTTGTCTTCGTCAACCACTTTCATTGATGTTAGTCAAAGTTCTCTGCGGCCTGTTATATTAAACTAGGCTATATGCAAATGTGTGTGCGTGTGTGTGCGCGTGCGTGCATGTGAGTGTGTGCGGGTGTGGGTATGTGGGTGTGTGTGAAACTGTGAATCTGAACAGCTGTAGATATATACCCATGTACATAATTTAGTGTTATATGCACATGTATAATTGCATATAAATACATAAATGCTCTGCGCCCAAACGTGTTTTCCATTACTCCACGTCCCCCTCCACCCCTCGAACCCCAGCAACTGGAACCGATGTTACTGATAATGACGATGATGATGACAATGATGACGAAAAACGATACAACGCATTTCCCCCACCCCGCAGATATCCTTTGACATAGACCAAAGACAGACATCTAGCGATGAACGCAGCGTGTGTATTAAAGAGTGTCTGTGTCTCGCTTGTTCCTTTCAGTGTCCGTTCCTGGTGACGAGATGAATGAAGTCATGAAACGAGACTTCGTCGACGCAGAGGCCAAGTACAGCGACTTCATAAAAGCGGCGAAACTTGTCGGAGGAAGTAAGAAGCTCACTTTGAGACTTCTCATCAAAACGACTGAACTTAATGTTGTCCTCTTTCACAGCTCTAAGACGACCGAACTTTGATGGTGCTGTGCAGTTGTGCGAAGTTAATCGAGGGGGTGTAGAGAGGTTCACGGCGATGCGGCTGCAGGCCGACCTGACCTGTATACTGGGCCATTCGTTCGTGTAGCGCTTTTAAGACGGAGGTCTGTTTAAAACGGGAAACCTCGTGATGGGAAAGACTGCTCATAGACTAACATAAATTGAGGGAGAAAGAAGGACTTGTCATCTGAGGAGAGAGAGTCACAACCGGGAAAAAAGATAGAGTCGGAGAAAAGAGAGAGAGAGAGAGAGGGAAAGGGAAGAGAGATAAGTGATAGAAATACCCTGATATGCACAGAGTGAGCAGATAAATAGATATGCACAGAAAAAGATCATATATAGTTATATATATATAAATATATATAAGACATATGTATATATAAGTATATATTATAAAGATATATATATATATATATATATAATGGCAAAGAGAGGCCATGATGGCGGAGCCATAGTGCTGATTACTCTAATGATAGGTGTTCCATAGTGTAATTAATGCTGACGAGGAGTCGTCAAGTGACGATGGCTGATGCTGACCTTGCACTAACAGGACCGGATGTAAACGATAGCTGGTGTAAACAGACAGTTTTTATACTACTACAGCAGGCGATCATAATAACACAGTTCTATGCCACTCAGTGCACGCTACACATTTACGCATTGCTATCATCGTTACTGTCACGATCACATTGCCACTGCTACTACTTGGCCCACTACCATCGCCAGTACCTCCACCCCCATTGCTCCACATAACATTACTAAAATTACTACAACTGCTGTTGAATGTTGACTATGATGACCATAACAACAGGAAGAATAATTAGTAGCTGTGATAATTGTATTAATAGCAATAATAATAATAATAATAATATAATAATAATAATAATAATAATAATAATAATAATAAAAATAATAATAAAAGTGCCTCGAAATGCGACTGCACTTTCGCCAACCAGGACAACATCGACGAGTGGGGCTATTTCCAGACATTTGCATAGAATTAATAGCAATCTCTAAGTTTCTGAGGGATCTTGTATACCTCAGGCAATAAAATAATAATAATAAATCGTGCTAAAAGATAATAACTACATTTCTGATTATAACGATGATGGTCTCTAACCGGAAACGTCTGCATGTGAAGGTTCGAACTCGCACACTCTATGTCAGAAGGCGGTCAGTCTGCCAATCAGACACAATGTCACGCTCTATATAATTCACTCAACCGTAACGAAACCGGAATGTGTCCTGTCTATCACACGCAACTGAACAGCATGAGCGGCGAACATGTGCGCTTGACCCAACTTCTATACCCCTACCCATTCTGGTTGCCACAGGTAAGTACCCCACAGGGCAGGAAATGAGCGTGGTCACCTTTGGCAGGTGCGTAGGTCAACTCACCCACTTTCAAATGCCTGTGAACATAGAGCTCTCTTCGGCGGTATATAAATGTTTGAATGAACGCAGTTGGATAAGCGGGTGAGGGTGGTGGGCACTGGTGTCCCCGTGTGGGGTCAGGTCAACTCTTCGGTCCGTTTGTTACCTGGAGAGGGGTGACTGATTTAACCCTATTCCGATTGAACTCGGAAGTGAACTCCAAATGGGCGGAAGTGTTAATTGCGCCGCACTGTGTGGCCTCTGCTGCCTCTATTAACCCCATATGTTGTAACCCCGATATGTAGCGTAGTAACCCTTTGTGTGCTGGCGCTTTCTGAGTAGGCATTCTTCGACAAGGAAATACAAGAGACCAGTTTGGCACTGATCGACGCCCAGAGGGAAGGTAGAGGGCGGCGCAACGACTGTGGGGCATAGGCGACAATGTAATGTAAGGCACTGTACAATGCGATGTGAGACAATGCGATAGAAGACAATGAAACGTAAGGCACTGTAATGTAAGACCGTGCAATACAAGACAGTGGTATGAAAGACAATGGTATGAAAAACAATGCAATGAAATGCACGACAATGTAATATAAGACAATGCAAAGTAGGACAATGCAATGTAAGACAATGCAATGTAAGACAATGCAATGTAAGGCAACGTTATGTAAGACTATGTAGTGCTAATATAAGACAATGGTATATATAGAAGACAATGCAATGTAATTTAAGACGATGTAATGCTATGTAAATCACCACAGTGTAAACCATTGCGATGTAATTGTCATTGCACATGATAATTATGTTGACGGTGACTCTTCTTAAGAAGTGATTTTCTTTCTTTGAAGGCTTCTCCGATGTTACGTCGTCCCGCGACATGTTACTTTTCTACGACGATATCTATGCCAAGAACTTCGGATCCGTCATTCGCGATGCGTCGAGGTTCTGTCTGTCACCATTCAACGGGTTTACTACCCTGGGTCAAGGACTGCTGCCTGCAGTTCAACTCTTCGAAGGTCAACCCATTCCAGCTGCATCGTTTTCACATCTGGCAAAATCAACTGCGCTCAGCTCCACAATCTCATCACCATCCAATACACTGGAAAGGACTCACCAACTCAATGTCGGTACGTCTGTCTGTCTGTCTGTGTCAATCTATCCGTGTCTTTAACATGTACATAAACGCGCGTGCAAAGGCCTATACCCGAGGGTTTCTGTTTTGCCTTCAAAGCTTTTAAAAGGCGAGTGTGCTTGTGATTTCCCGTAATAATAATGATTTTTGATTTATTCCAACTTACAAACTGCAGTATGAACGAATGATGAAAAGTTATTGCAGTTGTCTACTTTAACAGTCAGCAGCCATCCAAGGCGCCATTACGTTAATACGCTATACATCTAAAATAACCCACATCTCCGCCCAGCGAAGAAAGGATTGGCCAACCTTACGGAAGTTACGGGGATACGAGAGTCGAATTTGGTTCCTCTGCCTTGCGCCGGTGTGTTATCCATTATACTCAACAGCCCCCCGTGTCCTTGTATCTATATGCGTTTGGTTGCTTTGTCCTTCCTACGTCAGAAGTTACTTCTGAAGATGGATTATGAAGCGATATAGACAACCATCATGTCTTGGACACTATATAATGGCGCCATATAAATCAGATTAGACTCCGTGAGGTTATTATGAGAAAGCGCTACCAACATGTAATGCAATGTAATTGGACATTAATATATCACCCCATTAAAATCTACTCAGAGGCGCTTTCCGCGCTAGCAAGACATAATAATATTATGTACAGACTGAGTGACTGACTACATTGACTGACTGACTGACTGACTGACTGACTGACTGACTGACTGACTGACTGACTGACTGACTGACTGACTGACTGACTGACTGACTGACTGACTACATTGACTGACTGACTGACTGACTGACTGACTCCATTGACTGACTGACTTGCTCGTATGCTTTACAGGTAAACATGAAGAGACAGCGGTGGTCGATCCATTTCCGCAAGTCTTCGATCGTCGCCAGTCATCCCCTTCTCCGACCTCATCGTCCTCCCTTCGCCATTCCACCCTCTCACCACCATCCTCCCTCCCGCCCTCACCCACCTTCTACCGTTGTTCCCCGCCCTTCCTAACGCCTGTCTCACCTCAGTCCCTACAACCCATTCCCGTTCCCGTAACGGAACTCTCCGATGCCCCCATGGACCGACCACTGAGAGTGAATCGCGCCACCGCGGACTCTACTCCACATTCCAATGGCATCGATGGAGCAGAATCTATGGGAAGAACGCCGTTTGGGTGTCGTGACCCCGTTGACCCGAACGCTGCCCTCAGTCGACCGGAAGAAGTGATACGGAACGGAGCAGCGACGTCATCTAGCGACGCGCACCGAAACTATCACCGGAAGTCGGCGAATCGACCGACGGAAAGTGACGATACGAGCGGCAAAGCTCAACAGAGAAAGAAGGGTAGGTCAACTACGTATAGCTAGTTTAAAGAAACAGAGGGTTATCCACTGTCACGTAATCCGGAACGCTCTAACAGGACTTTATTCCCCTAGGGATTTCCACCCCACTGTTCCTAGTCAAACAACCCATTTTATATTACCTTGCGATCTGTTTGACATTCTGCCTTGATTTAATACTTAACAGATTTAATTTTAATTTTAATAGAGTACAGTTGGGAACGTTTGACTTTCTTTCTCTGGAAGCGGAAGCCATAATGTCGACATACAATTTCGTCGCTCCACTATCGAGAAAATTAAGTCGTAGCCAAAGGAATCGGTTACTCAGGGTTGTAGAGGCAAGTCTTCTGTCGCATGTCTTGGACTCCGGAACTCTCTCCCGGCAAATGTTAGCTCTGTAAAGTCTATTCTGGTCCTCAGATCTCAACTAAAAACTCCACTATCCTGGCCTCATTACCCCCTCCCCCCACCCCGAAGGCTGTTTCCATGTAGTCACCCACTCCTCCTTGGCTTTCTATCCAACTAGCCCTGCAATTTTGGAGCGCAACAATTTTGATTAGCAGCGACAATCCGCTGATGCCTTGAGCGTTTTGACAATGGCGATATATAATTTATTAGAATACGGATGAGATACATGTCAACTGCCCTGCCAGCTTGACGATCGTGTCGTAAAGCGCTTTATGCAACGTCCTTTACTAATGCAAGAGAAACAGAGTTGGTGACCTCGTTCCATTTGCATTCGTAGGTCGTAGGTCAACGAGGGATGGTTCAACCGTGGGGCCAGTGAAGCACCACCGTCGCTCGAATGGCTCCACACCCTACCTGTGGCAGTTTCTACTTCAACTGCT
Source organism: Bimastos eiseni (assembly GCA_959347315.1). Classification (NCBI taxonomy): domain Eukaryota; kingdom Metazoa; phylum Annelida; class Clitellata; order Crassiclitellata; family Lumbricidae; genus Bimastos; species Bimastos eiseni. The sequence continues at coordinate 14,699,752 of OY365821.1, read as the reverse complement.
GCACGACTCCGAATACAGTCCGCGATACATCAAGTGGACCAACAAGGAAACTGGCGTCTTCAAACTCGTCGACACAAAAGCCGTTTCACGTCTCTGGGGCCAACACAAAAACAGACCCGCCATGAACTACGAAACAATGGGAAGGGCTCTCAGGCAAGTCCCTTCTCCCCTGCCCCTACTTCCCGTATAGGCTCTATAAGAAGATTTATGTAGTCAATTACCCCCAAATTAAGCCCGTTCATCAAATCACCAACAAGTTCACAACACAATCCACTACGATGTCCGTTGATTCCTCATTTACAGATATCCACCGACTCCAAACAGGAGTGCCTCTGAGTAGTAATCTTTTAGAGGCAGCACATCAAGTCTTTTTGATTGTTTCATTTAACTCACGCCCAAAGAAACCTAGCCCGAACCTACCGAATCTTTCGATTATGTTTCCCGAACTTCCCCGATTCTAAGGTCTCGCTCTATAAGCCCTGTTATTCCACGATCTGCTTCAATCTAACTGCAATGATTCACCGATTCATCGACCATCCAACTAAAAAAAAGTATTTCTGCAGTTATCTACAAACTTGTCCCAAAGCACCCGATCTAGGTCTATTTCATTAAACTCAAAACATTTCATTCATCATCAGGAATATTTAACAACTACATAAACAATTTGGCAGATGTTGTAATAGGTGTCAAACCCATAACTGAGAAGAAACCACTGCTAAACATATTTGCCAAGTTAGCGTCAACGGTTAGCTTATAACATAAAAAAAATCACATGGTCAACTGATGATTAACCTGTCTTAATTCTTTTGACAGGTACTATTACACCAGCGGAGTTCTGAACAAGGTCGATGGCCAACGCCTCGTCTACCAGTTCGCCTCCCTGCCTAAGATCCAGGACCCGGTCCCTAAACCCGCAATACCCAGCATCAACGACTGCAACGCCTTCGTTGTATCGTCAACGTAACAACAGGCCCTCTACTGCTCGATATATAGACGTGCGGCAAGCCTTTGACAGCGTTGCGCAGGTGTCGAGATTCCTGGCACACCATTAAATATACTAAACGGTTCTCTCGCGAGAATACAATTCCGCGAAAAAAGCCTGCGCTATAAAAAACCTGTGTTAACCAGTTCACGTGGTTGTAACGTCACGCCAGTAAACGTATCTATAAACATCGTCAAAGGCCTTTCAGATTCGTCTGCTATAAAACGAGCGCAATGTTTAGTAAAAGTCAGTGTCGTCGACTGATCTGTGCCTTCTAGTGTTTAGATGTATGTATGGCAGATTTGCTTCAGTTCAGATACATCGGTCGTTAGTTCTACAGAGATATTCTTCAACACTGTATTTGAATACAAAATACTGGCGTATAGGTGCTGCGCGCGCACCTGTTGATATTTCCCGCGCTGTGCAATCGGAGCAGGTGCTACAAGCTACGAACAGATGTATTAACGCTATATTAACGCATCCAGTATTATAGATGCTAAATGTTACACGGATTTCTAGTTTCCTGTTGTATTACTGTGTCGCTTTTCATGGCTTGTAGCCGAGATTTATAAATTAGGATTTCGAACATGAGATGGATTCGAGCGATGATGATAGGTGTACGGAGTAATTTCATGGAACTTTCAGAGCATTTTGAGAGGCGATTCCATCGTACATTATTACAGGTTTATGATGGAGAATTTTGAGGTGGTATACACAACTGGTTTTAGTGGTTCGAGGGTTTTTTTTGAGGTGGTAATCCTCCCGGTAATGGAGGGGGGGCCATGAAAAGTGCCTTATACTCTGACATCTGTGCTTTTTAACATGATCAGTCGCAGGCAGGTACGATTAACAGACTATTAAACATAATAGAAACTTAAGTCTGTGCTGAACATCATGTTAAATAGTCTATGTTTAAGTGGTCTGCCATAATTCAGTTTACGGTGACCGCCGCTTAACATAATTATTGCGTTGAACACAGCTGAACATTTGCATGTGTTAAGCATCGCTGAACATAGGCTTGTTGTTGAACACCACTGGATTAAGCATATGTTAGACATGGCTGACCATGCTTTCTGTCGTCTCTTCTTGTGATGAGCTACTGGTCCATATGGGACTAGCCTATAATGGATTTAAACGAGCAGCCTGTTATGTCCCAAAATCGCTCCGATGTAGGAAAATTAAGAACCACTAATGTAGCTTGCGTGAATTGTGGACTTCGGTCACCAAAAATCATACTTGAATGAGCTTCAAAGAGACATTTTATATATATATATATACATATTATGTATATACAGACCTATACACACCGAACTTTTAAAGCTTACAATGCAGTGTCACCTGAAAGAATTTGGGGTGGGGTATGAGATATCTGGATATTGTAAAAATGTGACCCTCCCTTTACTCTGTTCGTCACGGCCTTCGCCTAGTATTCAGTCTACCCTCATTCGCGCTCTTGGGTGCAGTGGCTCAGTACCCTTTACTTAGCAAGCACTGTCGAATTGTTACCTTGACGTGTTGAAGACCACATCGCTTTGTGTGAGGGGATAGGGGTGAGTTAGGTCGATCTTTATGCATCCCCTGTCATGTACCTAACAACTGTCATGGAAGAGTTACGGAATCTTCTTTATTAAGCCAGTATAGTAAGTGTTCGCGAACGATGGTTCGGTTTTAATCCCAGTTGTGTTTTACTTGGGTTGTTTTGGTTTTGTACATGCGTAATAAGCGAGTTCAGTCTATCATTTCCCCACATTCTTTTCTTTTGTTAAGTTGACTACATCACCATTGTTTAGCAGAAAATCAAAATTTTGTTTTTTGTTTTTATTTTGTTTTTTTTAATTTTCCTTTCGATTTTGTCACAACAGTTTTGTTTTATTTAGCTTTATTTCGGACTGAATAACACATAATTAGTAATATGATAGTAATATTAATAAATTGGAAAAAATATTTAAAAAACCAAAAATTGCCATTTTCGAATCTTTAGTTTTTTGTAAAAGACCAAAAAACAAATAACCAACATGTTTGCAGCTCTGTTGTTTAGCGATTGACGCTCAACAAAAGCTCTGCGCTGCTGCAAAAGCCCCACGTCCTATGCATACATGGAACAATATTGAGATTGCTTGTTAGCGCCTTTTTACATATAACAATGACATTTTTACACAACAAAAATTTATCTGTGCTTATCATTTGTCATTCAACGTTTTGGGGAAACCTGTATAATATTTGTAATGGAGATGATGATTACCCAGTAGTCTGGAAAGGTTGTCCTCATCTTGGATTGCCTTTGTCTTGTGCTTCACAAGAAAAGATTTCTCCTCAAACATGGCCTTAAACGACAATTATGCGAGTGACAATGGTACAAAATGAAGTACTTTGCACTTACTTATAAAACATTGTGTCTTCTTTACATGTTTGTGAATTAATACAATGACCTGCGTGATGCATGTTAACACTATAACGACGAGCTACAATGTTCCCAGTTACTTTTAACAGTTACTTTTAACAGGCTGTACGTTATCGTTAAATTAGAAATGTTTTGCCCCTACACCCGGATATTAGGAGACTCTAAACGGATAAGACACAACGTACAGACTGTAGATAATTATGACATAACTAATGTAATGACATGACTAATTATCTCAGTCATTACAAACAATTATTTGAATATCACACACACTAAACAGATTATTAAAAGTTTTTAACAAAGTATCAAAACGAAAATTGACTATAATAGTCCAGTATTCTAAATAATTGGACCAATATTCAAAAGTCACACGAGATTCAAACCAAACAGGCAAATTTAATAGACTGTGTAGCACATGAAATAAGCTGACCAACTAATAAGTTATTATGCCAAAAACAGTTAACTGCCAAATACTTTCAGAAGAACTTTTGCTTGTTTCCTTACTTGTAAATTCAGTGCCTTTACTTGCAATCATAATAACGTATAATGAGATTATATTTTCCTTTATATACTTTTGTATCAAATGTCTTAAATGTTTTATGCAGTAACATTATATTTGCAACACAGTGTAAGCTACATGTATGACATGCTTTATTCATATTTTGCATTTTGCCAAGAATATTATGCTGCCAGTGGTATAGATTTTTATTAGTACTGACAGTTTCAAGCATATTTGTTTCAATCGTGATTACTTCTATTTTTAAATATAAATATTATGTATTGTTAAATGGTCTTGTTCTAACAAGGAATTAAACTCAGTCTTGTATTTATAGAACTCAAGCAATCCACAACAGTGCTCTGCCCTAAAATAATTCTCATCAATACTCTCCCTTAATGCAAACAATGATTCAGAGCAACGTGTTATGTTAAGAGCTGGTATAAAATCTTTTATGAAACCATCCCAAGTAAGAAATCAGTGGGTATAGAAGGCGAGCTAATGGCTACTGCACTTGACTTTCACCGTGAGGTAAGAGGTTCAAATATTGCCCCCCCATTTTTTTTAGACAACCCGGTGGGACAAACAAATATGGAGTTGTCTAGGTTACATTCATTCATTGCGAAGACATGTGTTGTATGTCAAACAACATGAAAAAATGGAATGCATCAAAAATTCATTATTTAGCACCAGTTCTAATATCCATTCGAAAATTCATACAGTATCCTTTTAAGGTAACTACTCAAAAGCACTCCCGACTCCAGCCAAATATGATGTTTAATGCGGAGCCTCGCAAACTAGTAGACACTGTATTCTCAAACAAAGATCACCCATACTACACACGAACCAATACTGTAAAATGACGTTATGGCATAATCAATTTAAAAATCTTAACTCGACATGAACCAAATTTTTTTGGTTTCAAAAGAGGGAATGAATTTGAACATACACACAAATGGCAAACTAATGCATTCTTTTGCAAAACTTAAACAGATTTTAGTTATCCTCAAAACTGAAATTCAATAAATTTCCACATTTGACTTTCAAGAAGCAAACACAAGACTAGATGGAAAATATTGTTTAAAAACAAGTTTCAATTGCACCACTGCAACAACAAAAACAATACAAATGCATCAACTATTACATCAATTGCACTCAGTGAAATCACATGACTGCTTTAAACTGCACAGCGGCTGACTCACCAGCCTTTTAACCATCAAAATGCCATCACTCAAAAGCAGATTTTAAGGACAGATTCATCATTAATTCAATTGACATCTCAGACAACGTCCAATCAATTATGACTGCAAAAACCTGTCCAGTTGACAGTCCTAATAATTCGTCTAATATTTGGGAGAACTCGTAACCATATGCATTCCAGGCCTTGGCAGGTCGTGGAGTCCCAACAGTTTCATGACATATGCACCTCGTCCCCTTGGCACCAAGCCTGGTACTGCACGCATAGCATAGCTTTCCTGCGTTCCTTCGTCTGAACCAGACGACGAAGTGCATCCATCAGACCTCATGTCAGAAAGACAGAAATCTTCACAACCACCACGGTGCTTAAATGCCACGCCTGGTTTGTCAATTCCACCATCTTTTGCCACAATCGACGACGTTTCGCCCCATTTAGAATCGTCTCCTGGGGTGTTACTATCATCACTGGAAGTGGTAAAACCATCTGTAGTACACCGACCGATGTAAAACATCGGTTCACTCGAAGATGGAATAATGGAGACGTCATCGAACAGTGGAACAAGACAAGAATGGGATTTAGCACGAGTGGTGGTAACGGCAATGTTCGCCTGGTCCGCTGAGTCAAAATCCGAGAGTTTATATGCAGCGCTTTTTGCTGTTTTCTGCAACTGTTTCTTGTGACACTGCGTTGACTCACTGCCGGCTGCAACCAGAATAAAGTTATCACTTTTTGGGGCAGTGGCCGCCTTAATTTTAACGACATCATCAAGTGTTAACAACTCACATGCTGACTCAGCATCAGTAGAGTCATGACCTTCGACACCATTCTGACCCTCGTCCTTTGTGTGTACACCGCTCGCACCCTTTGAACATTCATCTTTGAAGTCAAAATCGTTGGTCGTCTTCAAAGGATACATCTGCTCAGGCGAATGCAGTTCGATGTTTTCTAAATACAAAGATAAAGCAGTTTTTTTCAGAGGCAGTAAGTTGGAGTAGAAAGTGTTGCAACCAATTTCTACATCATAATATATAAATGACAGCAAGATGAAGCATTTCTAATTACTTCTCAGTGAAATCTACTGGTCACTGGTACTAGACCCGTGTAATCAAAATAGTGCCTATGACTCATTTCTTGGCCTATGGGGCCATCCAAATAATACGTACGCAGCTAGGAGGTTTCAAATTTCGGCCATTTTGCGTACGGGTGAGTATGATGAAGAAGGGGGATATCCCGAAAATATGTACGTACGCAAATATAATTGTCTAAGTATGACGTCCACAATACAGAATATGAAAATCAGATCTGTGAACCTAATCACAGATTATATTTCTGCTTAATCAATTTTATGTAGCATTAAAACGGCTTCAAATGCAAGTGTTGTTAGTGTTATAATTCTTCAAAACTGTTAACAAATTTAAGCTGTCAAATATGATGCTTAACGAAGATAAGTAGTCTGTGGTAAAAATCAATGTCTTATAGATGTTTTTAGCTATTTAACCTTTGCAATGGGGGTATAGAGTTAAAATGTACGTACGCATTGGTGAGGGGGTCCACGAAATGTATGCGGTGCAACAGAGGGGAGTGGTCCGGAAATCCGACTTTTTGTGTATGTAATATATGGATGGACCCTATTCAAAGCAGCCTATGACAAAGCATACACTCCTATGCAATAGACACCTATAAGCAGATGACTAGCGGTCTGCTAAAATCGTGTAAAACAAAATCAAAACTCAATGTCAAACTGATTAAACTAACAAAGCGAGCTAGAAAACTATGGCAAAAAGATTCTAACTCCTACTTCTCGAGCATTGCACAAACCCTATTTGATAAGATTGGTCTCTAACAAAGTTTTTATTGAATTGCACCTTTGGAAGCAATAAAAAGCAATGTTTTGTTATTAATTATATTTATTAATATTATTATTGGCTAAAATTATTATTAGTCTTGTTTACCTGAAGGATGAAAAACTTCTTGATACTACATGCTGTCTCTCATATCCACACACATGTGTACAAATATACATACATATACATGTGTAAGTGTACACATACACACAAATACATACATAAAAAAATTTATACAAAGACAGCATACATAAGTAAATACATATACTATACAAATAGGTATACATTCACAGATAAATGCACATTCATTACCTTTGTACACATCCTGCATCCTATTCTCAGAGGAAGATGCAATAAATTTGTCAACTGTAGCCAAACAACCGATGACTCTGTTGTCGTCTGGTTCCCTGCTGTACAGCTCCTGCATTCTTCTGCGGCTCGCATTGGCGTTCAACTGAATATTCTTGAACTCCGTTGGTAGCATGTGACCCCGATTCTGTGAAACACCAATAAACATCACTGTGTGAGGCAAAGGAACACTGAACACTTCTTTTCACCTCCACAAAATGACCACAAATCATTATGAAGCAGTTTCTGACATGGTGCCAAAAGACAGAGCCTCAACAACTTTCCGGTGTTCGTAAACAACCCTCAGACCTTTGGTAGATGGCAGTTTGAAAAAGCACAAAGCAGAAGTCATTACATTAGATCCCACTTAGCTTGGTTCCACGCTGCCATTACTTAGACTACAGTTTTGTAAATGCAGCTTCCAGGCAGACACACCACCAGGATTCCCTCCCAAATGCAGCCCTGAGTGTTCAAGCATGCATTTATGATGCTCATATTATCAGCCCAACAAAAGTCTTGTAAAGAGGATTTGAACCCTGAATGTGAAAAGTAGATGGCTCAATTGTACAAAAACTGCAACTCAATCTACAGAGAAATGATAACATTCAAGAATCATCCCAAACAATCATAAAGTTTTCGTTGACAGCACTACATACCTTATGTAGTCTACTTCCAACAAATCAGGCTAAGAAAACAAATTTAGAAAACGGAAACAGTCCAATGTAATTGCACTCACAGATTTATATAGCACCTTTTCAAGTAAGTTTTACATACGTGCATTCTAATAGCGCTTAACGCCAGACAGACACCAATCATTTTAACTAAACAATCATGCTCACTCCCCTAATTATCTACAGACATTGTCCACATCTTAAAGCACAGTCTCGCATGACCTTAAAAATGCTACTATACTGATATTTGAATTTAAATACATATTTTAAACTATAGCTTGAATATTTGTGATTTATACAAAGGTCCAGAAAGACGCCAACAAACCAGAGGTACTGTGGCAACACATCTCCTGGACATGAATTTCTTAATGTTTTACCTTGTACAAAAGACTCATCATCATAATCATTATTAGCAGTACTAATTTATATAGCACCATAGTCTAATGTACATGGCATCAACCCATGTCAAACGAAAACCAAGCAATAATCATGTCACTTTTAAGCAAAGGACATCTGCTAAGACAGAGAGATGGCCACCCATTGACTCTGATCCATACTAAGATAAGAAAATCTGAATTACTTGTAGATTTGCCACATGGCTGTCAGACGCATCTCTCAAAACTCCAAGGTAGATATCGACGCCATTTACGAAATCAGCCAGCATCATTTCAATGAGCCGCAGCCTCAGCTCACAAAGGTAGCGAACGCTGAATGCAGCGGCTTGCAAGATGTTATCTGTAGCTGGGCGAATGTTCCAAACACTCGGGTTGCTCTGAATTGGATAGAAAATAACAGCATTCTGCATAAATGATCTGAAACAGAGAGCGGTTTACTATGCATCTAATAAAACACACATCAATCGTTGGATGGACTCTGCTGTGTGTTCTCCAATGAACTTTGTCACAAATGAAAAATTTCAACGACTCTTTGGCAAGCATGGATAGTGCTTTTGTCAGTTGAAAAATTCTACTGAAATTGAACAAAGACAAAATTTTTACGCTAATAAAGACAAATGGAAGACAATAACAAGCAGCAATATCACAAAAGAGTTACCAGTATAATAGAGATGGAGAAAAAGCCAATGTCTCTACAATATTAATGAAACTATCAAATACTGAAGCAATGCGTGGGGCACGGTAACCGGACAATTCGTCGTCGAGCAGTTTGGTGCAGACAGTTCGCCGGAGAAAATGGACAGTTCGGTGTGGACAATTTGTAGCGGTAAATTTCAATGCGTCTAAAATGTTATTACAGGGTAGTCAGCTAACGCCGATTTAATGAATTAAACAATCTACCCATTATAGCAATATACTAACAGCTGAACAATTTCAGAGAGGATTGTTCCAAAAAATTTATTAACATTTAGTTGACAATGTGATAGATTAGAGTACCTTCAGGATTTCACAGGCCCTAATTAGAGTGAATATATTCCATTAAAATTTGATGGATATTAGGCCTAAATATATTGAAAATCTTGAGAGTGTAGTCTTATATATCTTATAGATTAGTCTTAATATTGTTGCTTATTAGTAGTCATTCATTCATTCATTTCAAAAATTTATATAGCACCCATTTAAGAAACCTGCTCAGAGGTGCATATGGTTGTTTAATGAAGCATTTACCATTAAGTTCATATTATTATTGACCGTGCCGAATTGTCCACAATGAATTACCCAAGAACCGTGGGACACAGTGGCCAAGTGATGTGAGTGTTCAAACTGTAAAGAAGAAAGGATGAGTTCAAGTCGCCCGAAAGCACAGCTGCGGTGTTGGGACCTTGAGCAAAATCCTCCGCTCACCGTTGCTCAACGCCATTAATGTTCTCTGATGCTTTTGTGCATCACTTCGAAACTTTGGAAGGAAACCACAATTATGGAATAATGTATAACAGAAGTCATCATTGACCACCTTGAAACTGTGCATCAGAGCCTTCTGAGTGTAGATTACTTCATTTGGTAGATTGAAATTTTTCAGGATACAAACGACGAGAGAGTCGACCGACTTTGGTAGACGGCCATAGTTCTTCTGGTAGAGAATGATGCTCGCAACCTGAGTGTCGAATACGTTGACGAAACCGATGCCAAAACGATGGAAGAGAAGATCAGAAATGATGCGACAGTCATGCACCACCTTTTGAAACAGCACCAACAATACCATATGTATGTATGCATTCAAGTATGTATAATTGTATAGGCGTGTATCTGGACATGGCATAAACAGTAAGCACTATGAATCTGCATAAGTGTAAACAGCAATTAATATGCATTCGAGCAAAGCGTAAACAGCAAATCATATAACGAGTTCTAAGTACATATGAAACAGATGCATGCATGACTAACTGATTAAACAAGCATGTTGGGAAATGTCTGCTAAACACCATACATTCATCTACTCAAACTCAGACCAGCAGTTGCGTATAAAAAACTCGTTTATGGTCTTTATAGAGCAACCGTCTTGGTGTCAATAGAGCTGTGAATCCACACCCCATATACTACCAGTTCAATGCTCAACCAATCAGCCACCAGCCTAGCAAAAACAACAGTGCCAACAAGCAAAAAGAATCAGCCCAAAAAGAGTCAAATCTTATAAAATGAATGATTTTTACCTTCAGAATGTTTTCGTTTTCAAAGACAGACTTGAGAACGCCTGTGAGGACTTCTTCACCAAATGAAAGACAGTCAAACAAGAAGACATGATGCTTTGTACTAATCTGTCCAAAGACACAAAAACAACAATCTTGATAAAATTAATAATCTTACAACTATAGAATTGTATCAATTCATTCACATGGCACGACTCACAGCAGTGGCCATTCAGGATCACTTCCAGTACGAGAACCCCGATAGGAGAAAAATCTTTCAAAAGGATGTTGGAAGGGACCCAGAAAGAATGGTAACATGAAGAGACAATAGAATTGCATTCCACAGGGAGGGTCCAAAGGTGGCAAAAGATCAGTATAGGCCATAATAGTCCGAATTCACAGAACAAAAAGAACATGCCAATTCAAGAAGTGCAGATGTTGATGACAAGCTAGGATGACCGCATTCTTTTCTAGTCCTGTAGGGGCCTGTTTGCTGCAGTTCACAGAGCTCTCTGACAGTTCTCATCTGTTGAAGTCCATGTGCGTGTGTCAGAAAAGGCAAAGCTTTTGTTTTTGAAGTCCTCCGTCAAGAGTGAAATAACATAAATAGAAACAACCAAATAATCACGTATGCCTTGTATGATTCTTAAAGGTACTTAAGCCAGCTGATAATATATGCATAAAAGCATAACATAAACATACAGACACCATGATCCAACTCAGAAGGATGTAAGAAGAGACTCAGAAAGAATGGTAACATGTAGACTGTAGAGATAAGGGAATGGCATTTCATAGGGAAAGGTAGCAAGAGATCGATTGACTCTCAACAATTAGATAGTGGTGCTTAATAAATGTTTAATAACAATAACAACCAAATAATCACATACATATGCCTTGTATGATTCTTAAAGGTACTTAACTAGCCAACTGATAAGATACATTTAAAAACATGACATAAGACTAGCAGCATAAACACACCATGATCCAACTCAGCTGTCCGTTTCTGCCTAGGTTGATTCCTTCCATCGCAACTCCAATAACCGTTGTCGAGCTAATCTTGTTGATTGCCAGATAGAATTCATCCGACACCTCTTCCAGCAACACGAAATCGGAAGCCTCGTTCTGACCTTCACCAGTCTCACAGTATTGAGACGGAATGCCACCAAGAAGAGCCTGCTCTGTTGAATGAATATGAACCGTAAGTCTGTTTGAGACTGAAAAAAAGTCAATCAAAATAAAAACAAATGCTTGAAACTGCATCCATATTCAAGAGGCGATATAAAAACAAAAAAATAAGATGATGCATACAAAAAGTAAACATGCTCAAACATTTACCGGTACAGAGGTACACCAATTCACCCACATACCCTCTCATACATACACCAATATGTAAAATACATTAATTCATACATCATACACTGCACATATGCTGTTTCATACTCAGATCACTTAATACACAAAATTATACATCAGGTAATATATGCATTGATACATACAATCAGACACTGTTGAGCAGAACCGATTAATCGGCAATATTCACTATTGGTATAAGTGGCATTGGCACAAATGATCGTTGTCGATGAAAAAATCTTTCTTAGTTTTGGAATCTGCTTGTTAGAAGATGATATCACAATCACACACATGGAGCATTTTTATCATCACGATAAAACATTTGCTTGCATTGTAACAGTTGGATTATGTTTCAGAGCTGAACTTTTGACTGAGCATGTTTAGTCTAATGATTACATGCACGCAGCATCGGTGTAACCAGTAAAAAGTTACATCTGCACAGCAGCTCAATATATATCAATTAAAACTCACTTTGATTCATGCCATCATTCAAACATTGTCTATAATTCAGTTCATAGATTAAATATTTATACTGACATCTGAATTTAAATGCATATTTTAAGCTATAGATTAAATATTTGTGAGTTATGCAAATGATCAGAAAGATGCCAACTAACCAGAGGCACTTGGATTTGTTTCCTCAATTTTCTTGGATAATTTCCCTGATGCTACAGGGATCAGAACCTGTAGACTTTGAGCAGACGGTTCTTCCTTCACCTTAGCAGACTCAACTGTTTTGGTGGCTACTTGTGGCTGGACATCACCTGCCAAGGGCCTGCATGAACAGAAAACAACACTGCATTATACAATTAAGTCCAACTGCAATTGCCGAGTCATTACAGGATGCTGCAATGAAATAAGGAATTAAATTAGTAACAGTCAGGCCAAAGGCAAAGTAAATTATGGATGAAAATATCACTCACTCCTTGGCCCTTCAACAAACAGTGGAAGAATCCCAAGGGCCAGATGGAAATGCTGGTAAATCGCTGTATATATATTCTGGAACACTCTCAAACCATGACATGCTGAGATAATGGCACACTCTATTTATTACACTGAGGGTTCAAAGCCAGATCACAGCACTGATTGATAAAACAAAGCATTTCTATTGCATGTGTAACTCCAGTTTATCCTTCTATGGTCTTTGTAATGGAAAGAGTAAACGGAATTCCTGACCAAACAAAATCTGTCTTGCCAATCATCTTTGAAGTAGAACGCAGTTGTCAACGTACATTTTCAAAAGATGCCAATGTTTAACACTTTATTGTGCACTGGATTTCTCAGTCACTTTTAATACACTCTCGTCATTTCAGTGTTAAGCCAACAGTTTTTCTGTAATAGACACCTCAGAAATTTATCAGTACACTAATAGAACACAAAACACACACAATAACCAAAGCAAACCTTACCGCTTCTTTTTCGGTTTTGGGTCACTCAATATTGTCACTGAAGATGCAAAATAAACAAAGTTTTTTAATATTTAACAGTTAGACTAATCAAGCAGACCATTAATAAATAAAACTACTTTACTTGAGCCTTTCATAAAATCTGACAAGAATTCAATATTTATAGCAATCTTGTTTTACTAATTGTATTAAACCAGATTTTCAACTACGAGGTCCTGGTACAATAACTGTTAGCAAACATAATTGTACATCCAGATTTCCTCAGAAATAAGCTACCTACCAGCCAAATTACACTCTCACTCTATTACAAAAATTGAAATGACATGCTACATTGGTTTACCATACATTTTAGTAAACGTATGACATTAAAGGGATAAGGCATACATATTTAGATCGTTTGGACAGCCATGTTCGCAGTTGTCTTGCCAGATCCTTAAAAGGCATTACATAACTGTTCCGGCAGTTATACGTATCTGAATAGTCATGTAGATAAAATGTATAAACAGGTGCAGGGCCATATCGAGCTATAATTGTGCCCTGTGCCTTGCATCAATCTGGCACCCCACAATTTGAAAATAGTATTAATGCCCTGTGCCTAGCATTAACCCCTGGAGCCACCACATTTTGAAAATAGTGCATTTTATGGAATAATAAGTTATTTTGTCCTGAAATTTGCGTCCTGGGCCACGGCCCCTCAGGTCTATTCCTCAGTACGGCCCTGAACAGGTGCATACAGAGATTAGCTAACAAACAAAAATATTGAATTGAATATATTTAAAAGTAAACAAGTAATAACACAGCAAATGTCCCCTTCCAATGTTATTATTTTTCATTCTACAAGTGTAGTGCAACCATTTTTATTAAATGGTTGCCCTTGTTGCAAATTTACTGGCTCACAAAAATCAAGTTTAGAGTCCAACGCTTGTTGTTAGAATGATCACTTACACTTCCTAATTTCGTTCTTCATAAAATTGATGGTGTTTGGAAACTTCTTTTGACTCTTCAGACAAAGAACTGCAACAAATTTTTCTCTCAGTTACTTCTGTGACAACATGCAGAAAAGTACTTTTTCAGTTTCACAACACCATAGGTACACATTAAGACTGATCACTAATCTACTTGTAACTAGATAATCAATCAATCAAAAATACTTGATATAGAGCCCCTTCAAGACATCTACTCAAATAATGCAGCTGCCTTTGATTTCGATCAAAACACAGCACTGCATCCTACCAGCGACATTCCATAACATAATTCATGCAGGACTGAGTAGGCAAGTGATGTGCAATGTTGGAAGCCTTCTGTGTACAGCATATTTTGTGTGTCATATTCATACAGCTGTGTATAGACCGATATAGTATTAATCTACAATGTACTAGTAGGAATATCTCAATTCAGTTCAATTATCCGCTGCACATCATAGTTCTAATAAGCATTAGCATGCTACTTGGCCATAATTAATGACCACAGTAACAGTATTCCCAGACAGAAGTTGAACACATTGCAAAACTTACAGTCAGTCTTGCAAACAATCTGACAGTTTTCTATCTGGACTACATTGACATCGAACAAGTTGCCTACAGATACGTGCTCAACTGTGATGGTGACAATGATGAGTGCTCTATGCAATGGCAGGTCCATTGGCTTATGCCATCTGGGGATGAGGTGAGTGAGGTGGTTTCTTGTTGCCTTCCTCACAGACAATTATGAGTGAGCAACTTGTCCAAGGTCGCTACGCAGTGACTTGGGGTGGATTCGAACCGGCGATCCTCCGAAGGCACCAAACATCCCACTATGCCCCCGTGCCCCATTGCTCAACTGTATGCACATAAACATTTTCAGGTGATATTCGCTGCTATAGCTGCCTACTTGCTTGAAATCGTTTACAAAACTAGGATAATCATCATCATCATCATCATCCTCATCACAGTATCTGTAGGCCACTTGTTCGATGTCAATGTAGTCCAGATAGCAAACCGTTAATGCACAAATTCAGTAGGACAATATGTGCTGCAACACAGTCAGCAGTTATGTCTCATGCACCGTGAGGTGTTAATCATGCTGTTCTGGCCAATCATACTGCGGGAATTGGAGTGATAAGAAAGCAGACATCATTCATTGGGTCACGAGAAAAATTTACCGCTGTCGCAAGAAAGTAACTTAAAGCAATGTACATTTGAGAAATAAAATAATGGTGTGGCTCCAGGTTCATCTAATCATCTTGGAGTATAATTCCAACTCATCCAGCAATGACATCTGCTAGAACTAAGCCAGATATGCAACCAAGGAGAACCATCAATTGCTTGTCTTAAATGGGAAGCCCTGCAAGTAACCAATAAATAGTTAGTAAGTAATCTGTCATGAACAGTCAAACACGCTTGATCGTTTAAATGTTCTGTTAAACTGAATCATTACAGACCAAGTAAAAGTTAATTTCTTTAAAACGCCTATGCACTCGTTACTTACTCACTAAGTGAATTGCATCATGGGATGTCTCTGGTAGGTAGCAACATCCTATTCATTCAATTTCCGAATTGGCCATGTTTATTTACCTTGACCGGTGATCAGTCTTAAGGTTTAGACACCAGGGCCAACTAAAATGCAAGAGAAACTGCATGCTCGGCAAGACTTATTCACTTAAACTAAGTATGTAAGTAATCAGAACCAGCACAATACATGAGACCATCAAAAATATTCCAATGTTTTAACTAGACTAGGAAATCAGCTTAATGCAATACAGGAGGATATCCTTCATTTAGCGATGTGGTGTCATAACAGTTGCCACTGTACGGGCAGTGTCGTAGCTCTTCTGTGATACACATAAGAATACGTGAGAGAAGTCCTAACAAGAAACCTGGGCCATAAAAACTCCTTCAGATACAGTATTGCGTGTGAATTGCATTTCAATTTGCGCTTGGCGTGGATCTGTGCGGAGCAATCTAATTCAATGTCAAACTGGGGTGGGTAGTTAACGGCTGCAAGTGGCCGATAGAGAAAGATTGTCCACGGTTATTTTGTTAATTTTCATATGAAAGAGTTATATATAAACATCATCGAACAAAAATATATTAACCATTTTTCAAAGCGATAAATCCCAGCTGGACATCGAAACTCTGAATCGTTCCTTCAAATTCGCCATAATCTGTCACAACTCGCGTTCGACACCCTATCCTAAGGCAAGTCATCATTTCAATAATTCTGCCTTATGAACTGCTACAGACCGTAAAAAGTATAACTAAACTAAAATTTTCTTGTTTCCTCTGCAACTAAAATCACGGTAAGTAAAGTTTCTAGTCTTAGCATTCTAAAACAACGTGCAGCTGTCGTCTCTGCCAGACAACCTATACTGCACAAAATCTGTTTAGATCGTAGCCCAAACTCTTGGTGTGTTTGAATGAAAATTACGGATGTGCAGTATTATTATGTATCACTTAAAATATCTTTACAGTCAAATCGCAATCTTCAAACGTTTAACACACCACTTCAGCAAAGTCCAGGGCATCAGCTTATTCACGAGCGCCAAAGTGGAGTCTTGGAATTTGTTACATTTCGCCCAGCGGCGCGTTTACAGAAAACGGGGCCCTAGGCGCACACATTTTTGGGGCCCTTCTGGATTTGTACACTGAGTCTGAGGCCTGAGGGGCCGTCCATGAATGACGTCACAGCCGTTCACGCACCTACTGGAGGGGTCATGCACCTGTTACGATTTGTGACGCAGAAGAGGAGAGTCTGAGATATGTGACGCAACATCATCACATCAAATATCGAAACACGCAACTTTATTTTAAAAAATCACTCAGCTAAACAGTGAGCCAACTTCTGGAAGCTAATAGGCTCATAACACGCAGCCTTCGCTCTTACCAACACAGCTGACCGAGCTGATATTGATATTGACACTAGTAAAGCAATTGTGAATTTGCACGATACACTTGTCATGTACGTGAAGGCTTAGGTGCAAAAATAGAGAATATAGGACCTATCATATTTAATATGTTTCAAACGTGAGACATGCTATTTTTTATGAAGTTTTCATTCATTCGGAGACCTCTGAAATGTTTTGTATGAAATGTTTGCATTCATTTGGGGTCCCTGAGATGTTATTTTGCATTTAATGTTTTCATTCATTTGGGGCTCACTGAGATGTTATTCTGTATGAAATGTTTTCATTCATTTGGGGGCCTCTGAGATGTTATTTTGTATTTAATGTGTTCATCATTTGGACCCCCTGAGATTTGGGGGTCTAGGCACGCGCCTAGTGTGCCTATAGGTAAACGCGCCACTGATTTCGCCTACTGAAAATCAAGTTCACGAAGCTTACATGAGTAACGTACAGGACACAAGGAGGGAGTTTGGTCGGGCAAAATGCGGACAAGTGCGGACAGGTGGAGGGAAGGTCTTGGGCTATGCGGACGTCCAAGGTTATACTTCACATTTGAGATAATGATATACGAAGCTTACATGCAAATAAATATTTATAAAAATTAAGTTTTTTTACATAGCTAGTAGGCCCTATATGGACGATAAAATAAATTAGACTACTTCAACGAAATCGTCCAGGACCTTTAATTGGCGCTGGACTTAATAATAAGAATTACAGACCCCAGCGATGGCCTAATAATGTCTTTCATTTTGAATTGGTGCTCAGTTTACATTTTACATGTAGCTCCAGCAGATTTTGTTACGTGATTGGACCTGACTTTTATTGCCTGGACCAGTCGACCAAGTGCTTGTTGTTAGAGTCGTCCTTATAGCTATCGAGTGGACAGAAGTCGACAAGTCGTAATGTTTCGACGTAGTTATAAATTCACAAATAATGCACTAGTCTGTTTTTTTAAGTCACCACTTTTACGACATCTATACGCGTTTCCTCCAATGAGTTTGTTTCCGACATGAATAGTGTGTTGTAGCCTATGTTAACTGCTCTGTCAAGTTTTACTTGGTTTCAATGTTGTCACCTACAAAAACATGTAAAGAACAGAACCACACTAACCTCTTTAACTTCTCTGGACGGTGACGATCTATTCTTTTACGTTTCTGTGTGGTGACATGCAGAAACAGATAAAAGACAGAACCAAAGACACCTTTGAGATACCTCTTCAACTTCTCTGGACTGCGTTTATCTCTTCTTCGTTTCTGTGTGGTCACATAAAAGAGGCAAAGAACAGAACCACAGATATCTTTAAAATGCCGCTTTCTCTTCTCTTTTCTGTTACGATCTTCCTCTCTTCTTGGATTCTGTTTGATTGCCTGTAGATACAGATAAGACACAGAACCACAGATACCTCTAAGATACCTCCTTAACTTCTATGTGAAGATCTTCTCCTCTTCCTAGTTTCTATGTTGTTACCTACAGAAACAGGTAAAGAGCAGAACCACAGATGTCTTTAACGTTTTATCTTCTCTGGACTGTGATGATCTCCTCTTCTACGTTTCTGTGTGGTGACCTGCAGAAACAGATAAAAGACAGAACCACACATACCTTTCAGATACCTCTTTAACTTCTTTAGGCTTTGACGAACTCCTCTTTTTTTCATTTCTGTGTGGTTGCCTGCTGAGACAGATAAGACACAGATTAAATTCTGGGCAGTGATGAACATCTCTTCTTTTTCATTTCTGTATGTTGACCTGCCGAAACAGATAAAGACAGAACCAAAGATACCTCCTTAACTTCTCTGGGCAGTGAAGAACTCTTGTTTTTCATTTCTGTGTGGTTATCTGCAGAAACAGATAAGACACAGAACCACAGATACCTTAAAGATACCTCTTTATCTTCCCTTTTCTGTGAAGATCTTACCTTCTTCTTGTTTCTTTTTGAGTACCTGAAGAAACAGATAAAATAGATACCTCTAAGATACCTCCTTAACTTCTCTGGGCTGAGATGATCTCCTCTTCTTTTGCATGTCTGTGTGGTGACCTGCAGAAACAGATAAAAGACAGAACCAAAGATACCTTTAAGATTCCTCTTTAACTTATCTGGCTGTGAAGATCTTCCTCTCTTCTTGGTTTCTGTTTGATTGCCTGTAGAAACAGAGAAGACACAGAACCATAGATACCTCTAAGATACCTCCTTAACTTCTCTGTGAAGATCTTCTCCTCTTCCTAGTTTCTATGTTGTTACCTACAGAAACAGGTAAAGGGCAGAACCAGAGATGTCTTTAACGTTTTATCTTCTCTGGACTGTGATGATCTCCTCTTCTACGTTTCTGTGTGGTGACCTGCAGAAACAGATAAAAGACAAAACCGCAGATACCTTCAAAATACCTGTTTTCTTCTCTGTACTGCGATGATCGTCTCCTCTTTTGCGTTTATGTGTGGTCACATACAAAAACAGGTAAGGAACAGAACCACAGATATTTTAAAATACCTCTTTGTCTTCTCCTTGCTGTGAAGATCTTCCCCTCTACTTGGTTTGATTACCTGCAGAAACGGATAAAAGAGATAACCAAAGATACCTTTAAGATACCTCTTTAACTTCTCTGGGTTGTGATGAACTCCTTTTCGTTTTCATTTCTGTGTGGTTACCTACAGAAACAGATGAAAGACCCCAGATACCTTTAAAATACCTCTTTATCTTCTCTGTGATGATCTTCTCATCTTCATCGTTTCTGTGTTGTCGCCCACGTAAATAGGTAAAGAACAGAACCACACAAGTCTTTAAGAAAACGGTTTTTCTTCTCTGGACTTTGATGAACTCCTCTGTGTGGTTACCTGCAGAAACAGATAAAAGACAGAGCCACATGTATATTAAGTTACCTCTCTATCTTCTCTTGGTTGTCTTAATCTTTTGATATTCGATTCTGTCTTTTGATCTAATCGAATATTCATCATTCACGGAGTTACAAATATACAAACATAGAACAACTTTACCTAAAAACCCACAGTCCTCTCCCATCTTTCACTTGCCAATTCTCCTTGGGCTTAGCCCCTTATCTCGTTTGTGAATTTCGTCTTCGTGGGCTCCTCGATCTATAGTGTTATTTGCTGAAAAACCGTTATTGCTAAGATACATTCAATATTCAAGACAAAAATGCCTTTGGGGGCCGTCCACATATTACGTACGCAGCGAGGGCAGAGGGTTTCGAATTTCGGCGATTTTCGAACGGATGCGTACGGTGGGAGGGAGGGGTCCCGAAAATATGTACGTACGCAAATATGGGTAGGGGTCCACGAAATGTACGCGGTGCAGCAAAAGGAGGAGGAAATCTGATTTTTTGCGTACGTAATATATGGAAGGGCCCTTATTTGAAAAATACTAGTTGATTTTATACACTGTGCCTCTGGTCTTTGCTTTTGTGTGAAACGTATTGGCTTTCTTTTGGTGGAGGTTTTATATGATTTAGTTAATTAAAAAACAACTTCGTCTATTCTGCAACGTAAAGAAATAAAATAAAGAATTTTTCATTTGAATAAAAATACTTACTGGTCTTCTCTGGTATTTGGAGAAGGCTGATGAGATGTTGGTACTGCTCCAATGTTGACTTTACCAATATCTTATCTTTGCTGAAAACCATCACCAGACATGAAACACATAAATCACATAAACACATAAATGCTAATTTATATAATTATAACTTATACTCTTAACTCCGTGCATTTCCCCATCAATGGCTTTGGATTGGCAGTGATGTCGATTTAAATGTAGGTTGGTCATTCTTAACTTTTGTGTTATTTAGTTTTTTAATTGATCTCCTGAAAATTACTTTGCTTTTGTTTTCTCACACGATGTTAAGGCAACGTTTACCAACTCCAAAAACAAGACTATGAAACAGAGAAATCTTATTATTGAAAATACATGACATGTACTTGACGAAGAAGTTCTGTAGGCCTACTTTGTAGTGATGACGGCTTTCTGGCTTTCGTCGTTTTTTTATACTGTAATTTCTTTATAGCTTGATTTCTTGCTTTTTAACTGCTAATCTATTTAAAATAAGTTTAGCTTATTAAATGACAACTAAAATGACACGTATACATGAACAGAAACGGTCACCATAATTTAAAAATACCAGTTGGTGCTGTGTTCACGATCTCAGGAACTTAGATGCCATGTCCTTATATGGCTGGTGATGGTTTTATCATTGTCAAGTAGTAATTGACCCCTCCCCATTGATAACAGTTGCTGTCAAATATTCGTCGATCGCGCTTTCACGGCCGCTGGTCCTATAGACGCTGGCACAGTCTGCCACCGACCACTAGATCGCCTGAACTCAGTGGACACTTTCAAATACAAGCTCAAAACTTATTCCTTCGTCAAGGCTTATCCCGTTTGTAATTAGTTGCTTATGAAGCGCCTTCGTTGTATGCCGTTATTCACAATTAACAGACGCGGTCTCGGTCTCATGTAGCATTGGACCATGAAAGCCTCTATTATAGCTATGAATTTAGTATTATATAAAATTTAAACTACTATTGTGGTTGGTCTGTTTAGTTTTATTGCAGTTTGCAGAATCGTGCGTTGACGTCGATTTGCATAGTACACCTTCCTTTGTCGAGAATTCTCAAGTCTTATTTATTTAATTCGCCCAATATCTTAACTCACCCAGCTGCGAAATATACATGTCTCAATTCTATACGCCACAGGTCTGAAGTCTGAATCGTCTCAGATCCAGCGATAAATGGAGCTTGGCCAGAGGAATTGGCAGTCTGGATGAGATCGAACTGTATGCTCCTAAACTCCCAATAGAAGGAGGTGTGGTCAGCCCAGCACTGTCCTCTAGGAAGTCAGTGAGGTGCGTGTCCTATCGGTTGGTGCAGTCCGCGATCTTCGTGTTCTGCTAGAAGCAGATCTGCAGATGACGGGCAGACTAATCGATTGTTTTACTGTTCGATTAATCGAGGTCCAAAAATATTTGATTTATCGATTGATCGAGTAGCTCGATTGTTCCATGAGTTCAATTAGTGATTAGTGACTAATCGAACAAAGAGAGTAATAGAAGTTATTGAGCTAATCGATTGATCAAAGTTATGGACTGATTGCATGGACTGAGTGAGCGAACCAAATCCTCAATAAAGCAATCTAAATATGTGCTCATGGCAATAATTCTATGACGCAATAAATAAGGTTCCTTCGAGCAGGCCTGCTCCAGATATGGTCGAGTGATCGGCGGTTCCAGACAGCACAGTCTGCGAACATAGTTTTAAGAGCTTAAGGGATTAGAACTAAGCTACCTCGGGTAAAAAATTATTATGATAATAAATTTTTCGTCTAATTTAAAACTTACTAACCTCAGTATAATTACAAGTACAGTATAGCTATATATGAACGAATGATGACAAGTTATCACAGGAGTCGAAAAAACTGTCGGCAGCTGTGCATGGCGCCCATTCAGTTATACATAATATATGCAAAATATTACTGAAACATAGACAAATATTATGTCATCCTCGTCATAAATAAGATGCAATGCTACTTCCATGATTAGTCTACGTGGGCTATTGTAAGTCTGTAACAAAGCATTCACTTATGCACTGAGTCACTATCACGAGTTGTGCTATTACTAATCAACTAATCAGACTCATCGAATAATCGAAATAATTGACTATTCAAGTTAATCGATTGTTGGCGCTAACTAATCGCGATAAGTAAGTCAGAAATCGCCCAAGTCTAACTGTAGGCCTATCGCTTAAGAAACTTGCTTTGCGTGTGTAGGGGCCTACGAGTCTCTTCACCGTGCAGAGCCGGGATACCTCGGAGTATACTGTCATCGCCGATAGCGGGGTCGTTTCTGTGATATCTGAGGTTGAAGGTCATCGGAGTGCGCGGAGACCAACGGCCCATTTTGGTGAGCGCGCCTCCTTCGTGTAGTTGGACCCAGGTACTGCAACAGCATTACACTTTCTATATGTTCCGAAGCCAACGAAGCCAACTTGGAGTTATTTAAAGTCTAGACTGACGTCAAACTACTTCGTAAAATTGTATCCCTCACTTAGCGTTGTGCTGTTCTGCACAAGCGCCCTATTAACAGCAATTGCTGTGTTATGGCGATGTATAAATCGTCGATTTAATCGTCTTTATCATCAACGTCATAATCATCAATCATCGTCATCATCATCAATCATCATCATCGTCATCATCGTCATCATCATCATCATCATCATCATCATCATCATCATCATCATCAACAACGTCTTTAATAATCGTATCGAAATATGCACCCACAAAACAAGGCTACAGTTGATCCATTCACTTCAGCAGATGCAGCAATTTGTCTTCCAATTAACATGGCAAATTTAATTAAAAATAATCGGAGAAGCAAAAGAAAAGCCAGATGGCCAAATGCAATGGATGCGCATGAATTTCTTTGCTGGCAATGATAACGGCCGTAAAATTTCGATGCATTGACCAAATGATTTTAACGAAATGCAAAGCAAACGACACCCTAACGGCGATGCCAAGCAATACCGACGCTCCACATTATCACTATGACCAAGTGAGATTTTGATATATGTTTTATTAACTCGACGATGCATTTACAATTATACCTTGGTTGAAATACACATATATTCGATGAGCGCTTAACTGAAGTACTGGAAAGGAGAAAAGCTCAGCTGAGGCCAAGCCATGACCCTCTGAATACAGAGGGTCGTGGCTGAACTCATCAAGTCCACCGTTCAATATAATTAAAGAGCAGCAGTCAAAATATAATGCAATAGTTATTTATAAGAACTAGGCCTGAAATTACCTAAAGCAATTTCAAAATAAAGTTATACCTCTGCAGTGAACAATTTTCATTTAAATTATTATATTAATTAAAGTTTTATTGAAATATCATTCATAGCATCCGATGTCGTAATAACTTATTAAACACCATGGTAACCACAGGAAACACAACGTCAAATACTATTACGTCATCAAGTAAGTGACGTAAATAGTATTTTTCAGGTATTTTGTGTGCCGACGTCCGACGTTGCCGAAATGAATAAGTAAGCGAGTAAGTAAGAATATTCTTTATTAGACTACCAGCAAACGTGCAATAGCTTACAAAATGTATAAATAATCGCATCTATTCTAAACAAAGTCACATAGAGTTCTCATTATTAAGGTTCTCTTGACAATGGCATCAACTCCATTTAGGGTAAGGTTAGGCCTGTGTAGCATTGATCGCATGTTGTATGGATGACCTTACGGGAGGGTGAACGATGTGGCGTGGGTTCAAAAATACTGAAATACGGAAAAGAGCAAAATCAGCTTTAGAGCAATGTTCTTCAGAGGGGAAGAAAGTCAGGACGGGTAAATTTTCTTTGCAGGTTTGGATTTCCACCTCATAACGACCAGTTCAAGGTCACTAACGGTTGGCCCTATGCAGGGACGAGTGCCTGAATCGTGAGTTACGCGCTTTGGGATGGTAGACCAGTCTAATAGGGATAAGAATATATGAAATGGTTATTGGCAATAATCTACCCATCCTCGTTTTATGTGCTACATGTATTTAAGTGGTCGATATAGTCTAGTTAATCATTTTGATACCGAATCTGATGATCGTTTTATGTTTTAACGAATAATGTGTGAACTCTGATAAAGTTTGGTACAGTTAACAAACTGGCTGGGATCTTTTGCCAGAAACCTTTGGGTTCAACCTGAGACCAGTGTAACACTCCAATCCATCAATCAAACAGTCATATGCTCTTTCCATTATTATATAGGCCTATGCTAACATTATTCAGTAAGCTTATCTCATCAAATAAAGGTGTCTAGAAAATTGAAGTTCTCTTATTGAATCTCAGTTGTGCCCTATTCTTAACAATTAATTATTGGACAACAAGGAAACTAGTCTTATTTTTATCACAAAATGATGAAGTTAATTAGCAAAATAGGCTTTTGACAACGAAGACCGTTGCCGTCGACAGCCCAGAGTGAAGGCTCCAAGATCCATTCAACTTTATTCAGTTGACTGTACGAGATTCATTCAATCTTACAAAACGCCTTTAATTAAAAGGCGTAACGTTTTTTTATCGCAAGCCAATTATGTAGGTCTGATATAATACGAATCACAATGGGGCAGAGGTGACGAACCCACCACACGGCTGTAAAGTCTTATTCACTGCGTCCTCCAAAATATTAAAATCGAAGCACCCAGTCAATATGGGAACCAATGGGTTGCCAGCCCATCCACACTGTCAGACATGCACTTCTATGTTGTAACCGTCGATTGTTATGCTTTGCCAATGCAAGTAAAACTATGAATTGAAAATAACGACACAAAGTAGCAAAGTAGTTCAAAGTAGCATTAGAGGTTTGTTTGTATAATGGTTCAGGCGCTTTTAGCATGCAACCTTATTATCAAAAAAAGAGCAGCAGGCCTGTATCATTCTGTATACGGGTTTCACCCCTCTACGCGAGTTCGGAAGACTGTGACCATCACACGCGACTTGTCTTATCTCATCGACTCTGATCGTCGATGAGTCAGCGATGACGTTAACGATGACGTCTGTGACTGCATCGGTGATGTGAGGCTGAGAGAAAATGAGATTGAAGCGGAGGAATAATAAGGCAGTTCTCGTAGTCTAGATGATGGAGTCCTAGCTGATGCTGTATTTGTGAGAAGCGATGCCCTGGCTGTTGAGGCTGTTCGTCGTCAACTGCCACTGTATCATGGCTCCATCTCGGCCGCAGGCTACCATCAGATGTTCATCGTCACAGCTGAAACAGGTGCCAGTCACTCGTCCGTTCCCAATCCTATATCGATGCGAGTCCGGCTTTAACAAACAAACATGTGAGCCACATGATGCATATGATCAACATGATCCATGCCTATACAGTACAAGCAAGAGACACGACAGCCGATGAGTTGGACCATAGGGTAGTTTATCTCGTAACACAGAGAGGAGTCGACAGTCGTTGCGTAAGGGCGCTGAGCTGGTCCCTCAATCCAGTCGGCGCAATCGTTTAATGTTTGGTCCAGTGTTGGGCACGAGACCAAGACCGATAGGTCCAAGACCAAGACCGAGGGTCCGAGACCAAGACCAAGATCGATACTCTTTTTTTATAAACAATTCTATTTATTAAGACACTAAAACGGAATAGGACGCTTAAAGCATTAATTTTATTGCTGAAGAATACTAATGTCAATAATGGTCCAGAAAACAGTTTTACCGGCCAGTCTGAACCTTTGCGGGTTCAGCCCTTGGCTTCTTCCTGAGAATATAAAACTATAAATTACTTATAGTATGCATATATAGACCTATGAGAGGTAAATATTTTAAGTCATCTGAACAAGTAGATGAACGTTCCGTTTGAATGGTATAGGCCTACTTGTACTCGGAATTGCGGGTTAACAGTGACTACACGTGGCCGACCACATAATTATTAGATTGCTCCAAAACCTTAAATTTGTGAAAGCAAATTTTGAAATGGCTTGTTCCGTTGCAAATGCATTTTTTGCCCATGGTAACATGTTTACATGTGTATAGATGGATCGCACGTCATAAATTGATAACAGTGTAGGGTCTAAATATCCCGTGTCTGTAATAATCGAAAATGATAGACAAATATCAAAGAAATTGCTCTGATACTGCAAATGACCAAGAACGCTAACCTAAGACGGAGACCAATCCCTAGACCGTTCCTTTAAGACCAAGATCGACGCAGTCGAGACCAAGACCAAGACCGATGGTCCGAGGCCAAGACTAAGACCGATGCATTCGAGACCTAGACTAAGACCGCAGTTTTCCGGTCTCGAGACCGTCTCGAGATCAAGACCGCGGTCTCGAGTCCACATCCCTGGCTTGGCCAGTAGGTAGTTACGCTTAATAAATGTTGGCAACAATCGTAATATTAATTTCGAAGCAATTAAAACGCCACTCGAAAGTCAGGCGAAGGGCGTCAGTTAATCCACGAGCGTAATTAGGAATAGTTGCCTACACAAAGCCGACGCCTATATTCAACTCATCACGGAATTTATAACGAGTTATGTCGCCTCTCTGTTCCAGTGACTTGTTGATCTGAGTATACCACTTCGTTTCCTTCTACGTCGAAACCGATTATATGTCCCTCGGCATTAAATAAACTTCTTCTAACCCTTCACCAGTGTGGCAGTGTCATAGATGTCCATATAATTCGCTTGTAATCTATACTGAATTCTGGAAATTTTCGATTTACTTTTTCATCATTGCCAATCACCCACCGTATCTGTCTCAGGCCACTCTATCTATCATCCCAATCGCTTTCCAATCTCCAAAGCTGAACTGTCATTTCTATGATTTCTACCATTAATAATAATAATAATAATAATAATAATAATTATATTATAATAATAATAATAATAATTATAATAATAATAATAAAGACGATTTATATGGCACCGTCACGCGGTCATACCGCTACAAGGGCGCCTTACATACAATTAGCAATCGGGATACGCCTTCGAGAAGAGATACTCATACTTTGGCTCATTCGATCTTCCCTTCCCAACTCTCGTCCTAAACGTCACCTACATTACAGCTACTCTGTCTCTCTAGAAATCGGACCTTGACCTCCCTGGATCAGGGATGTGGTCTCGAGACGATCTCGAGACCGGAAAACTGTGGCCTTGGTCTTGGTCTCGAAGGCTTCGGTCTTGGTCTTGGTCTCGGATGCGTCGGTCTTGATCTTGGTCCTAAAGGAACGGTCTTGGGATTGGTCTTCGTCCTAGGTTAGCGTTCTTGGTCAATTGCCGTATCAGAGCAATTTCTTTTATATTTGTCGGTTATTTTCGATTAGAAACACCGGTGTTTAGACCATCTATATATGTATACATGTTACTGTGGGCAAAAATGTATTTGCAACGGAACCAGCCATTTCAAAATTTGCTTTCACAAATTTCAATGTTCTGGAACAATCTAATAATGTCAGCCTCGTTTAGTCACTATTAACCAACAATTCTGAGTACAAGTAGGCTTACATCATTCAAACGGAACGTTAATCTAGTTGCCTTAAAGTATCTAGTATTTAAATCGTATACTGTAAGTAATTTATAGTGTGATATTCTCAGGCCGAAGCCAAGGCTGAACCCGAAAAAGTTAATTCAGACTGGCCGGTAAAACTGTTTCTGGACCATTATTAAGATTATTAATCTTCAGCAAAAAATTAATGTTTTAAGCGTGGTATTCCGTTTTAGCGTCTTAATAAATTGAATTGTTTATTAAAAAGAGCATTGGTCTTGGTCTTGGTCTTGGTCTCGGACCCTCGGTCTTGGTCTTGGTCTCGGACCACCCGGTCTTGGTCTTGGCCTTGGACCACCCGGTCTTGGTCTCGAGGTTTTGGTCTCGTGCTCAACACTGCCCTGGACTACCCTTTGGACAACCACTCTGATTTGACGCAGCGTTTGTGAATAAGCTGATGCCCTGCGCTTGTCTTTCGAGTGGCGCTTTAGAATTTTGAAGGTTACGATTAATGTTACGATTCAACTAAGTCTTATATAGAAGTTTATGTTCTCTGTGGAGCTTGCCGCGATTAGGTCCTTGTGTTAGGTTGAGTCGCGTCTTACGAGTATTTCTTTCAATCACACCAAATAGCAATTATTACAATCAATACAATATCATGCAAATTGGACAAAAATTAGTTAACGTTGGTCTTGAATCGTGGAGTCTGATTAAGAAATTTTGCTCACCCTCTCTGCCATGCAGGGAAATCGATAAAGACTGAGGAGTCCACTGTCATGACCAACGGCCAAGAGGGTACTCGCATTGGATCGGGTCAGAGTGGAAATCTCCTGTCCCACCTTCAAGTTGGACCAGGCCCCTGACGTTACAGAAATAAAAAACCACAAACCACTCAGATAAAAAAAGTTATTAAATTAATTAGTCTCTACCCTTTAAAAATCTTTTGACTGAGTGCATCAAAAGACAGTAATTATCACATTCACTGTCTTTGATGCACTCAGTCGAAAGATTTTGACCGAGTGCCTAGAATGCAGTTCGCCGTTTCAATAGAGAAGACTAGAGGTTGCTACCCGGTTGAACTGAGGTTGGCATCAATACCTAACCTCCCTCTCTCTGTCTCTGTCTCTCTGTGTTTGTCTGTCTGTCTGTGTTTGTCTGTCTGTCTGTCTCCGTCTCTCTGCCTCAGGCCCATCCAAGCAAATTAAAAGAAGCTGGCTAGACTGACCGAGTACTTCGTATCCAATGCTGCACGTCTGTGTCTGCCAATTAACGTCTCGCATGGACGAAGCCGTCTTCTCTCTCATTTCAATTGCATCCCCTGCAAACAAAACATGAGAAAAGTCCAATACTATGACGGTTTACAAATAAAGTGTCAACAATTAACTTTTTGACCACTCGCTCGAGTAGACCGTATATATGAAAGGCTCTATATTTTGCTGTGGAATCTGAACCCAAACCAAGTCATGGCTTGACGTTTTTGGTTATGACGATTTTAAAACATACGACCAGTGTTGAGCACAAGACCAAGACCGAGAAGCCCAAGACCAAGACCGAGACCGAGTGGTTCAAGACCAAGACCAAGACCGATGGTCCGAGACCAAGACCATTTTTTATAAACAATGCAATTTATTAAGACGATAAAACGGAATAACACGCTTAAAACATTAATTTTATTGCTGAAGAATACTAATCCTAATAATGGTCCACAAAACAGTTTTACCGGCCACTCTGAACATCTGGGGTTCAGCTCTTGGCATTGGCCTGAGAATATCACACTTTAAATTACTTAAAGTAGAGGTAAAGAGTTTAAGACATCTGAACAAGATTAGCGTTCCGTTTGAATGGTGTACTTGTACTCGGAATTGTAGGTTAACAGTTTCTACACGTGGCCAACCACACAATAATTAGATAGTTCCACAACCTTCAAATTTGTTAAAGTAAATTTTGAAATGGCTGGCTCAGTTGCAAATACATTTTTTCTGCCAATAGTAAAATGTATATAAAGATCTATTAGGTTGGTCAGCACGCCATAAACCAATAACAATCGCTTAGGGCCTAAACATCCGTTGTCTCTAATAATCGAAAATAACTGACAAATATCGAAAAAAATTGCTCTGATACGGCAAATGACCAAAACAGTAATTTACCAAGACCGAGACTAACACCGATGGTCCGAGACCAAGACCAAGACCGATGCATTCAAAACCAAGACCAAGACCGTAGTTCTCTGGTCTCGAGACCGTCTCGAGACCAAGACCGCGGCCTCGAGACCATATCCCTGCATGTGACCAGTCAAATGTGGCCCGAGGGCTGATTCAAATGGATACCACGTTTAAAATTGTTTTAAACTGTCTTAGGGCGGGCATACATCTAGTACATATACATATATATATAATGTATGTACATATACACATATTGAGATACATGGATGCAGGTACTTACAGAACTTGAGATCTGGTTCAGACGATACGCTCTGAATTGACTTGGAGTCCTTCGACCAATCGACGTTTGTTATCGGACCTTTGTGACCCTTTAAGAGCACACGTATACAGTTACAATCTTAAAGACGTCGTATTCACTCGTGCATACAACAATATATTGTCAGATATATCGTCCTGTTTTGTATTGTTTTGTCCTGAATGTATGTCTTGCATTGTTTTGTCTTCCCATGGGGCTTCTACAGGCATGTCTGTGGAAGCAGACTACTTCCTAAACTTCCTTGGGGGAATATTTTTCAATGATCTTGGGGTAGAGAATAATCATTTTAATTAATTAATAAGTCAAGTTAATTGACTCAATGAATTTAATTAACCAACGACTGAATCTTGATGCTAACGAGCTATTGGAAAAGCCTTCTTTCGCGATAATATTATTGCTAGCGTCCGCTATTGACTATTGTCATTAATATGACACATCATTAAAGATATTAATAACACATTTCACGCTACCAGTGGTTATGATGGTTTATTTAACTTTGTTGAGCATGATTCAATTCGTGATTAAATAGAAGGTAGATTGACAAAAAATATATTTTGGTTATAGATGTTAGCTAGGTAACTTGCTATCATCCGTTCAAACTGAATACTATGTAATCATGCAGCTGTTTGTCAGTTTTTAATTAGGCTAAATATTATTATTATTATTATTATTATTATTATTATTATTATCATTATTATTAAGGTGGGATTGATAACAGATATATTGTGCATTCAACCTTTATTTGAGGGGACTTTTTGTCTGGAGAGTAAACGTAAAATTTGGGGGCGGGTTTGTCCGAGGTGGACTAGAAATGTTCTAGACTCAAAAAAGTCAACTGAAGCGAGTTGTCTATACAGGGTGGAATACTATATAGGCTGCAGTTAAAACTGATGATCATCAAAAGTCGCCTTCAGTCAACCATATGAAAATTTAATGGATGCATTAGTGGTTATTTCAGTCGATAAAGCTTTGTCTTCTGTAAAGAATTACAACAACTTGGATAGGTTTGTGAGGTCGAGGGACCAATTTAAACGAAATCTGATCACGAAATCTGATCACGAAATCTGATCACGGTCTAGATTAGCTATCGTAGGGATACCCATCCCTTTCAGCTATTTGAGCTCAATACATTGGCGTTGTAGCTAAGCTAATTGGAGAATGACAACTTAATTCATGCATCTGAGTATTTTAGTTAAGTAACTTCACTGTTTTAGTTAAGTAAGTTACTTACATTGGTTATGATAACATTGCTTAACATTGTAAGTAATATAACTATTGTATCTTAGTCAAGTATTGTATTAGTTAGACACTACAATGTCTGAAATGCTTAATTGCTTTTGCCAACTGTTACAAAGTTCCTAATTATCTCTGAAACAATTAGCATTTAATCAGAAGTCCGTCATCGACCCTAGGCTTGGTGGAGGGGACTTTTGTTTCCATCACACTGGGGGAATAGAAGCCTTCGTGTCTTCCTGTCCTGCTTCATTTTGTCTTGTCTTGTCTTGCATTGTTTTCTACTGCTTTGTCATGCCATTTTCCATTTTCCTCTTTTATGACGTCGTGTTTTCACGTGTTCCGTGATGGCTCTATTTATAAGGATTATATATACATGTAAATATTAAAAATCTTAAACGAACAGATTTAAGCAATTCGTGCCACTTAAGCCAATCGATGCAGGTATGGTATATACCTCTAAGAGACCAGATCGATGCCGTTGATACGATCTGCCTTGATCAAGGATCGAATAGATGTAGATCATACGATCACGAGAGCCAACAGCCAGGAAGCGACCGTCTACAGAACAGAAAGCAACTTCTGCAGCCATTCAATGGTAACACTTTAATGCATAGCAATACTCTGAACGCCACATCAACTTAGGCCCCTACATCTTACGAATTCCTGGTAACGGAAAACCTTACAAACCTGCATTCGGCACCGATATTACCCTTCTAAAAGATTAAAGCGTGCAAATATACTGGTCACTATAGGAACGACACGGTAAGTGCCATCACATCACGTGTGTTCGTGCAAATATGTAGCCAGATTGACAAAGGTGTCAACATATGATTTTAGAAATCTTCCCAAAATTTTACTCAATACCAACAAACTCATTCTGCGAACAATGTCTTAAGAGAAATCTGTGATCAAATGCATTGTCAACTTCTTTGATGTCAAAGTAATTTTTTATTATTTCTATGTTCCGACACCTGCTTAATTGTTTTTTCATATATATATATATATATATATATATATATATGCAAATGTGTCTGGAGCTAAATGAACACATAAATATAGGCACTACACTTTCAAGAAATGCGCTCTAGAAATGCTTCAGAGAGCGCCACCTGGTGAGAAGCTGAGTCCTTCCAAAGGTTCTGATCCGGCTTGAACGGATATGACGTATTCGCCGGAAGCCGACGTCAGCACAATAAATCTTCCAGCCCTCGTTCCGACGACAATCAGACGACCCGAGGGGTCATAGGTCACCGACAGACACGGCTTCTGCGTAACAGTTAAGGACAATCATTAGCGTAATCCTCAGCGTAACCATCAGCATTATCCTGAGCGTAATCCTCAGCGTTGTTGTAGACAAAATATTAGGTGCAATCATGTGAGCAATCAATTGTCTTAACACTTAAAACTAAAAACTTTACCTATTACTTAGTATTTTAAACCAGTTTATTCGATCAACACAGTTTCACAATATTCGATTGTTAAATTTATATTATTATCGAGTCGTGATGCAAGTCGGTCCGTGGTCAGATTTCACTCTCAAGAGAACATTATTTTCCGAGATTTCATCTCATGGAAAGTCGAATGCTTACCTCGACCTGGATTCTCCACTGGATTCTATGGCGATGGGAGTGCCACTGGGTCACTGAACAGTCACATCCAGCGGCGACGAACAACGAGAGATCCGTGGGATGGGAAGCCAGAGCACACAGTTCGTCACCCTGACCCTACAGGGCAACCAACGATAAACCACAGTTGTATTGCTAATCAATCAACAGGTACAACTTACAAGTATACGTGGGTTGCATGTACAGATACTTGAAGGTCACACTGGAGTAATACTCGAGTTCAAGTACCGAGTACCCCAATGGTCGATAGTACAATAAAGTAGAATATAAATTATACTTAATAAATAATTTCACATAATCATAAGACGCATCTGTAGCCTACAAAGCTATTTGTCAGATAGGCCTAGCCAAGGCGACAGCATGGTGTTACGGTGGTAGTCGTTGGTGGTGTTGGTGATGGTACACACACCTGGATGCAGTAGCTGTACTTGGAGTCGTTGAGCGTCTCTTGGAGGACGTTGTTGGTGGTTGTTCCCAGGTAGAGGACGACATCTCTGGCGTCGAGATTCCGAGGAACAATCGTACGAATCTGACCTGCTCTCTCGGGAATCTGTCGAAGAATTATTACATTACAGGGTAAGTGTTTGGTAATGTCATTAACGACGTCTGTCTATAGCGTCTGCATGGTCTCGACCCAGATTGTTTTTCAGTTAATTAATTAAGTAATTACTTTGATCGGGGCATGAGATACGTCACATCCGCTACCCGTTTGAATTGTTTGTGTACCGACTGTTCTATATATTATAGCCAAAGATTCGAATCCCTCGAATAAGCCACCATTTGGAGGCGAACTGCACGCCCTTCAACTCAGAGGTGTATAATGGGACGAACGCTTTTTACTGATGTAACTCACAGGACCAGAAATTAATGACAATTTTTACGTATTGACCTCAAACCTTTTGTGAGTTATGAAAATGCGCTATATTAAGTATTGTCATATTCATACATGCAAGCATATAAAATAAGGATATCTAGCCATTCAGACATACCATGAGAGCCATGATATAATAGCCACCATGGTAGGCCTATATAAAACATAGACCAAAAGGTCACGCTCTTTTTATTGCCCCTAATACTTATGCTTAAACATTTTACATTTAATTAACACCAGTATCAATATGTTTATTTACTCTCGTATTGCTCGCAGTTTGTAATTAAATTCTATGAACAATATTTAATGTCAGGTTTTACCGCATCTGAAATGTACTGTCCATGCCGTTGCATCGTTTATTTCCACACTAAATTCTTCACTTGATATACCGTCAACATAGCACGCATGTCTAAACAGGTCCTACTTAAGATATGTGTATGTTTATAATAGGCCTAATATAGGCTATAGGAAGTTCTCACACAATGTTATAGTAAGTGGTGAAGTTCACGATACCAGACGTTCATCTGTAAGGAACAACACTCCGAATGAGCTAGCAATGAGGGTCTTCCGCACACACGAATAGCCCAGGCAATGTATTCCTCAGTCAATCATGCTCAAGGTAGGAGGGAGTAGAGCAACATGCAACTCTAATAAGTGTTATTTAGTGACGGGTTTATGATAGGGGATCAAAAGAGGTCATGACCTTGGGAGTTGGCACATTACAGCGGACCTGGGATCGACCATCGCTGAGACGATTGCACAGTAGGCCTACACAGAGGCCTTCAACAAGTCATTAAATCACAATAAATTTGTCAGCTCCATCGATTGACGATTGGTCGTCAGAATGATAGTGATGTGTAACAGATGAGTGATATTGGCAATAAAATAATAATTCCCAAAAAATAATAATGTCAATAAAATAGTAATGGAAATAAAATAATGGCAAAAAAGTAATGGCAATAAAAATGATGACAATAAAATGATGACAGTAAAACGATGGTAATAAAGTAATGGCAATAAAATAATAATGTCAAAAAATAATAATGGTAATAAAATAATGATATCAATAAATGATAATGGCAATAGCTACAACGGAATGCTGCAGATGATGATGATGCCAGTAGAGGAAACTCACGATTTTTGTTTGTATTAGGGTATAGTTATTCTTTGAGTCCCACGACTTAATCTCCGAACCCCCTGCTGACAGCAGAGTACCCCCGCTCAACATACACACGGACAGTACAGGTCTCTGAAAATAAAACAGTTTTCAATCTATCTATAACTTTCTGCCTTTTTGGTACATTTGTATAACCAATGTCGCCAATTCTCTCTGTTCTGGGCCTCCTCTTTCATCTTCTTGTAGTCACCCCTTCCATCATCCAATCCAAAATCATTTTTTTCGGTCTTCCTCTTGTTTTCATTCCCTTCATTTTTCCCTCGATGATGTTTTTTAGCAGTAGTCTTAGAATGTGTCCAATCCATCTTCTTTGTCGTTATCTTTCAATACTGTTTCAATACAGTGTTCAATGCTTTATTCATTTGTGTGTGTGTGTGTGTGTGTGTGTGTGTGTGTGTGTGTGTGTGTGTGTGTGTGTGTGTGTGTGCTGTGACTGTCTGACATACTGATTGATTGACTGATAGAGTCACTGACTCTGTTGTCTGCCTAATTGTTGACTGACTGACTGACTGACTGACTGACTGACTGACTGACTGTCTGACTGACTTACTTACTTACTGATT
Source organism: Bimastos eiseni (assembly GCA_959347315.1). Classification (NCBI taxonomy): domain Eukaryota; kingdom Metazoa; phylum Annelida; class Clitellata; order Crassiclitellata; family Lumbricidae; genus Bimastos; species Bimastos eiseni. Next base: position 14,663,669 of record OY365821.1, on the reverse strand, counting down.
GACTTACTGACTGACTGACTCGTTGACTGATTGGCTGACTGTCTGGCTCAGTTACCTGATGAGCATGAAGCATGTTTCGCGAGCAGACGGAGTTGATGACGTAGGCAGACGCCTCATTTTTTGACCAGACTATGACGTCACCACTGGACGTTCCAGCGACTACTTCACCATTCAAACCGAACGTCAATGACGTCACCGACTTTGGAATAGGAAAATCAGTCTACAGCGACGAAAGATGAATTCTTTTTCAAATTTAGGAGGCAAAGTAACTTGGTAGGGTAAGATGAGGTTAGGTGCTGAAACAATTATTTTGCTCCTCTGTCTTTCAACACACGTTTACCCTTTCTAATCGGAATCGACATTTTTAAGAGCGTCGTAATACACGTTATACCCGAGACATCAATTGGACAAATCACAGGCAATAGCTATCTTCATTGGACAGAGAACAACAGATCCAAATACGAGACGCATTCGACATCAGAAGATAAGCTTCTGATTAGAATTAGTGGGACAGATTAGGTTAAGATGCTGGCTCAACTGAACGAGCGAAACTTCTTTAACTACACGAGAGATATACAGATTCTAACTGACGCACAACAGGTTAAATGACTTGGCAGATATGACTAAGAAATCGGCCGCAATCAATTATTGATGCTCGTTAGGAAATATTGGTGCTTAGCCTGAGTGCTTAATGATGGCAATTATAATTGAAATACTGATAGTAGTAGCAGTACTAAAGCCTAATAAAAATAATGTCAATGATAATAAAAAATGAGGATGATGATGACGATGATGACGACGACGACGATGATAATGACGATGATGATGATGATGAAAATAATAATAATAATAATAATAATAATAATAATAATAAAGCACACGGGCTTTCTTGTGGTCTTGGGCCAGGGCGGTTCACCAGGCACGCAGCATTAAATGACATAATAGCCTCACACGCGCTGGTTTCCCAAACATTAAGGAACCCCCGGGACTCTCCAGAACGGACGGAAAACGCCCTGATGGTCTGACGCTGATCCCTTGGCGAAGAGGACGGAACCTGATATGGGATGTGACAGTGATTGACACCGTGGCTCCATCATATCTCCAAGCGACGTCATCTTCAGTGGGGGCTGCAGCGGAGGTGGCTACCACCAGGAAGACCATCAAGTACAGCCAGCTCGCTGTCAGCTATCTCTTCACTCCATTGGCCTTTGAGACCATGGGCCCAGTCAACAACGAAGGAATAGACTTCATCAAAGACTTGGGTCGCCTTTTGACACATATCACCAGAGACCCTAGAGAGACACGCTACTTGTTCCAACGATTGTCAGTTTGCATCCAGCGCTTCAACGCAGTTGCCTTCAGAGGCTCTTTTATGCAGCTGTAGTTTAACCAATTTTAACTAATCGACTTATAATAATAATTATTATTATTATAATAGTAATCATATTATCACAAGGGATCATATGTTACTCGGGCATAATAATAATAATAATAAAAATAATAATAATAATAATATGTCCTCTTCGGGACATTGCCACCACTCACTTAGCTTGCCCACATGGGCGATAACAGCATAATATAATAATAATATTAATAATAATAATGATAATAATAATAGTAATAATAATAATAATAATAACGATAAAAGAATTAATAAAAATGATACCAATGAACAAACCTTAAATATTCCGCTCTCTTTGTCTCGAAGGATTCGTCCTTGTTTCTTCAGTCTATCATCAGATGTCGAGAACTTCCAGAACGAGATGTGGTGCTCACCAAAGGTTACAATGGTCGATGGATCGATGGAGTGGAACGAGGCCCCCACGACACCATTTGATGACGTCTACAACACATCAAGACCAGAATATTAATGCAATTCAATGGATAGTCCTATTCATTCATTCGTTTTGCTCCCTCGCTCAGTCGTTCATTCATTCGTACAAAAGACTAAGAGCTCATCTGCATACATGTACCATTAATCTGATCATCAAGCAAATAATTTGTCTTTGGCCCAGAGACTCTGAACATCCATGTCATCTGTCAGCTGTTGACGAAATTCGGTGGCTGGTTCCACGCATTGGTGACTAGTTTACTGCGCATTGTTTTGCTAACATAAAATTTTAACGTCATGTAGGCTAGCGCAGAGAATGCCTCTGAGTAGATTCTTCGAAGAGACGCCATAATTATTAGCAAGTTCAATTAATTAATTAATTAATTAATTAATTAATTAATTAATTCCTTATCCTTTGATCTATTAAAGCTCATCTGCCCGTTATTCTAATCATCGTTCAAACCCATCAACGCTTCTGTTGATCCCTCCCTCTCTACCTTCCTTCATAGACTACTTCGTCACTCCTCCTTCCCTCCCGGTTCTTAACTCCTCCCTCCCCATCCTAACTCTCTCCTCCCCATCCTAACTCTCTCCTCCCCATCCTAACTCTCTCCTCCCCATCCTAACTCTCTCCTCGCCATCCTAACTCTCTCCTCCCCATCCTAACTCTCTCCTCCCCATCCCAACTCTCTCCTCCCCATCCTAACTCTCTCCTCCCCATCCTAACTCTCTCCTCCCCATCCTAACTCTCTCCTCCCCATCCACTCTCTCGCCCTTCCTTCCTTCACCGCCCACTCACACCATCTTCCCTACACACTCCTACGCGAGAGTGACAGAGACATAAAGACAGAGACGAGGACACATACATACAGAAATAGACAGACAGATACAGAAAGAAGCAGACAGACAGATACAGACAGACATACAATACAATACAAGACGGACAGCTAGAGAGGGAGATACTGACCGCCGTCTTAGCGATGAAGACGTGATTCCTCCAATCCCAGACCCTAAGAACGTGTTCATTGGAATCGTCGAGACTCAGTAGATAATGTCCGTCCTCAAAAACACCGCTCTATCACACATACAAACACACACATAAACTACATTTATACAAAGCGCATACTCTTTCAAATTTCTCTGATCAGAACCCTGTCATCTGACCAGCTTATAAAAAGCCGTGCGACACACCAGTCGAATGGATGGACCGACCGCTCGACCTGTTATGCGAAAAGTACGGGCTCGATCCTAATCCTCTTCCTCCTCTTCCTGCTCTTTCTCCTCATCCTCTTCGTCCACCTCCTACCCTTCCTTCTTCTTCTCTTCCTCTTCTCCTCTTCTTCTTCTTCCTCCTCTTTCCCTACCTCTTCCTTTTCCTTCTCATGCGTGCCCTTCTGAACGTAGACCGAAGGCAACTGTATTGCTTGTTATCAAGTGCAATTGTACTGAATTGCATGTCTTGCGTTTTTTTAAGTGCAGATATAATATTCAAAATAATATTGCAACTAATTCACTAATATAATATAATAATATAAGCACTGTCGATCGCCTTCTCGTCTTTAGCATCATCTTCAGGCAGCCAGATTCTTTGACGTAGCCCTCCTCCTTTACACAATCTTAGGACCAGCGCGACTAGAAAACGGCAAAGGCGAAGTTAAACTAAACTGCTCTAAATAAGTTCCGGTGAGAACTATCTGCTGACCTTGTTGGAGAATTCGACGGAAGTGACGTTAGCCTGTAGGTCATCAAGGTCAAGGATCGTGAGAGTGTTCATCGAACACGGATCCCAAACGCGGATCTGGGACTAAAAGACAAAACAGAAACCAGCTACGGTGCAGTCTAGAGTTTCACCCATCTGTAAGTTGTGAAGCGCCTTTTCTGAGGAACCATTTGAAGGTTGTTGTAGAGAAGAAGATGAAGAAGACACGGTGTCAAGTTTACTCACTGAATGACGTGAGGAATATAGTATTTAAACAAATTAAATTAAAACAAGGGCTTTATATTATGATTGAAATTCATCATCATCGTCATCGTTATTGCCATCGTCATCGTTATCATCATCAGCAGCAGCATCAACATCATCATTCACGACAATAGCATCATCATCATCATCATCATCACCAGCGTCATCGTCGTCGTCGTCGTCATCGTCATCGTCATCATCATCATCATAATAATCATCAGCCTCACCATCAGCATCATCATCCACGACAATAGCAACATCAACATCGTCATTATCATCATATTCATCACCAGAGCCTGACGCTAGCCATTTGACTGAGTTAGGTACAAATAAATTATATTCACTGTTATCGGCCATTTATCCAGTGCTCCTCTGAATAGCATTGTTCTAAGCGACGTTGAGAGTCAGGATTAAAGCTGGACTGAATAAGTGAGAGCTTAATATTAAGCCAGAGCAGATGCTGCTGACCTTAGTGTCCGTTGTTCTGCCTAAGCTCTGACCCGTCGCCACGAAAGGATGTTGACGGGAGGGGTGGAGAGCCAGGCTGTAACACAAGCATCAAATGCACACGTAAACACACATTGCCACTATCACCGCATCGTTATTATTATTATGCACTACCACTACAAATACCACACCACTGTGTTACTACTTGCGATGGTACATGCAAGTAGCTGTATTGTAACATTAGCAGACGAAGCAGTAGCAGTAATAGTTGTAGCAGTTGCGAATTGATAAGGAATGGACGAAGGGTTGGTTGATGGATGAATGTACAGACGTATGAACGGACTAATGAAGGAATCAATGAGCTTAATAAAGAGATTGGTGAATGAAGGAATGAGTGAATGAACAAAATATGATGGATCGACTCTTGATTGATAACGCCGTTAAAGCTAAAGTAAATTCAACACAGGTGAATTAATTTATTGATTTATTAAAGACTCAAATAAGTTCCAGATATAGATTGCATACGATTACAAGGGTGACGACAACAACAACAACGACAACGATGTGGCAGTACTGTGACGACGACGACCCTGGTGATTACAAAGCCCACCATGTGATGTCGTTGCTGTGGCCAAGGTAGTGCGTCTGACGATGGTTTTTCCGGTCAAAGACGACTCCAATTCCGGCCACGTGATAGACGAGTTCTCCAGATGGCAGCACGTGTAGGTTACTTCCGGTCTCTCGTCCTTGATATCCGTAGCTAAGCGACCGTTGAGGCATTTAAGCATAGATTCTCGTGCAAGGGGAAGCAACATTTTACACGTGCGGAATTTCTTAACGCTATATAAATATAAATATGCTTTGTCAAATTTCATATTTCAACAGTAATGAAAAACTGATTTTGCCAACTTTGTATTATAGAAAATCTCGCCAGTATAAGTACATTGCGGCGGCCAAACCACCCTCCACAATTCGCACTCCGATAGTGCCAGTCCCTAGCATGGATAAAAGAGGAAGGCGACTCTAATGATCTTTGATATCGAGCAGTGTCATTAACTGGAACTACATGTACTACTACAGACCCTGGGAAGAAAGGATACACCCACTCCAGTTGGAGTTTCTTGTCTGGTTTGCTTAGCTCTCCATCTCCACTGACGTAACGAGGAATAAGAAACTCTACAGATAGCATCAACACCTGGAGTCAGTGCTTGTTTAACAAATATTACTGTGGCCCTTTTCAGTTAGACTGTAGTGGTAAAAGCCTCACAGAAGCATAAGAAAAGGATGTTTGCATAGGACGTATTATATTAAACCAACCAGCATTCGTCTGTTATAAATTCGTGTCTTCTTTCTTCTTATTCAATATCAGTCGGTCTTACGATTCTTCAGTCTTGTGTTGTGGTCGACATATATAATAATCATGAAATAATGAAACAATTCTTTTGCATGTGTGGGTCCCCAAAGTATGGTTCCGCTGTTCGACCGAACCTGTTCAACATGCATTAATCTGCTTCCACCTGGAGTTATTGAGTTATCATTGCCGATAATAGTTCTGGTCATTTCCTTTCGTATGCAGATCTTTCATTCATTTACTTATTTTTAAAACATATGACATGCTGCATGTAGGTGATGCATACACAGCCCGCTTACATGCTGATTTTGTGGTGCACCATTATGGGGTGACTTTGAAAGAGTAGTTTAAACTAGTATCACCTTCTTGAAAGAGAAATAAGGTTTCACCACTGGAGTGGCTTCGAGAAAGAACGATGGGTGTTTTGGAGGTTTTTAAAGAGTTTCGATTTGCTTAGAGGATGACCTGAGGCTTAACTTAGGGGTGCCTTTTAAAGAGAGTGTCTGGCTTTATATTTTGGGAGTCTGGGTTTGCCTGAGGCACTTTAATAAGTGGGACGTTGGAGTTTCCTTTGAATAGGAACTTTTATGAGTCCACCTGTTCCTATCTGAAGTACTGTTTAACTTTGTAGTACATCTGAAGTTTTCTTACCTTTGAGAATTCCTTTGATGTATACTTTGACCGATTCATTGCCGATAACTGTTTTCCTTTTGTACGGCAAAGTGGAAGCGTCGGACTGATCCCTCTGTGGATCATAGCGGTTCGGATGGCGCACCGGAAATGGTCCTGAGACTTCCGGTTCCACAGGAAGACCTTAATAATCAAAGCAAAGACCAAAGGACAAGAGCTGTGCTGAACGACCAGAAAACCGAGTCGTATGGTATGCAGTCATTTATTGCAATAAACGTCTTCAAAGTATCTGCCACTCACAACTGATTAAAAGCTCTCTGGAGAGATCGTTCTGACCATATCACGTGTAGCAATCAAGCTAGGTTTTAAGAGTCCCTATGCTTTCATTTATTCATACATACATGCATGCATAAATACATACATACATATTATATGCATACATGTACACATGCACACATAAATACTTTCATGCATGGTAACATGCAAGCATACATAGTACATACATGCATATATACATAGATCTACAAACACATAGGAACCGCATGCAAGTTCCTACATACATACTTGCATACATACATATATACATGCATGCATAAATACATGCATACACACACATACATACATACATACATACATACATACATACATGCATTCATACATACATATATACCTACAAACATGCATACATATATAAAAACATACATACATGCATGCATACATACATACATACATGCATACATGCATACATACATACATACATACATACATACCCACATGCATACATACATACATAGATACACGCATACACTACATACAAATAAATACATGTTCTTACTTGCATGTATACCTAAAGCATGCGTGGACATTGGATAATAATGTATGCAGATGACTGACTATCTTACTTATTTCTTGAGAATGTATGATCCGTGGCTGATCTGTATCTTCCTGTTGGTATCCATTGCGAGGGTAATTGTCGATGGGAGGCATTCGAAGCTGCGTCCAGGGATCTCCTGCGCCAGGTCTTTGATAGCGCGGCACCATCGCAGAATGGTCAAGGTCATGACCTGGCATGACTTCGAGAGGCCGTTCTGCGATGCCGTTCCAGTCACTATATCGCGGTTTCAGAGGCTGCTTTGGTGCAAGTGGTTTTCGATGCCCATATTGGAGAGGAGGAGGAGGTTGGAAGGGTTGACTTGGGTTAAGTTCTAAGGGAACAAGCTCCCGACCACAGGCTAGGAACTCGTAGTGGCTTCGAAGACCCTTCAGCAGGTGCGAAATTCCCATTACCTAGAGGTTTTCATACAAGGAGAAACACATTAAGAGATTCCTTCATTCACTCAAATATTTATATAGCACCCTTTATAGGTTACTTCTCAATATCGCCATAGAAGTTACTAATAACAATTCCCTATGAATCTGCTTATGCAGAGAAATATTATACGTTAAGAGAGATACGCCTTTTATCAATTAGATATCATGCTAAACCCATTTACAATGAACCAACGAAACAGCAGAATGTTTGGAGATAAGCTTAAATGTGTCTCACGTGATATCTTGCATTTAGAGGGACATCAGACTGATCCAAATTGCGAGGATACTAACAGAACGGTAAAGGTAATGTATGTAATAGTAACTCTAGGTCACCTATCCCTATAATAGTAGCAGGTAATTTGGATCACCTAAAGAATGGGGCACCCTATAGGTCACCTAAGGCAATAAGCACTTTGGATCACCTTATACAATGAAAACCCTAAGCCACCTAATGCATTCACCTTAGTACCACACGCTATCTTCCTCGGCTTCACCCATGTATTCGGGCCTGGCACCAAAACTGGCCAAACATTTCGGCTTTGCGCTTGATATATACATGTATATAGGGCCAGTAATAAAATGCAATCCCTGAGGCAGCGTTTTTGTAGCGCTGAGCAATCTTGTAGACTTACAGTACACTACATGTACATTTGGGTATTTCACTCGCACGCCACAATCTCGACAATATTGGGGTCAATTGGGGTCGATGTAGTGGGTACTCCGGTGACATATCGCCTCAGTAAATTTAAATTCAGAGTGTTTGTTTCGCTCTTAAGTGCCTAATCAGTTTAGTACATGCGTGCGTTCTATGAAACCACGAATTCCATCCGTGGTCGAATATTTGTTAATAATTCTGGTCGAGAAGACGGAAGTGGAACGTTGAAACTGAACACCTAGCATGATATGGGACCTGACAAAACGTATCTGCCTTAATTAGACTTAAATTATACTTGACTGTGTTAAATTGTGTGCGTGTTAATATATCATCGATTACAAATTGAGATGTAATTATTTATTGCATGCCTTATCAAACTCGTGGAGCTCTTGTTTAACGCGATATTGGTCGCAGAAGTAGGCCATATCTTTCAATTTGTCTCGGTTTTGCTCGAAGGCCGATTAATTCAGATTCGTTATTAATTATTCTTGCTCTTCGTTTGTTCGATCATTCAGACAAGCATTCTGTCGTCCTTTTATCAGTCACGCATTCCTTCGTTCGGCCGTTCAATCGTGGCGTTACGCTCTTTTTCTGCTTATTGGCGTACGTTGTTTCTGAGGTTCTATGATGCTGGAGATAGAAATGCAATGGGTGAGAAGTATTAGCGACTACATTTTCTCAGCCTCTGCATACAAGGACGGACGGACAGTCCTCGCTCTCGCCGGCTCACCCTCCCACTGACAGTGTACAGCGTTCTCAGTATAGCTGAGTTTATTGGGGGTATAAATGGAGCAGAAACCTTGTACCCAATTCGAATGGGGTTTTTGACTGATAACCCAGCACGAAAACCATTACACAGTCGATGAACCCATTAAACAAACCAAAAAATGTCTTAAGTCTTGGAATGAGCGTACCTTTCTGAAGGGTGGCTTAGCCGTGTAGAGACTCACAACCGGTGGATAGTCCATGTCAAGGGCGTTCGTCGTGTCTTCCAGAAGGTCCTCATAGACCCTCACTGTCCTCGGATTGAACAGAATCTTTAGCTGACTGGCTCGGTGAGTGTTGCTTCGAATGACCAGCATCCTTGGCTGGGCCAGTCCGTACCTCACGAACCTCAGACTAGCGGCCTTACTGTCCAACGAACTCAGCCTCGACGTCGGGTACGAGTACGGTACCTTGTGGTTCTTCTTCCGCTGTTTCCTCGACCTTTGAACATCAGCGAGGTCAGACGAATCGTGTAGGTAGCTGCGATTGAGCGCCATGGTTGCTGAGGCCGGTTTGTTGTGCCAGAACTTCTCTCTTGAGTCACCATACGTCACGTGCTCGATCCTGGGTACGCTCGACGCCACGTAGGACCGACCGCTGACGAACTGACCGAGGTCGAAGACCGGGCGACCCTCTGGGAGGGCGAAGACGAAGCGCACGGCCCCCGTCTGAAGGGCCAACTTCTCTGCCAGCCAGGTCGTGAGGGTGTCGAAGGTGGCGAACTGCTTACGACTGACGGACGTTCGAAGGCCCTTGAAGTGCGGGTCCCCGTTGCGATAAAAGGTTACGAGGCAGCCCCGTCGTGTGCCCTGTGATCCTAGTGGGGGACTCGGATCTCCTAGGACAACTTTCTCGTCGTCAGAGTATGGCTGCTGCTGCTGCTGCCAGAGGTTCTTGTTTCGACTGCGATGCATTGGCTTCGCGATGGCGTTCAACCAGCAGGAGCGATGCCCAAATGGAGGAGGGTGCTCTAGTTGCTACAAAGGTTGGATTCAGCGAGTCTCTGCTGTCATGGTAACCATGAAGAAAGAACCAATTATAGTCTATTCCTCTGAGACGATGATGACTGGGCGCCACATAAATAACCTGAATGAACGAATGAATCATTGTCCGTTTCCAACTACAGCAGTTACTAATGTGACAGAGCTATTCGACACATGCTGTCTAACTGAAAAGTGAAGTCGTTATGGTTGCAATCTCTGCTGTCGTTTATCGTCAATGGCACCCTCTTCTCCACCGAATCATCAGCAATTTGCTCTTCCCGTTCCAGAATATTATCATTATTCCCAGGATGTAATGATGATGACGATGATGATGATGACGACGATGAAGTCAATAATGCATTATCATTTTATTATTATTATTATAGTCATGATTATCAATCTTCTTCTTCTTCTTTTTCTTCTTCTTTTTCTTCTTCTTCTTCCTCTTTTTCTTCTTTTTCTTCTTCCTCTTCTTTTTCTTCTTCTTCTTTTTCTTCTTCTTTTTCTTCTTCTTCTTCTTTTTCTTCTTCTTCTTCTTTTTCTTCTTCCTCTTCTTTTTCTTTTTCTTCTTTTTCTTCTTCTTTTTCTTCTTCTTCTTCTTTTTCTTCTTCTTCTGCTTCTTCTTCTTCTTCTTCTTCTTACTAATAATAATACTAATTTTATTATTAATTTTGTTATTATTGTTATTATTATTATTATTATTATTATTATTATTATTATTATTATTATTATTATTATTATTAATTTCATTATGCCAGTTGTTCCCCATTCCCAGCCTTCCTCTTCTTAAGCGAGCTCCTCAAGACCTTCCTTAAGACCTCCCTTCACTTCCCAACGCCTACCCTGCGTCAAAACGCTAGACGAACAGTCAAGATAGCTACTTACTTATTAGTCAGGAAGTCTATTCCACGTTCCCAGCCATGAGAAGGCTTAGTCCTTAGACGGTGTGGCGTACATTGCTCAACAGAAACGTAGAAACAATGAGCCCTGCACATGTACACAATGCGTACACGAAACGCGTTGCTATGGTATCGATCTGACGCTAGCATCCCCCCCGCAGAGCCTGTGTCAACAAGTGAGCGTACGGAGTCTTAGAAGGGCCAGGACTGGTCGCGGGAATGTCCGTAAAGTTAATTGGTTGTTGCAGTTTAACGACACTGTGTGATAACGAAGATCATTAGCGTCGCCCTCCTCCTGTATCTAGGCTTGGGACTGGCACTGGCCGAGTACTACCAGTGGCGAAGTTTCCGGTAAGGTATTGTCAGACAATGGTTATAATACAGAGGCATACATTTGTAGCGGTGTTTAGGGCACACGTGTGCATTTGATGAGTTTAGTTAGAGACATCTGCAGAGAGATACAAAGACAGATAAAGATACAGAGACAGGGGCAGGCACATATGCAGAGGCAGAGGTACATGTAGAGTCAGAAACAGAGACAGATGCACAGGCAGAGATCAGAATCCAGCTCATTGGTCACATGGATTCCAGTTCAAGATAGATTGCTGCAGCTGCAGTAGCGTTTGTCAAGAGAGACACGTCTGAATAAACATCAACAACGAGGACGTGTTCTCTCTGTCTCTCCCTCTGTCTCTCTCTGTCTCTCTCTGTCTCTCTCTGTCTCACTCTCTCTGCCTGTCTGTCTATGATTCTGTCTCTCCCGCTTTCTCTCTCTATCGATCTACGTCTAGGACTAAGTCTGCCCTGGCCCAACACCGGGCGTCTACTATTGTCGTTCCATCTACCTGGAATGACCTTCCCCATCATACATTCATACGTACATACAAATATACATACATACATACAAATTACATACAGACATAGACAACACACAGACATACCGCCTTCGAGAGGGTCTTATATGGCGCTATATAAATAGCCAGTTACATACATACATACATACATACATACATACATACAATACATAAATACGTACATACATACATACATACATACATACATACATACAATACGTACGTACATACATACATACGTACACACATACACACACATACAGACACACATACACACACAAATACATACATACATGCATCAATACATACATGCACACACATATATACGTACATCCATCCATCCATCCATACATACATACATACATACATGCATATGTGCATTTTGGATATTCTGAATTCATCACGATTCATGTTTGTGTGTGTGTGTGTGCGTGTGTGAACGTGTCGTTGTCCCATCTAGACCACCGTAGCGGACTTTCCATTGTTCTTAGCGATGAATATTGCGATCCGGGCGGTGGTTCAGTTGTTCTTAACAGTTACCGTGACCCTACACAGTCTGTCGGAGAATGATAAACGTATTCGGTTTATAGCATGAGGCTGTGGAGCGGTGTATATTCATGCGTGAGAAGAGGACGGGTTGCCCTTCTGATCATTTTCTTCTGTCTTTAGACATCCAAGAAGTGACGCGCCAACACACACTCTCTCGCACACCAACAGATGCGTGACGACAACACTTGATCGACCAATTAGGAGCTCATCCTTTCCTATTTATCGATCACTCTTTTCCTCAGTCTTGTATATCTGTCTATATATCCATGTGTCTGTGTGCGTCCTTCAGTGTGTCCGACGACTCTATCTCCGTCCGTCTGTGTGTGACCTGTGTTTCTGCTTGTCAGTGAGTCTGTCTGTGTGCGTCCTTCTGCCTGTGCGTCTGTCTGCGAGTGTCCGTCTCCGTCTGTTTGTATGTGTCTGTATGTATGTCTGTATTTGTGTGCTTGCCATTTTGCCGATATGTCGATATCATAATTTATGTGAGCAGATATGTGCGTATCTTCCGTTGTACCTGTGTGTGTGTCTGTTGGTCTCTTGGTTGGTGCACGCTCCTCATAAGTGCTCATGACAAGCGACGTGCTCGG
>OY365821.1:14558344-14645844 GCA_959347315.1 Bimastos eiseni | reverse complement strand
CCCATCACCCCCATCGCTACGCCACTGCCCCAGCCACAGTTTGTTTCTCAACCCTTCCCCTTACAAAAACAACTTCATCATTGTATGCATTTGTTCGACTTTCTTCGCTCGATCAGTCAACTGAATCGAAGTCATGAGACGAAGACAAGTTCACCATAGCCACAGTGTTATATGCCATAGATGTAAATAACTCCATCGATGATTTATCTATATAGCGCCACTTCGAGATACATGTACTTACCAGAGACGCGATCTGCGCTAGCCTTAGTGATGTTAAAGGTCACTTCATACGAATATTTTACATCAATTAGCAAAGTAGTGAAAATTAAGATGAAAGAGTCACTAGTGGTGGGCCCACGCACAACCAATGGAGTCCCGTAGCTGAACTATGGCATGGCTGTTCAGAGTCGCTGGACGAAGTTGCGTCGAATGGGTTAAGCGATTTTGACTGGATACTATAGACACGGGAACGGTTTTGACGAGTAGTCCCTCACTGGTTTAAGATGACGCACGTTCGGACATTCGTCGAGATATACAAGGAGGACATAGAAAAGGCATTCGTCGTGTGTTGGTCGGTTGATTAAATAGCCAGCCACCTGTGACTATCGGTCGAGGTCACTCCAATGTCCGCATCAGCCACTCGGTCGGCTACAGAGGACTCGCAAACGAACCGCATGGCTGAGACTCGACCCTGTGCATCTGAAGGATGGTCTGATGCAATCACACGGCCTACGAAATTTGTGAAAATACCCCTTAAAGGTAAAAATCCCTTGGCATAATCGCAGAATTAGCCAGGTATGCAAACGTAGGCCTAAAGCACTAGAAAACTACAACAGATTCGAAGTCATTGAAGCAAGTCGTCATAGGATACGAGACTTAGACAGAGAAAATTTATAGGGAAGTATGAGCGAGCGATGTTTGTCTTCTTGGTCATCTCTGTTTATCCGTCTGCTTGTCTGCGTTCCTTGTGGCTAATTTCCCGTGCTCTAAGATGAGACACGTTATTAACAAACGAAATGTATGTAGTGTATTGTATGTAGTGTATTGTATGTAGTGTATTGTACGTAGTGTATTGTACTTAGTGTACTGTACGTAGTGTATTGTATGTAGTGTATTCTATGTAGTGTATTGTATGTAGTGTATTGTATGTAGTGTATTGTATGTAGTGTATTGTATGTAGTGTATTGTATGTAGTGTATTGTATGTAGTGTATTGTATGTAGTGTATTGTATGTATGTAGACCTATAAACATTAACTTTCCCATGTGAGTGAATTATTTCCATAAATAAATTATTATTAAATATATCAACGACAAACCATATTTTATTCAGATCTCATCGTAAACACCCTTATCCATAAATAAATCTCCGGAAATGAGTAACGTTTTCATCCCGTAAGTGGAGTTTATTAAGATCCTTGGCATTCAGGTTGACCAGTCTCGCTCATGGAAGGATCATATAATTAACACATCGTCTAAAATTGAAAACATGGGTTTATTCAAGAATAGCTAGCGCACCTCTTATCACAAATATACACCTCAGTTTATTCTGCACAAAGATCCACCCCACCTCTCGTCCCGCAATATAATATGGTCATCCAACCACGACTGTAGACTCCTAAGATTACAAGAAATGAACTGTTCGTATAATATTGGAAATTCCTAACGGTGAACGTAAGCGTAGCCCACCTAATGATAAGGCATACATGTTTAACGATCTAAATGTCTCTTAAATAAAATGCTCTCAATATTTGTGAGTTAATGTATAATGGCTCTCGTTTACGAGAGCCAGAGATCGTTTCGTATCAGCCTCATTACGCATCGAAAGTAGAGTCCATAATAACATAACATAACAACTGGTTTTTATTGATCCGAGCAAGTACTACAAGTATAATTCAAATCTAGATTTTTTAAGGAAAAGGAGCCAACAAGGAAGAAATCCCAAAAAGGACACAAGTCCGTAGTCGGGTCACCCTAATACGACAAGTAATTATGGCAGTTGATATGACATTGAAACATGGAAAAAATACTTAACTAGTTAACTATGGTGACTATAATAAGTAAGTAAGTAAGTAAGTATATTCTTTAATCAGATGTCAGCACGAGATGTACACTAGTACAGAGATAATTTTACATAACATTAACAAAACCATAATGAATCCCATGGGCTCTATAAGAACGCGCAAGGTGTTAAAAGGCTGATTTGCCCTTGCACAGATCCGATCGATATGTGCATCAGGGTGAAGCCTACGGGTGAGTACAACCCCAAAATGTTCATCTCCTCAACCCTATCACTTCCAAGCAGTGCAGGTGAAAAGGCATCTTCTTTAGACATTTAGCACTGTTGTATATGAAACTTTTGCAACATATTCCGTCGTATTGCATCAGCCCGCCATTATAGACATGCCCCAGGACTCCAGGAGGCAGTGCATCACTGTCTGATGTAGCGCAGACGTGCCATGACATCACGGCTTCACAGTCGCCGATGACAGACGATGCATGAGTAGTGGTAAAAGGGAAATTGGATTTTCCTTAACTACTGTGTCATGGCTATAGTGATGAGCACAGTGGACGTTTTCAGCAAGAAATTGCTATTATGAAGAAACGATGTATACCAGAGAAACTGGTCCAATTTCATGTTGTCTGACAACAGTTGGACGCTAACCATAAATCAAGAGCGTCAGGTCTTTTCATTAATGGCTGGCCAGTAGCATGGGATGAATAGGCATGGAATCAATTGACTACAAGATCAATTGACAAGAGACGAACTGACCTGGATCAGTTGATGGGGGATAAATTGACGCGGGATCAATTGTCATAGAACCACTGAACCACGACTGTATGTCTATGCATATATGCATCAAATACAATGCTTTTAAGATGACAATGAATACTTACTTATCTATTGCACCGGATGTATTGAGAGTTGTGCAAGAAATCTTTGTGTAGTAAGCAAAATTTCACATGATCAATTGTTAAGCCTTAGGAATGCGTTGACAACAGCATGGCTAAGCGGTGTTTTAATGATGGCTCAGCAATGTTTTGGTTAGTAGGCCTCGAGGCAATGCTTCACCGGTTACAAAGTATAAGAATAGCCCCAGTCACAGCCATTGTCACGGTCATTGTCATGAACTTAACGATGAACTTGAATCGAAGCTTCTATAAAGGTACATGTAGATTATGCATTGGATATACTTTTGTTTAAGCTTTTTCCACGGAGTTTCGGTGAGAGGCGCTATATAAATCTAAGGATAAGATACAATACGATACATATATACTCTGTAAATATAGGTTGGTATCTCGAAGCACTGCGCAAGAATATGAGTCGGCCTAGAATCATCGTCATTGTATGTTCCGACGAATACGGATGATGACTTGGTGCCATATTAAACCCAACCGAATTCGTGGTTTTCACAACGGAAATTACCTCCGTATTTATCTCCGTCTGAAGGATTGCCACTTGAAAGACCGGGATTTCAACAGTAACAAGTTCTACCCCAAGAGGACACAACCATCAATCGAGTCAGCGAACGGAAGGTGAATGGGCGGGCAATGGGTATATATATATATATGTATATATATATATGTATATATGATGGCTTAGTAGCCTATTAGTAAATGTTAATAAGCCTACCTCCCTGTATATTCCTAATACCATAGATGTAAGAAAACGAAAGAAATAAAATTTAAAAAAACGATAACAATGGCAGCTTTTTTAAATAACAAAAATTAACAAAAAACGGAAAATAAGTAAATGTACTTTTACTACATTTTAATATTGAAAACTCTCCTTCTACAGCTCATATTTAATCATCAAACAACAATTTCCCTATGAAGCAAGCAACAACTTCCCTATGAAGCACAGGTGACATGAATCGCCTATAGCTTTCTTTGCATTGTGTCATCCTCTCGATGTGCTCTCGCTATTCTCTTCTCGATATCAATTCTTGATGAGTTTTGGCACTTTTTCACAAGATTTATATTGCAATCGTCTCCCGCAAGATGACCTCTGATACGAATCGTGTCACCCGAATAAACTTTCTCACGATCAAAGTAATTGTAGGCCCCTAATACAAATTAGCATAAATTGCTAAATTGTTGCTCTTCTCGTCCATCAAACCTATGATCAAAGTAATCCATTCTGCACCCTCTCGTACCACCCGCCAGGCCTTTAAGCCTACCTCTGCAAGCACCAGACGGCATCTACGCTTACAACATTGACGTGTTGACGGCCATTATAGACCACACCCGGTCGATGTTTCACACTTGAACTACGTAACTGCCCTAGGCTAGCATCATTACTGCCTACCTAGCAATATTATTATTGCTATTATTTTTTAAATTATTTTTTTAAATCCCGAAGTAGTTCTGATCCTTGAGATGATTAAAAAATTGTCCGGTGACAGAGAAAATGAGTGATCTGGGGCTGTTACGTCTACTCTGGCTCAGGTATAACGAAACTACCACGGAACGTGAATGAAGGTGCTGAAGCGCTTGATGACAATTGTTATTGTTATTGCTATTGCTATGCTTACAGTTTTTAGTCACTCATTTTCATTGTCATTGACAATGTGTCATTGACAATATTTCATTGACAATGTGTCATTGACAATAGGTCCTTGATAATATGTCATTGACAATAATGTCATTGACAAAACGTCATTGACAAACACGTCACTATCAAGATATTTCATCGTCAAGATGTCATTGTCATATGTCCTTGTCAGAATGTCACTATCAAGATATCATTGTCATATGTCATTGTCAGGATGTCATTGTCAAGATGTCAATGACAATGATATATTGACATTGACATTGTCATGGTCGATGTCATCACTGTAATGTCACAAAGGAAGCATGACACGAGCGCGAAACCCCAAAGATCTCAATCAAAGAGATATGTCATATCATGTCTGACATGACGTATCGTCACCCTCATTGCGTATCTCCAATCACCCTCAGCATATATACGTTGATTTCCCTTTGCGGTCACTTGCTCCGAAACCAGTTCAAACCTTGCTCATGCGCATCAAGCAACAACTTCAATTGCTACAGAGGCCTCGATGCCGAATGGAACTACAACGAACATTTGCTAAGTTTCAACGCATGGCGTGGTTCGATGACATTTTACATCCTATGTAGGCTACTCAGTTTGCGGTCGCAGCTCAATGAGTCAAGGAATTTACCTTCGTCACGTCGTCATCGACGTTGAAGACTGGTCACGCTTCGTGAGTTCGATGGCCGTGGCTACGTTAGGGGACGCAGTAGCGTCTGTGACCCTCCTTGAAGAGGGTTGGGCCACAGCGTGAACGCGTCATTTCGATCTGCGCTGCTTCCTCATTGACTGGCAACCAGGATATATGCACCCTCTAACTTTACAAAAGGGATGTCAGAAGAAGCTCTGACAGATCGCCATGGCAGCCCTCTCCCCAAGAGGTGGGGCTTGGACTTCCCCGCAACCGAAAGACGTGTGGGAATAGTAAGTCATGGGTTGTAACCATGTGACGATGGGCCATGATGCCCGTCTGACCTATCAGGGAATTCTCCTAAATCAGATGTGCTATAGGCACTATAAGTAGCGGCACAGCTCATCAAAAGATCATAGAAGAGCTACTTCTTCACAGAGTCGAGCCTAGTCAAGTCTCCAAACTTCGAGTCAAGTAACAGTAGCTGCTAACTGGTCTATGTACACGAGTCTTATTCGACGTAACTGCTCGTGAATAAGCTGGTGCTCTGCGCTTGGCTTCGAGTGACGCTTCAGAAGTTTGGATATTACGTTTTACGATTTAAACATACCGAATATTTAACAGCATGGCTATCCTAGCGTCTGCAGCCATTATCAACTGTATACTCCTAGTCGTGATATTGTTTATCTGCTCACCGCTAGACGTTGAGGCATCCCCAGTGAGGTCACGGCATCGACGGACAGACGACGACGCAGACAGAACTACACGTCATAGGACGTATGTAACCTGTTCATTCATTTTTTTACTTTTACTTATTAATTGATGAAGAAACCTATGTTCGACTAAGTCAACGCCAACCTCATTTGGGAAGTTATTTGATAAAAAATACTCGTTGAAACCATGGCCACCCGATAGAGCACAAATAACTTACGGGGGTTTCTTCGTTTTTTGTGTACTATTCAGGATGTTGTTTGAGTGGAAGCAGTGGCAGGTAGTATATCCGCAATGGGAGCGTCTCTGATTAGGCTGTAGCCTACTGTGGATTGTTGAAGCAGTGGCAGGTATCAATCAATCAATCAATCAATCAATCAATCAATCAGTCAATCAATCAATCAATCAACCAACCAACCAAACAAACAATCAATCAATCAATCAAGCATACAGAGGAGTGATGGACTGATGGTTGAAGAAATTTTAAATCCGTAAATGAAATACAGCGCAATAGTAGCGATGCATTAAGCTTCTTAGGTCAATTATTGACCAAAGAAGCTAAATACGCTGGAAACATCGTCATTGGGATACAGTCTGACATAATTGGCTGAGCAATCACTTTTCTACCCGTAAGACCCAGTAGGCTAACCATCATAGTTTAAAAAAAACTTCAATCTGAGCTTCAAGTGGTACCTGCATGCAGGCCTACTGGGGAGATTTGCTGTCACGCTATGTAAACATCACATAGATTTAGAACCACGCATGAGTCGTGAGCAAACTCATGACGAAGGCAATTTAACGTTTAACTATAGCCCACGTCTGAGTAACGAGTGTGAACTAGACAGTCATTATACCTAAGCCTACCACGATAACAACTATCGCTTGTTTTCTTGTAGTGCGGGTGGAACCTCGGTAACACGACCAGACCTCGAATCATTGGATTACGTAGACAGCTGGGATGATGAAGAAGAAAACCTTGAAGGCTACGATGACGTCAGCGAAGAGAGTCTCAACGAAGACTATGAAGAACAAATTTCCGACAGCAGCGCCTCCAGCGATCACCATCAACGGCGCCGCGAACTCAACGAGGCGCTGACGTCGCGCGTGCTCCGCGAGCAACGAAGCAAACGCAGATCGCGTCCACGCCTGGCGATCTACGCCCTCCAAGCCCTGACGAACAACCTTCAGTCGAGGGCCGTCTGCGGCTGGACCTACCTCAACAACCACGACATGAAAAGGATTCCTGCCGATCTCCCAGAGGCCGTCTGCGATTCCATGACGGTGGCAGGCATACGCAATCGCTGCGAACAGGTGTACTACAACGTTCCCATCCGAACGCTGGAAGTCTCGACCAAAGGGGTTGTGTCTTGGTCGTCCAAAAATCTGGCGGTGAAGGTTGGCTGCACGCTGGCCGCAGCGGGCACCGTGCCGTACAGCGTCAGCTAAACTGGACTCAATTCTGCTCAACCTAGTAACGCTATGCTACAGACCACCACGTTGAATGACAGACTGATATCACGCTCGGATGCACGTGTCACGTCGCATTCCGTCAACTGTTGTGACGTCACATTACGCCACTCCACAACAATCACCGAGACCAACAAATGTATAACAATCTTACTTTTGACTCGAGTTTGATCTACAATCTCATCGACTCTGTACTTATTTTTAATTTATTGAAGTTAACTTGTTTAGCATTTTAATTTAACTGGCTGCATATATTATTTAACTATTTTATTATTGCGAGTTTTTCGCAATAGCGGACTGCGGAGTGGCCAAAAAGTATTAAGAGCATTATTATTGTGTTCATTGTTTGTTGGAACGCCGCATGTTTTCATTCAGCTACTGCTTGTTCGATTTTGCTTGTTTGTCGCCTATAAAGGATAACATTTAACAGGATCTCTTTAAAGTTTTCGTCGCTGGGGCTATAGCTAGGATGAGATTGAAAAACGGGCTTTGTTTCGCTCAAAATCCGGTTTTAAATTATCGAACGAAGATATCTTTTTTGCGTTCAATTGTAATTTCTGTGCATTAACGTATAAATTTATTCCCCATATTATGCAATAGGCTAATGGCGTATCTCAAGGCTATTTCGTCATCTCCAAGCCTACTGATGTAATTTATGTCTATTTAACCAGGTTGCTGTAGACCTATTTAACCCACCAAAAGTGACAAGTAGGCCTATGATATTATGCTAAATAAAGAACAATTTAACCTCTGCATATACGTGTCTTGCTCATTGTAGTCGCATGAAGATATTCTGAGTATTTATTTTTATTTATTTATTCATTTGCTCGTTGTTCTAAAGGCTTCATATGTGTAGCTATGCTTGTCTGAGGCTGAATACGCCTGATTCGCGTAGACTACGTCAATTGTCTCGTTTAATTTTAATCGTTTATATCGAACTGGACTTGAATTGTTACTAATAACTATTTGTTTAATTTATTAATGTTGATTGAATTTATAAGCATATCCTCTGTTACACGTAAAAAATATATGAATATAATTGTTATTGTGTGTAGGTCAACGCTACAGGCCTAATTGTCAGTTGCAATGTCGTCAAAATAAATGATGTTCAATCATTTCAATTCTACATTTTGCTATAGAGTACTGTTGCTTTTTAAATTGATTGCTTATAATTATACACATTGGCAATCGGGTACGTCACGTAGGCGTAACCAAAATTTGGCTACATGTCAAATACATGTCGTACCCGTGATCCATTGTTCTCCATCTCCAATGCTCAGCAGCGTAGGTCTATATATATAGGCCTAGGCCTTAGTACAACTCTACATTATTGATGCGTTGGTAGCGGCTTCTCAGTAGCCTTGTAGACATTTTCGACTAAGAATATACTATGTTCCTAGTCGAAAATATGCACTAAGATCTATACACACTGACGCGCAGTAGTGGTGGATCACACCCTCATTGAAAAATTAGCAGGGTTGAGGTATAGGCCTATAAGATAGGCTACGATCGCTAGAGTACAATGTCAAACACTTAAAACTGTGATTAGACCTAGGCCTAAACAAGATATTGCCTGAGCTATGTAAATATTTTCATCCATTGACTATGTATAGACGAGCTAAGCCTAATTATTTGATATGTTTGGACATCTTGTATACAATCAAATTAACCAGTTTATCCAGAAATCAGCATGTATAAGGAGGACAATTTAAAAGTAAAAAAAATTTCATCTTTTAAGACACAAAATAAGTGAAAAATTGGACACCCAAAATTGAACTTAACCAACAAAAATGTGAGCTAATTACCATTAATTATATTTATATGCGCCTCTCAAAGACCGAATTCTTAAAAACCAAAGAATTGTAAGTGTATGGTTCCTTGAGCTATTTCTCATGGTATGATTCTGATTTATCATTTCTGGTGAAAGATTCTTCCTTTGAGTATACAGGACAACTGTCAGCAAACCCTTATAGGCCTACCTTTGCACACGTACCTCTACACAGATGAACAAATATAATAATATATTTTCCAATGCATACATATGCACATTGAAATCCATCATAAATCCTTATTTGACTAGACAGATTTAATTATCCTCATATATAAATTCACAACTCATCCAATGTCCTAGATTGAGAAAATTGCTCTTGACTCTTGACGTCAAATTCGAAGAACTTTATAAAACTATCCACGTGGTTGAATCATTCGGCAAAGATGTTGCTGCCATGGTTTTTGGCGAACTGCTACCACACCACATCTATCCAACACAACTTTCTTTTCCTTCCTCTCCACTCGAAATCACTTAGCATGTGCCGATGTTTAGCAGTGGAAACGATAAGTTCAAACTTGTGGCAATGAAATGGCCAATAGAAGAAGTCCCAACTGGTCGATATTATGACCAATCTTGGGATCAAAAACAGCCAACTAGGACCCAAAATGGCAAACCTTCGAACCCACAATGACTAAACTCAGGATCCAAAATGGCCAATCTTAAGACCTAAACGGACAACCTTTGGCAACCAAACGGCCAACTCTAGAACCTAGAATGGCCAACCAAATGATTCAGTGACCAGAATTGGGATCCAAAAGGGCCTAATTGAGAGGTTTAACATGGCCAACTACAGGAGCCAAAATGGTCGCCATCAGACCCATGACGACTGGCTTATGAGATCCAAAATGGCTGCCTGGGACGACCAATGGATCATTCTGCTTTGATGAGAAGTGCACAGAGCGCCGTTGCTCCTCGTTCCTTTGTAGACCATTCGACTTCATTGTTGCTGAACTTGGGATCAAACTGTTCATGCATTCCGATCGATTGAGGACCGATCTTATATGATCCAGGCTTAATACAAACCTGGAAAGCAACCCTCATGTGATGAGTCTTCTTCGTTTTTGAGTCTCTGTATCTGCAATTGAACGGCAATCAAATTTAGGAACATAATATTTTGTTCTCAAAGTGATTTATTTATAAAACCCAGCCACTTAGTTTTTACTCTTAGTTTCTCTTCTTGATGTTTGACATATCTTAAGTATCCCGCAATATATCCACGTTAACTGTGTTCTACTTGAAGTAGGTGTGTGCAAACTTTCAATGTACAATGATCAAAAGCAAAATCTCTGCCCCAATATCATTGGGTACCAGCATGGGGTTTGGAGGCAAATTGCAAACCCTTTGATACCACGGCATCATCGCTACGGCTGGGATGTAGGCCTGACAGATCAATGTTGCACACATTATACAAATGAATTTATTCCTATTGCATACTTTCTCCTCACTCTTTCACAACTCCAAGGATGTCTTCAATGTAATTGATTATTATAATTACTTTGTGATTGTTCAAATCTGATGTTTCCTTAGTGCTATTTGAGGGCCCTTCAATAAAGTACGTACTTACTTTGCTTACGAAGCAAATGACAAGCTCTACCAATTAAACAATGGATATGTAGATTGCATCCTCGTCTCTCATGACAATCGAAACAAGAGTTCAATAAAATGCATGGGACACAGCATACCAGCCTGTTGTTTGGGAACTAACAGCAGACAGAAATAAACAGACATAAACACAGACATAAACACAGACATAAACACAGACATAAACACAGACAACAGACAACAAATTGAGAGACAGACAGACAGACAGACATACACACAGACAGACAAACAGAGAGACACATACAGAGAAAAGTCATACTCTTGTGTTGGGGCAAACGCCTGGCAGCCGGCATAACGGATCGTTGGTGAGAGGACAATCGGCTGGAAGTCGAGCTGTTCTTCCGGTTTGTTCTTCTCGTCAAAGTGACCAATCTGCAGACGCGATGTCATGCCACCCACAAGTGACTTGCCTACAGAACACAACAATGCCAATCAACACATCATATGCAAAATTATTATTGATTTAATATCAATAATAAATTTTATCATCCCTCAGTGTGGAGCAAAATTTAATTCAAACATGACTAGTTTCTTGTATAGCCGAACCAGTGGAACCAGCATCGGAATAGTAGATAATAGATTGAGGTATGTCAGACATTGATCCATGTAGAATTGAATATTTTATCTGAAGATATCAAATGTATATAAGAGATATTTATACATAAGCAATATAAACATACCATACTATATGCCTGCCTGTAGCTGAATATGTATGAAATAATGTACAGTAAGCACTACATATTTCATTATATAAAAAAAAATTAGCTGAATTACCAGGATTTGCCTGGGTAGTCATTACAATTCTTAAGAACGAGGGCTAGACGAAATTAATGAGGTCACCACACAAGCCAGTTTAATGCAACATTCAAGAGTGTAGATCTCATCATGTGGTGGTGACCACCTGGTTTAGTTTTATTCGTGCGTGGTAGAATGAACGCGTAATTTTGACGTGTTTCCACGAAGTTTTCAGCCAATAACTTGGGGAAAAGGTAAGATTTTTGGATTGCGAACCCTCTATGTTTTTTCTTGACTGCTAAGAAGTATTTGTGCAAAATTTAGAAGCAATCGGTACAGTGGATCAACAGTTTTTATGAACATATGTAGATACATACTTTTCATCTTTATAGGCATAGATTATATATATATATATATATATATATATATATATAAATTTATTATTATATATTAAATACATTATATATTTATTAAGCATATCATACAGATACCAAACTTGATATAGAAATACTGTATACTATATACACCAATCTGATGGACAAACGCTGAAGGATATGAATGTACATCACAGTAAGCAGGATTGTCGTAATCATCGAGCCATTTGTTAGAGCAACTCACTTGAGACGAGCAGATCTCCGGAATCGAGCAGCTTGCGAACGACTCCAGGTTTTGTGCCGTGAAAGCTGAGATGCCACTTGTCCGACAGGTTCTGACCATCCGCCTTTAACTGCATCCTGCATCAAAAAGCAACAGATCTATATGGCAGAAATTCAACCATGGACAAAATAACACAAACAATCCTTGGGAGTCAAAACCAGCATGACCATCTGTTAACCTGCTGCTTACTAACGGAAAACCGTGCCGAATAAAAGTAGTGCATTATTTGCCTAAGTCTTAGTTTGCCTAGAGAGGCTAAGTAATGTGAAGGCCTAAGTACACATACTCCTGCAGTACAACTGGCAATGCTGCCAGGCCTATGAGAAAATTTTTAGCAATGCCCTTATTGATGAGACATAGAGGCAAATTGGAGAAAAGGGGAGCAAAGGGGGCCTTCATCAGAGGGAGCAGTATGCCAAACCAGATCACAGGTGACCTGTTGTGCGAAACAGGCTAACAAGAACGTTAAACATTCATCAGAGATTTTGAATTTGGTGCGTAAGGCCTAATACAATGTGTATGACTCAAATTCGAACAAAGCTTCATTAAAAAACCAATATGACTTTGATATGAAAGCTTCGTTAATCTAAGTCATTGCTTCAAGCAATCGATGCAACCAGGTCCAGACACTCTGAACTGAAGAACTGTGTTCACCTTAAATGGAAATCTGTAGCCTGGGCTTTATGTAAGTGTGCGTGTGTTCACCACTGGTGACTCTTAAAAGTTTGCATTTAGGTTCTTAATGACATCTAACATCATTCAAGGCAGCCAATTCTAGTGCTATATGAAAAACCTTACAAAATAAAAAAAAATTTAAATTCCTGAGCAACAATAGAATTGGATCTAAGAGCCGACTAAAGGAATAAAACACAACTATCCAATCTAGAACTGTTGCCAGTTTCAACCTTGTACTCAAATCAGAAACTATCAGACTGTAATGAGATAAACCACATCCTCACCTTAGGTTGAACTTACACCATCCAATAGGCAGGGCGTAGTCTTTTGGCGGGTCGCCTTTTCTACCGTACAACACGTCACCTCGAAGCTTAGAACAAGCGTCGCAGTAGCAGAAGCTGTTCTCCAACGTAAAGTAAGCATCTGAATGAAATCATAAACAGGGAAGATAGGTCAGTGCGACAAAACTAAAGACCGCATCTGATCACAGAGAACAAAAGAAATTCAAATGATAAATCAGTCGCAGAACTCAGGGCTGTACTGAGCTATAATTTGCGCCCAGTGTCTAGCATCAATCTGGCGCCCCTCTTTTGGAAATAGCGCATTTTAAGGAAGACTAAGTTATTCCATCCTGAAATTTCCGCCCTTTCCACATTTTATCCCTGGGTCATGGCCCTCGGTACGGTCCTGGCAGACAATCTCAATAAAAGACGCAGCAAAGCCATCCAATCGCTTATCAAACAATTCCCATGAAACAATTCCCCCTACTTACAGAACCAGATTCTGAATTAGATTATCCTTACCTCAGAGGTACTTAATAAGTGCCATGTTCAGTTTCTCACATAATGTACACACATAAGTAGTAAGTACTTATGTGCAAATGCACATTCTGGTTTTGGGTCAACTTGCTTGAATTGCTGTTACTCTTTTGGTAACCAAATAAATAAAATAATAAATAAAATAATAAATAAAATAATAAATATTAAACAAAAGAGAAGACCAATGTAAATCTAAACTGCTTACAAGCAGTCTTGTTGCTTGGTGAAGGTACACATAAGAAACCTGATTGTGTCAGCTCTCCTCCAAAAATCATCTGAATATCAACTGAATATTACCTGAATATTATCTTAATTAACTTAATATCATGTGAACATCATATTAAGATCATCTTAATATCATTGAACATCATCTAGATATCATCCAAAAATCATCTGAATATCATCTGAATATTATCTGAATATCATCTGAATATTATCTTGATATCATCTGAATATTACCTGAATATTATCTTAATATTAACTTAATATCATGTGAACATCATCTGAATATCCTCTAAATATCATCCAAAAAATCATCTGAATATCATCTGAATATTATCTTAATATCATTTGAATATTACCTGAATATTATCTTAATATTTACTTAATATCATGTGAACATCATCTGCATATCATCTTAATATCATTGATATCATCCAAATATCATCCAAAAATCATCTGAATATCATGTAAATATTATCTGAATATCATCTGAATATTATCTTAATATTAACGTAATATCATGTGAATATCATCTGAATATCATCCAAAAAAATCATCTGAATATCATCTTAATATCATCTGTATTTTCTATGTTTCTGCTTCTACATTAGACTGTTCACAACGTATAGCTCTTTCTATAAGTGACTTAACATGCCATCAAAGAACTATTTTTCATTAAGTTCAATGCACCTGAAAGCATTGCACCAGTAAACCAAACATCATCAGCTCACGATAAAAATAAATTTAGTATTTCTGAGATCAATTTGCAGTGACCTTCATATTTAATTGCAGACGACGATTTTACCTGGCAGGCCTAACGCAGCCTTAAATCTTGAACACGTGTTTTGAAATTCGCAGTTTGGCAGAACAATTGCATCCGACTCAGCCTGTCGTATGGACTGCTTTTCCTTTGGACCTGTGCATCACAACGGCAAAGGAAAAACTGCTAAAGCACTCAAACTCAAGACAACTCGTGATGCTCTAGAAATTGTCCATTTAATAATAATAACTTCATCGTCCACACCAGTCATAGTAGCAGTTTCAGCTTAACGACATTGTATGATAGCATGGATCATTAGCATTGCCCTACTCCTTTATTAAGGCTTGGGACTGGCAATGTCAGAGTCCGAACAGTGGCAGAGTTCACACCAGTCATCTGTAACTATCTACCAATTTATATTATGCACAGCAAAGTCTGAGACTTACCCAGCATAGGGTACTTTGGACTGAATATCGAGGCAGGAAATGCTTGTGTAAAGTGCTTAAAACTCACCATAGGAGTCGAATTTAACCGTAGGCGGCCAAGCAAGGCGCCCATCACGTAATACATAATTATAATTTAACCAACGCCACCACCTATTGAAAGAAGGACCAGTCAACGATAGGGATAACGGGAATCGAACGCACTTACTCTGCTCAGCAGGTCAGTGTGATGTTATCCATTACACTATGGGCCCCATAAAAATCTCAATACATTACAATCCGATTGGACAGTCGTTATTGTCCTCACCATCTTCCTTATCGGCCTTCTCCTTGTCCTCAGATGACGGCAGCATCAACAATGACGTAGGGACATCCCGGTCACACTCAGCGACCGTTACCTGCTCGCACTGGCCATACAGATCGACAACGGCATAGCAGACAGATGGCAGATCCCGTACAATCGCTCCACCATCCAACCCATTGACAACGAAGTGGAGAGTGGAATCGGAGTCGATTCTCACACCGATCGTCTGTCCAGCCGTCAGGGCGTCAATGTTCGTACGGCAGTTCTCTTTGATCTTAAATGAAATTCGACCAGTAGAGTAAAGGAAGGTAAGATACACTAGGAAAAAGGCAAGAGGATAAGTACGGCAAGGTGAGTGTGGGCATAGGGTAGGTAAGGTAAGGTAGTATGAATTAGATCAGGTAAAGTAATTACTCATTTATTACATCGTTCCAGGAGAGTCACTAAGTTCATTAATGTCATCCCAAAACTTGATTTTTCTAAATTTTTAATCTGTACTGTTGATCAAATCTTCCTGATTCACATCATCTGAACTAGTACAGTTGTGATCTGAAATTCATCTGTGAGCAAAAGATGCAGTTCGTAACAGAATCTTCATTCCACTTCACTTCCTCCTACTCCTGGTATCATCAATTGCCTTTGTCTCGAGCAGTACAAACTGGCACTGGGAAAAGCATTGCTCAAGGTCCAAAGAGCAGGAATTGAGTGCTTCCTCCATGATCCACTGTAAGACATGAAAAGTTGGGAACTTAAGATTTTAAGTAGTATTGAAAACCGTTGTACGGTTTATCAGAGGTGGCGGATCTCAAAATATTAAGAAAACTAAAAAAGCAAAGTTTTTCTGGCTAATTCTTAATTGATACCACTAATCATTATATGGATAAAACACACAAAAATGCATCAAACATGATGCATGTCATCAGTGATTGTATACAAACTCTCATAGGCGGTTCAGGTGGTGGATATCAGAGCCAGCGGAACTATTTAGCACTGATAAAGATATCAGAATGGAAACCTTGACTCCGCAGTGGTAGACAGAATCCGAGTGTAAGAGCCACGATGGTTTCTTGATGTTGAGGGCAGAAAACGGAGACGTCCATTTGTCTGGAGAGAATCCGATAACTCCGATCACTAGTGATGCAGTCCACTTGGAGTTGAGTCGGTCAATCTTCACCTGTTTATACAGACATCCCACATTAAACACATCATTGAACATATATAATTATTTACCGTGGAGCACATTGGGACAATAGGGTCATAACCCCACTCAGAAAAGTAGGGACATAGTTTCTAATTGCCTAAGCATTTGAACCTAAGGTAGAAATGTTTTGGTATGTGAATTTCAGGATGAGAAAATCTGAGAGGGTTGCGAAAGAGGGGCGGCACTGTACGTCACCTACATGGGCAACTGAAGACCTGACTTCATTAAGTTGACACAGCGAGTTGGCCATGGATGTCAACTGTTAGCAAACTCGTATGTCTTAGTCCTGACGTGTGTCTGATGCAGACTAGCGACTGGACAGTCATCTCTCTCTCTCACTCAATCTTCCCAAATGAGTCACTTCATAGCCAAGTTCCCTATGGGGATAAGTGGAGCTGCCATCCCTAACACTTTCCCCTCTGTCAGAGGTCCTAACAGTTGAGCATTGGAATCAATAGACTCGTGTACCCTCTCAAGTTAGAGTACCAGTAAATAAAAGATCAGATGCTTAAGCTAGTCCCGGGGCAGGCAGAGTGTGAGGCTTTAACGACTTCATTTTGTCATGATAATCATGTGAGGGCAGGTGGTCAGTATGCTGCCTCGACATGTTATTCTCCCACCAACACTGTGCAGTCAGAGTAGCCATTATAGTTGAGATGACTGGTGGGTGCAGATGTGAACCCCTGACCTCTCCGTTGACAGTCCAGCACGCAAGTTACTTACTATGCAATGGCAAGCCCCAAGTTAAGGTAAAACTATGTAAAAAACACTAAAATTTACAGAGAATTCAAGATGCTTTTCTTTATATATGCAAATACAACTGCAAGAGAAGGTAAGGAAGAGATGGTAGGACCTGGAAGAGATGGTTACGTGGTAGAGGTCGTGCGGAGAAGACGAGGCCTTGATTGTAGCTGGCAATTCTTTCTGCTATCTGGTTTCCATTCTTTAGGACGATGTTCTTGCCGTGGTTGCCGTGAAATTCGACGGAAGAGCGAGATCGCTCGTCGACTGACGGCTGCAACCAGACACAGCGCACATTGCTCATTCATTTATTCATTCAAAAAATATTCAAATTAAATATCCAAACAACTGATATAAAAAGTCATGCGTACATAAGTAAAAATTAATTAGAAAAAGTGATAGATCATATATTTAGCACAAAATCAACCACCATATGACTGATGCAAGCAGCATACATTAATTCACTATTTCCACACGTGTGTGAAGAGTTGGATATCTGGCTAAAAACCTACATAAGGCACCTTAAAAATCTCCATATCTGTGTGCTAATGTGAACTGAAAAATTCTGGAAATTGTTATGAAATGCAATAAAACATGAATACCTCAGCGGTGATTTCATGAAGAACGAGAGACGGGTGTTGTGATGGGCTGATCAGATCAACGTAGTTGTTGCTTGTAATGGAAACAGTGTCAATGCGACCATACAGGTCGACTATGGCGAACACATTCTACAGAAAAGATGTCGTAATTGTAATCGAACATTCATATAGCACCGCTCAACAAACAAAAAGAGCTCTACAGGTTGCAAAGTACCTCTGTGATCTCCTCCCTCAACTGGCATCTGCTCTCTCTCTTTGAGATTTCTTCACTCTAGAGATAGAATTGACCTCTCTGTCCCCAGACACTGCTCACTGCCATGCAATTTTGGGTTCGTATTCGTGGAATAACCTTCTCCCGCAAATTTGGGCTCAGATTTTTTGGATGTTGTATCCACTTCAGGGATGAACCGAGTTTGAATATCTGAGCTGAATCTGAGTACCGAGTTTTACGAGTTGAATTTTGCCAAGACCGAGTTTCGAATATTTAAAAAAGTCTCATTCTCTTGATGTTTAGTCTGGCAGTTTGTACAACTTTAATGAATTATTTAGCTTTGCCTTAGTTAACACTAGGAAGTGGTAACTTGTAAGCACTAACAGTAGCGGTATTTGTGTTTTTAGTTAGGTCGATTGTCGGTTTGTAAATAGAAATCACAGTATCTGTGTTCTTAATTAGGCCGATTGCCATTTTGTAAAAGAAATTTGATTTTCGTTTTCAAAACAGAAAATCGGAAAGATGAATACTGTGGCTTGTCCAAGTCTGAGTTTTGCCAAGTACCAAGATAATTGGATCGAGCCGAATTCCGAACCGAGTTTTGGTTCATCCCTAACCAATGGTCCATCGCTTATAAACCTTTCTTTCCTTGGAGGGTTAATGATGGTAGTGCTTCTGAATAGTCAGTATAACCAAAGGTGGTCTATAAATGCCCAGATACAATACAATACGATGTTAAACATCATTAAGAACTAGAATACCACATTAGTCAGGACGAAAATGCACAGCAAACCAGAAGAATCAACGAAGTAGTGTCCACATGGAGAGACGCAAAAGGTGACAGAGCTCACAGCACATGGTACCTTATAAAAATCTCTTGAAAGTGCTGATTATTCAATTTAAATGTCTGCCATTTCTACAACTTAACAACATACTCCAAGTAACAAATGCTAAAGAATCATCATCCTCATCATCATCTTTATCCTTGTCGTCGTCGTCATCATCATGAAATCATCAGCATCATTGGAATTACTTTACCATCATCATATCTTTATCATTGTTATCATCTTATTGTGCTGTTTACTTTGGGAATGTTGGTGGCAGCGACCCCCATGTCTTCTCCGTTGAGGAAGAGGTGCATGTTTCCATCGGTCGATCGTTTCACTCCGACCTGGCTGTGCACCCCGAGACGTTCGAGCGATGGACAGTAGTTCTCCCTGATGGTCACCCCGTTCTTCCTCACCTCTGACCCCGTCACTATCCACGTCGCCTTTGTCTTGAGGTCGCTGGCCTGCAATGGCAAGATCGAAAACGAGGTCGAGTCAGATATGGCCATTGTTGTCAGACCAATCTGCAGCGATCCGGCCCACTTGTTGGAGATGTTGTCGATGCGGATCTATTGGAAATAAAATGCATGGAAAGTAAATTCTTGACCTGGATGCCAAGTAATTTAACAGCAGGAAGGTATTAAGTTTAGTATAACTTGGTATGGTAAAGAATTTTCACCTGGCTTTCCAATGGAGGATTCCCCCAGCAGCTGGGTTGTCAGTCTAGCATGCCAATCATGAGACTACTCAACAATCACAGACCCCTTTGATTGAAATGTAACGTTGACCTCAAGAATATTTTGTCGTGTAATGTAATGTTTCACCGTGCTACACTTGATGCCCCACTGGACAACCATTCTAACAATAGACAATGCTCCTGAATAAGCTGGTGCCCCATGGTCAGCCGACAAGCAATGTCTTAGAAATTTAGAGTCTATGATTACTATTACAATTACACAATGAGGATGTGAACCTCAAAGAGTTCGTCTGCCTTCACAGGGTCACAGCTGAAGGTGAGCGCCTGGTTGTAGCTCCTCACTCGACAGACGGTCGTTCCACAGTTGCGTATCTCAACATTCTTACCACAGCAACGACTGAAACGGTTCGTCATTTCTAAACAAATCACACACTTTATATATATTATGCATGTACAGACTGTATGTATGTATGTATGTATAAAGATGCTCAATATTGCTCCTTTAGAGTACCTAACAAAAGTGCGGCACATGTGGCTATCTGATGGATCTAAACAAATGTGGCTTAGGAGACTTTGAGAATGTTTTCTGCACAGGGTCGAGTGCAACAAGGGTCAAGTGCAACAAGAGTCAAGTGCAACAAGGGTTAAGTGCAACAGGGTTGAGTGTATCAAGGTCCAAGAGTAACATAAGTCAATTGCAACAAGGGTTGAGTGCAACAAGGGTCAGGTGCAACAAGTGTTGAGTGAAAGAAGATCAAGGTTCGAGTGCAACATGGGTGCACAGGCGCTCTGACAGAAAGACTTCTCCAAAGGGATGGAGGGACCATATGTATCATGCAAGTACAGCGTGGACATCCTTACATTCTCCCAATATACCAGTCATGCCTGCAAGAAAGTGGAAAATTAGTATACACATTGGCTTCTAAAAGTTTTAAATAGACCTATACATCTTAACAAATGACAAGAATGTTACTCTGGATAAATAGGAATAACAGAAATAGCACAAATATTAACAGAATGACTGAGCATTCCAAAGGTAGAAACAAATGTAAGTGGAGGAGTGTGGACGAATTTATCAGGTATAGATGTTGTATCATAAGGCATGACCTCACGTCATTCTAGTCAACACTGTAGATGTGTGTGTGTGGACAACTGCAGATAATTTTAAGAACTGTCAAACAACCCCTCTAAAGAACCCCAGTGGAATCCCCAAAGGTCTACTCATGCCTAATTAGCAGAACCACAATTACGACAGAAGACTTACCAGCCAAAAATTCCGTTACAATAAATTCCGCTATGGCAGAGTCAATGACAGACCAACCCTTCCTCCCAGAACACAGACAGATATGATTCCGTGGTGACATACCTGTTGAGGATGGCGAGACGAGCGTTGGTTCTGGTTCGGCAAGGATGCTGTTACTGATATGATTCGAGTGCTGTGGCCCGCATCCACTCGTTATGGTCACTTGAGCACATTGACCATACAGATCAATCACAGCATAGACACCTATGCACAGCAAGAGGAGTCAAAATTATGGGCAAAAAGTCTGTACTAAAAATGCCACGCAGAATAATTATTTCAAGAGGGGTATCAGCCCTCCAACCTACACTGTGCTCACATTTTTGCTTCATATTAAAACCTATGGACCAATACTATGGGCACAAATCTGTACTAACAATACCAGTGCAGAATAATTATTTATAGTGGGGGTATTAGCCCTCCAGTCTACACTATGTTCGCATTCTTGCTTCGTATTAAAATCTATGAACCAATACTGGGAAGGGGAGCAGTCTCATCATTATGCGGCACAGTGGTCGATTGGTTAGAGTGGTCAACCCGTCACGTTCAGTGTGCGCTGAGCGAGCGGGTTCGACCCTCGTCCAGGGAGTCATCGTGTAGGGACCTTGAGCAAGTCCTTCACACACAATTGCTCTGCAGTACAACTGCAATTGCGCCATCGAGGCGTGTCTGAGCAAAACTTCTGAGCAAAACATGTTGGAAGCAAGGCGGCATCAAATTTCGGTAATAAATAAAACATTATGTTATAATATATTAATGTATATTTATCAAATGCTGCTCTCTTCGCAATAAGAAGGCAATGAGCAATTGTGATTGAGTTTCCCAAGGTCCTTACTAGGATGTGCTGCTCTACACAATAACTCTCAGAGGAGGCTTCAACCTGTACTCTCTGCATCAGAAGATAAGCACCCTAACCATAAGAGGCAATAAAACGCAGAGATGAAAAATATTTCTCACACCTGAAGGAATACTCGAACACGCCACTCCCTGGTCGACTCCGTTGAGGTAGAAGTGGAGCGTTCCATCCGAACACCTCATCATTCCAATGCATGATCCGATCCTCAGTGAATCCAGATCGAGCTTATATCCATTTCGGACAGTTGAACCATTCTGCATGATGGCTGAACCACTGTGAACCAGAAAATCATCAGCCACATGTTCCATAAGTAATTGTCATTATCTCCATAAGTAATTGTCATTAACTCCATAAGTAATTGTCATAAGTAATTGTCATAAGTAATTGTCATTAACTCCATAAGTAATTGTCATAAGTAATTGTCATCATCTCCATAAGTAATTGTCATTATCTGCATAAATAATTGTCAAAAGTAATTGTCATTATCTCCATAAGTAATTGCAATTATCTCCAAAAGTAATTGTCATTATCACCATCACATCATCATCCATTATCATTATTCTAATTACTTTGTTAGAATACTTTATTGCTTCATAGAACCAAACACTATCATTGCTATTATAATCATTATTACCAATGATCATTATTTACAGTAGCATTGATATTTAATTATTGCTATCATCATTTTTATAATTATTAAATGTAATATTACTGCCATTACTTACTCCTACATCACAGACTTCTCATAAACAAATTCTGATATATCTCTAATTGTTCACAATGGTTCAATGTATTGATTGTAGGACGTTCTACCTAAGCATCCATGTGTCGAAGGCTATGTCCGTCATTGTACTCGGGAAGTCGATTTCTTCGGGCGACACAAGAGTCAAACCTTAAAACAACAAAACCTTAGTCTAAGAATTATTTAATATTAATAACAGAAATAACCAATAATTTAAATGCAATTTCATTTCCACTGTAAGTCTCTATAAGGATTTGACTCTTCAAACTGCTGTGAATATGATTCTTTGAAAATGTAAACGCCAATCCAAGACAAAAAGAGAAAAAAAGCATAATTCTAAAAAGTAATAAAATGCCAAAGAATGTCCAGGAATATCAAAAATGGCTAACGATGTCAACTATATGCCACAGAATATGTATGAAATGCTGACATAGCTCAATGTTAGAGGAAACCACCCTCCTATATCATAAGTCTAGGTAACAGTAAAGTGAAACATATAATTGTTGATGAGGTGAGTTCACCCACCTGCTTCAATGGACCCTGACCAGCGTTCCACCATTTTGTCAATGCGAACTTCAAACATCTCATTGTCAGCAAGAGGTCGGTTGCTCATGACGATTGCATCGTTGAACTCGCCACGAGCGCTCGGGCGAGACGCGGTTTTGCCATCTGCCGAGATGATGGCATTCTGACCGCGATGCTGATGGAATCGCAACTC
Organism: Bimastos eiseni; assembly: GCA_959347315.1. Lineage (NCBI taxonomy): Eukaryota > Metazoa > Annelida > Clitellata > Crassiclitellata > Lumbricidae > Bimastos > Bimastos eiseni. The sequence goes on along the minus strand of OY365821.1, from coordinate 14,622,543 downwards.
ATCCGTCTCAAAGTCAATCTCGTTCAGTCTCAGATTGTCAGAATCTACATGTTCACCAATAATAAATTGACAACAATGGCTACTTAAAAACACCACTCATTTATAAACATTATTAATATTATTATTAATAATTTTACCATCACTATCATTATCATGCATTATTTATGTGTGACTACCAAATGACAATGCCAAAGAACAATGGATGGTATTGAGCAACTGCAAGAGAAAGACTGGGTCAAGGTCCAAACACATTAATTGTTTCATGGATGACTCACTAGAAAGTGACACTAAATAAATATGTAATAAACAGCAGTAGTAGCATCATCGTCATCATCATCAGCAGCAGCAACGACGACAGCAACAGCAACAATTGCAGCAACAGCTGTAGCAACAGCAGCAGCAACAACAGCAGCCCCAGCAGCAACATGTTCAATAACAACAACAATACCAACACCAACAACAACACCAATAACAACAACAACAATAATAATACAGTTAAATCTAGATACTTACTATTGGTGACAATGTACTTTGCAACTGGGTAGTCCTGCTAATGGGATCAATTGTCAATCATACGTTTCTCATCCTCTGATATTTGGCATAAGAGAGTGAACAGAAATAAATAAATCACTATATAAATATACAGATACAATGATATGCGAATCCTCTAACTGGTTTTGAAGAAAAGCTATCGATATGATATGAGCTGAACCTGTTTCTAGATACCTATTGGATCGACAATTGTGGCCTGGGCTGCTTGTCCATACAGGTCAATGACTCCATAGACGTTCGAAGCAACGCTGGAGGCCGCTGTACCCTGGTCACACCCATTCACAAAGAAATGCAGCAGTCCATCTTCCTTACGAAGCACGCCAACACGATCTCCGACCTTAGCAAAAACCAGAAGCAATTTGCTACTGTAATGGTAACGAGTACTTCTAAGATACGCTAACAATATGAAAAAGAATACTCAGGAATGCAAGGTTAAACAATCTTGATGAATGCTAATAATGGCTATGAATTGATTAATAGTGCTGAGAAATGAGTGATAAGGAAGTCAAATATGCTAGAAAATGCACAGAAATGCTGCTGTCAAAGGCCCATGAATCAAAGAAATGTTAAAAAGAAGGCTGAAAATGCTAAGAACTGTTCTGAAACGATAAAAATGCCCTGTAATGCCAAGGAAAACTAATAAAAGCCAGTAATGTTTACTGAATGCCATAGAATAAAAGCCAACATATGTCTGCTAACATATCTATAAATACTTTATGGCAATCATTTGGGCCCAAAAAAGATCCTATGTGAAAATATAGAATCCAAATTGACCACATGCGAGCCATAATGGGCCACACCTGAATCCCAAATGGGCAACTTATGAACCCCAAATGGGTCACATACAGACCCCGAATGGGTGTGATGGACTTCAAATGGGTTACATAATTATGGACCCCAAATTGGCCACTTATGAACAATCTCATGTTTTTTCCAGGTGACGATTAATTTTCATGTGCTGTGGGTCGTGTTAAGCACAATGGATGCATCATAATCTGACGTTACACACGTTGAACTGGTCATCTCTGCTCTGACCCAGACATTGTTGCAGCAACAACAATCACAACAAATAACACGTCAGTAAATGTTGCAACTCAAAATTCCTCCGTCCGTTCCCTCTCACCTTCAGTCTATCGAGGTTCTGTCCATACTCCTCGAGGATCGTAGTTCCGTTGTGCATGACGCCGTTACCCGTCATCATCCATGTTCCCGATCGAACGTTAGTCATTGTTGAAGGAAACTCCAGTTCGAGCGGAGAATGGGTCGTCACCCCAATCTCAATCGACCCCGCCCATTTATCCACCATTTTGTCAATGACCACTTCGAACATTTCGCCCGGTCGCAAGACACGCTGAGTTATGACAACTGCATTGTTGAAATCGTCCATTGCACTAATCAAATCAATTTGACAGAATTAAACCAATTTCGCTGTTCAAAAACATTCCACTATCAAAGCAAAGCAAAGATGGAAAAATAACATACAACCGGATTGATAAATTTCTTGACAAATCAATTTGCTTTGATGTTTTTCATTGTTAGATTAATTATCGTTTATGAATAAATTGACTGTGTGTCCCTCCTTTCCCTAGTTCCAATTTTCATCAGTAACAAAAATAATAACTGCACCAAAAATAATAGAGAATTATTTTCTGAGAAATCTATAGAATATGAAAGGTTACTTTGGTCGATGAGCTGTTCTCTGGTTGTTGATGATGGCAGCATGTATGCCACAGCGAGCGTGGAACAGGAGGCGGTCAGTCGTAGGGCAGGGAATCAGATTCTCTCCTATACATCGCATCAGAATAGATCAACAGAAATTAAATCCAGAGCCTCAGCACTTGGTCAAACTGTTAACTGATACGTTTAAACGTATTGTTAAAGTCAGACTTATATGTAATTAGCATGTAAATGATTCAATGCTACTTCACATTGTTAACAGGCACGTAATTGTCTCAAAGCTAAGTCGTAATGTTAACTGGTATGTAATTGTCTCAGAGCTAGGTCATACTGTTAACTGGTATGTAATTGTCTCAAAGCTAAGTCGTACTGTTAACTGGTATGTAATTGTCTCAGAGCTAAGTCGTACTGTTAACTGGTATGTAATTGTCTCAAAGCTAAGTCGTATTGTAAACTGGTATGTAATTCAATGCTAGGTCATATTGTAAACTGGTATGTTATTCAATGCTAGGTCATATTGTTAACTGGTATGTAATTCAATGCAAGGTCATATTGTAAACTGGTATGTAATTCAATGCTAGGTCATATTGTAAACTGGTATGTTATTCAATGCTAGGTCATATTGTAAACTGGTATGTAATACAATGCTAGGTCATATTTTAAACTGGTATGTAATACAATGCTAGGTCATATTGTAAACTGGTATGTAATATAATGCTATGTCATTTTGTTAACTGGCAAAACCAGGTTATACTGTTAAACTGGTTATAACAGATTATACTGTTAACTGATTATACCAGGTTATACTGTTAAACTGGTTATAACAGGTTATACTGTTAACTGGTATGTAAACACATCAATGCAAGGCCAAACAGTTCTGGTTCATCATGAGGTCCTAATATTAAATTGTCAATGGTTTATATTGATATGCTTGATTACATTACATTACAAACATCTCAGCGACCTTGACAGACATTAGTTTAACACTATGTAACTTGTTGCACAATATTACACTACAAACTTCTATAAGAGCACACAACACTAAATACTGGCACATAAGTGCCTCCGCCAAAGGTCACACGATCATCCTATAACACTGCTTCAGCACCAGCTCATACCTTCATCGTCGAAGGTGCGAAGCCGACGAAACAGACTATTCATACGATTGGAGAGACTGTCTTCACGAGGCGCCTGGACTGAAGCCTCGAGTAGTGCGACCTTGACAGCCATTCCATAGAGATCGACGACCCCCCAGACAGTCTGTGGGACCTTGGTGGCAGCCACTCCTTGGTCGATACCATTGATGTAGTAGTGCAGGGAACCAGTCGCCTTTCGTATCAATCCAATTCGATCACCTTCCTGAAACAGTTAGATAAAGACTCGATAAAAAACCCATAATTAAACGTAGATGTTTAACACACATTCATATGCTTAACACAAATGCAAGTGCTTAACACATTTGCATCCGTTTAACACACTAGCAAAATTTAACTCATATGCATAGACAACATTATCCAAGCCCCACAGACATCCAGTGCCTGTAAGCGTCTCTGAATCACATACAATGTGAGAGTGAGAGGCACATTAGAAGTCCATGAATAAAAATACAATTGTAAATGCTATAAGTATGTACTTTTATGTATGTCATGGTAGTATGCATGTAAATAAGTATGCATGTGTGTGTGTATATATGTACCAGTACGTATATACAATTGCACATGCATGTAAGCATGCATGCGTCATTGTGCCTATGTAGTTAGGCAATTAATACAATGTTTTTACGTATGCTTTAAAAAAGCTAATAAAACACTGAGACCATAATTAGGATAACTGTTAAACTTCAACCTCTAATTTTGTAATAAGCAGCATTCTACTTGTCAGCCTTAGCCTGTCAGTTTCTGATTGATTGAATATACGAATAAATAATGCAATACAACCAACTTTCGAAAACACGGCTGATGCTAATAAGTGGCATAAAAATTCTTTAGAGGAAGATTAATTAATCAGTAAGGAAATTACGCTCACGTAACGAAGAAACAGAGTAAGTAAGCAAGCACGAGAAACATTAGGTCAACACCTGTAGTTCATCAAGGTTGAATTCGCCGTACTGTCTGCGCGTACCTTTACCGTTAGTGAGAATCCCACTGCCACTCATCATAATAGTCCCTGCAGGTAGTAATAAGTTAAGCCCATCATACACATTAATTAATTAATTAATTCAATGAGAAACACAACGCGACATAAAGTAATCATTTCCTTATCACTTTCTCATTTCAAAGTCACTAGAAAGCAAACACCCTTAGCGTTACAGCAAAAGAAAGGACATCATCATCTTTGCTGTCGTCATCATCATCGTCGTCATCATCATCATCATCATCATCGGGGCATAACCGAGTAGACAATTTCCACTGAGTACCGAATCAGAGTATTTGGGTGCACTATTTGCCCGATCCGGTTACAAACCGAATGGTAATGGCAACTCTGGCCGGCAAGTACCATTCGCAGGCCAAGCTAAAAAATTTTGACTTTCATCCCTTTCACCAGCTTGCATAATAAAAAATTAGCAAAATAGATGTTTGTGCATGTGCAACCACTAATACGGCCTAAAATTTTTAATTTTCGTTTTTAGATTTTTAAATGTTTATGAAAAAAGTATTGATTGAATTAAACAAAAATGTAAACTATTTGTGTGTGTAATATTTGCCGAGGCGAATACTTCAGAATAGTCCCAAAAAATGGGATATTCATCATCGTCGTCGCCATCGTCATCGCCGTCGCCATCACCATCATCATCACAGTTCTCACATTCATAATCACCATTGTACGAATCATCACTATGATACTCATCATCACATAAACAAGATCATCACCATCATCATTTTCATTTTTGTTTTTATGAACAAATTCATCACCAGTGTCATCATCATCATCATAATTGTAATCAGTATTGATCTTGATCACCATTACCCTGCTCAACATTATCATCAGTCACCACATCACGCAACGCATCCCTTACAATACCATCTGTCATACCGCCCTTACACCAGGACACACTCACTATAGAAATGCAACCGTTGCCAAGCAGTAAGGCGTCTTTGTGCTACAAATTGCTTGAGACTGATTTGTATCACCACGGTTGGGTTGGGAGCGCCTCTGATAAGACTCCTTGAGATGGTTCTATATGAATGTCAAAATGAATGAATGAATGGATTAAGTCAGGCTCACCTGATCGCATATTGGTCATAGTAGCAGGAAAGTCGAGTGTATTCGGGTTATGTGTCGTGACCCCGACTTCGATGGAACCCGACCACTTGTCTACCAACCGCTCCAAGCGAATCTGAGGAGAAGGAAAGAAAGACCACTGATGAACGCATACAGTGACTCATCAAAGAGAAGGTGACATTCGCCTTTTCTTATTGTTAAGATCAGTGAAATAATTAGGTGAATAGCAGTTTTTGAGGAGCAATGAACGTACTTTAAGATGCTAAGTAGAACATCTTGTTAAACAAATAACTTCATTTTTATGAAAAGATTAAATAAACCTACAAAAACCAGGTTCTAGAAAATAATTCTGCAATCCAATGTAAAACTCCGCAACTTGTAACTGTAGCTATGTATATGGTTGCGCAGCCTGGATGTGAAAGAAACAGGAGGAGAAACGCAGTCAAGGGTATGAGAACAAGTGCTTTAGAAAGATGATGAGAATTTCTTTGACACAAATGTTGACCAATAAATAAGTGGGTATACAAATTGGCAGAGGCCAGAAATGAACTTTTGGAACACATCCAGGCATGAAAACTGCATTACTTTGGACACATTTAGAGACAACCATGTAACAACATTGAGGGCAGCCTGATACTGTCTTGTTGAGGGGAAGAGGAATCCAGGAAGGACTAGAATGTCCTGGATTGATAAAATTATGATGTGGACAGGGCTAAAGGGAACTAGCCTAATGAGCACAGATAAAAACATGACAGACAATGCTGGGCTAGTTTATCAAACAGATCCATTCATGTAGCCAACTGTGCGAAGCGACGACGGCAATATGACATGACATATGACATGACTTATGGTAAATCATTATCATCATCATAATCATAATCATCTGATATTATCATCATAATCATAATCATTATAAGCATCATCATAATCATAATCATCATCATCATCCCCATCATCACCTTCACCTTTTGTTATGTTAAACTGAATAAACGGTAGAAAAACTCAACCTCAAACAGCTCATCGTCTCGAACCGGTCGGTTGGTCATGACAACGCCATTGTTGAACTCATCCAAAGGTCGACGGCGCTCAGCGACACGCCGGTTGTTAGAAAGTTTGATGAGCGTTCCGTGTCGCTCGTGAAAAACCAACCGGTCATTTGTCACTTCATTGCTTGCCAATGCCATTGACTCAGAGACTAGCTCATTGGATATGACTAAAGGACAATCTAGCATAATGTCAGTTAATGTGGTCAATGTGAAGTTCTGCAACGTGAATTCAATGCAAATTTGATGCATAATTAAGTAATGTGTAACACAATGCATAACAATACAGCAGAACAAAGTAATACAACACACAGTCAGGCAACGTAATGTAGTGTTTCATAATTGGATAGCATACAACAATGTAATGTAAGGCAATCTGGAACACTGCAATGCACTGGATTGCAATGTAATAATAATAATATAAATGAACAGAAAGGCAACTAAATGTGAGGATAAGAGTTAAAACCCGCCATTTGTCGGCTCCTAAATATTGAGATAAAGGCTGAAATAGGTCAGGGAGTCAAAAACACAGAAAATCGTTTTATGATACATTGTTACAAATAAATATGTCTTCTTTCAATATCTGAAATAAAAAATGTTGGAATGCAAATATTTAGTTGCAGAAAAATGACTTTTAATGCATGTGTTGTCGAGATTTGCATTGCTAAAATATGCATGTTTTCAGAAGTGAATGACCTAGATTTCATACACCGAACTTGTAAAGTAGCAAATAGATTTTGATGCCATGTGCTCTATTTCATACAGAATATAGCTCTTTATTGCCCAGCAGAGTTGTGAAGTAATAAAGTAATGATTGCCAAGATCTTTGATGACACAAATATTCAGAAACTCTGACTTCAATTTTCTCAGTTGCTAAGATTATACTAACGAAAGACTCGAACGAGTAAAACTTATGTTAGATATAAGGTAATTTGATTCTGTAAAAAGTATTTTGAAGCAGATGCATTGTAGAATACCATTTAATAAAAAAGTAAAAAACAATAAGTAATGGGTTTTGACCCATCTCCTCACAAATGGTTAAATGAACGGATTGATCGTCCCTTAAATGGAATGACGGTCAGAAAACGAACTGACAATCGGATAAACAGACTGACATTTGGATAAATGGACTGACATTTTGATAAATGGACTGACATTTGGATAAATGGACTGACATTTGGATAAATGGACTGACATTTGGATAAACGGACTGACAGCCGGACGAACACACGGACAGTAAATAATTTGGATAGGTAAATCAACTAGTAATTATTCAATTATTCTGGTAATGTAATGTAATGCTGCAAAATGTACTATACTGCCATATAATACTAGGCAATGTGGCCATGCAAGGCATTGAATTGAAATGTCATATAATATAGTGTTATATATATTTATACTATGCCACAACACTAGCATGCAAGCACAGTTGTAACCAATCATCCCTAAATTTGAGTCCGACTGATTGGATATGACAAAGAATGGCCTCAGTTTTCAACAACACAAGACACACGACCAGACGACTTCTCACCTGCGACCTCACGATTGGTGTCATCAACAACCGTCACCTGGGCGCACTTTCCATACATATCGACCACCGCCCACACCCTGCTGGGTATGTTCGTGGCCGCCGGTCCCTGGTCGACCCCATTGACGTAGATGTGCAACACCCCGTTTGACGTGCGCATGACACCCACTCGGTCACCCTCTGCCAGCTGATCGAGGTCCTGGCCGTACTCATCGAGAGTGGTATGGCCATCCTTCATGATCGAACACCCCGACATGACCCAAGTGCCCTCGTGAAACCCCGTTGCACTCGTCGGAAAACTTAGGTTCATCGGATCAGAAGAAGTCACTCCAATCTCGATCGATCCACTCCATGAGTTAACCTGTCGGTAGATATGCTCAGATTAGCCTCTGATACCGATCAAATCCCATGACTTCCATAGCACCGCAATCATAATGTCCAGCCAATGAGTCAGTTAGGCATCATATATTGGTCACTTAAGGTGTAATAGAAGTTAAAGTTTATATAGTCCATTGAGAAGTCAGCTCAGTTATTCAATAAGTCAGAGATAACAGAATTCAAGCAACAAAGGGCAGGCAAGTCAAAACCCAGATTCGGAATCATTTGCATGACATTTTAAGCATCACAATTTTCTTAATAATAATGGCAGTATTCTTATCATTATAACTGGGATATCATAACTAAATCGGCTTGAAATATGCACGTTTACAAATCTGTAAGTAAAAGCAGGCCCTACCCTTTCTGCATACTACGAGAAAGCATGCTAGAAAGATTACTTAGGTTTGTTTTAATTTAAAAATTTAAATAAAGTAGACTACCCACAGTAATAATCATCATATAATATAGGCCTATGCTAAATGGAGTAAACCTTCACGCCATCAAACACTTACAGACTATGAAGGCCCACCTTGATCGTAACCCCTAAACATCCACTATCGAAAGCTTTCTGCAGTACGGGTCAACAGTTTCATTGTGTAAAAAATATAATGCTGCACAAAGATTACTTCATAATTATGTGAATCGTCTTGCACTGATTGTGAAAAACTGAAAAATTCATGAAAATCCCGCACTTGCAAATGCGTGAAACTTCTTAACAATGCCCATGCGTCGCATGTTGCGCATGCGCAGAGATCTTCACTCGCTAAATGTTATACGTGTTCGGCCGTAGAAGTAACATTTTTTAAGTTTTGGCTACAGAAGATCTATCCTTTGCAAATTGCATTGACTCGGCTATCAAATGCACATATTATCGCAGTAATCACACGACGCAGATACGACACGTTTGAAAGTGGCTTGACGATGCTCATTTTACACCGCAATGCATCTTACCATAGATTCCAGGGTTGAGACTTAAGGCGACAAACATGTAACATTTTGGGGGCATATGCAAAAAATCTCGCAACCACAACGGGATGATTCACAGCGTACCTTTTTGTCGATCTTTACTTCAAACAGTTGATTATCCTTGAGAGAATGAAGGCTGAGGACTACACCATTGTTAAACTCCTGAGCTGGGTGATTTCTCTGGGCGGTTCGGTTCCCGTTACTAAGCGTAACCAGTGACCCAGTCCTCCGGTGGAATTCAGCCGACGCCGCCATGTTGTCGTCAGCCACGATCTTCCGCGCATTGTTATTATAATTATTACATAGATCTATGCTAAATACGACGCCGGAGCTAAAAATAGATAAGACCTCCTGGATCTTAATGATACGACGGTCGGTCGTGATCAGTCGATCTCGATCCGCCTCCAATAATCTAGACTCGATCCTTGATCCTGCCTTGATCCGCCTCGATCAGTCCATAGGCCTAATATAGATATCGTGGCTAACTGTGCAACTTGTTTTGGCGCTGGTAGACGCACCTAATAAATGCTATAAGGCTACACACTTTTAGCGGCATTGAATTTCAAAATTAAGTTAAAAACTTGAAATTTATAATTTATAAGTGCACGATGTATGTATGCGCCGTGCCAGTACTTGCATCCATGGCATGGGTATTACAAGCGAACCATAAATTATGGGCTCAATAGTCAATACGTACGTGTCTGATGTAGACATAATTAAATTATAAAAATTAATCAAAGATTTTTTGCTGGGTCGATGACAGAGACTGGGCATTTAGACAAAATTGCTCTTATCTTGTTAATAATAGGCCTAATTGTAGGCCTAATGGTTGAACCTTCCAGCCTTCTATAGGAACACTGTGGGAGATTGTTTGAAACTAAACGATTGCAAAAACAGTGTTGCAAAACTTGTTTACGACATTGATCGATATTGATATAAATCGAGTGTTTAAAAATAGAAAGGGCGAATATATCTGTAGCCTGCCGTAATTATATAGGCCCATATGTCCCCGACATAGCTATAGGCCTATTCCATATTTGACCATTTAACTGATACCGCATATTTAATCGATATCTATAGGAAATGCAAAGCGAGATAGAGGCCTAATTGCTTACCGATCGAGTCTATCGGTATTCGCTACACGTTTTAAAACAGGTTTGCTTTCTATATCAATATTGATCGAGTGTTTAAATAGAAAGGGCGAATATATCAGTAGCCTGCTATAATTAAGCCTGCATTATGTCCCCGACATAGCTAGGCATATTCTATATTTGACCATTTAACAGAACTATGTAGGCCTACGTAGCTCAGCTTTCGTGGTTAAGCCTATACGTACGTACGCCTACGCAGGGCTTAAAGTGTGCCTGGACGGTCATGGACGGCGTCCAGGCACTTATTTTCGAGGCTGGACGCCGTCCTGCCACTTATTTGGCCAGCAGAGTCAGTACGCCGTCCATTAGCGTCACCCCTATGCAACAGTGCAATTCCTGATTATGCGCACGTTATTATCAGCAGGAGAAAGAGGAGGAAAAAATTTCGCGCTTCGCGCGTTTACAAACTTTCTTTTCCAAACTTTCAAAACGATGCCGGCGCCACTGGCCCTTTATCGACAATTTCACAAAGGAAACCAATTCTCTGTAGGTCTACGCTTTAAATTACAACAAATATTTCACAAACAAATAATTGACGACTAAATAATGGTTGATGGACAAAAGCCTAACGAATGATAAAATTCTATTTTTCGCTCATTGTATTTGGTTAAATAGAAGTTGGATTGATAATAATAATGGTCTGTAAATCCAGCTTCTGGATAAGTAATTTTATTAAAAACTTACACTCATCTAAACAAGTTCCACTTAATTGGCAGTAGTTGTTACCACAATTAATCGACACTAATTATGATTATGATAGTCTTTGTATCCTGTCTAAGATATCCCGAGGAATGCATAAGATTGTAATCATTATAGGCTACTTAATTGCTCTATTTTTCTTCGCTCTAATATGATAATTTGAAATATTTTATAGTTACAATTAAATTGTTAGATGATTATAAGAAAATTTGCATTACATTCTGGACAGCTGGTCTGATTTTTGTTGGAGGGGGGGGGTTAGGGCCTTGTGACGTGACGTCATATTCGAGGGGGTCGTGGCATTTGTGACGACGTGTAACGAAGGGAGGGGTAAAAAATCGTCCAAATTTGCGTGACGTCATTTACGGACGGCTCCCCTAGCGTCCAGTCACTTCTTTTTTTACACTCTAAGCACTGGGTCTACGTATAATACAGCATCAGCGCATATAGCCTACCATTGGAATGCTTATAGGCTTATACGTGAGCCCATTGCGGACAAAATCGCTGATGTCGCCTACGCCGCTACGCATAGACCCAACGATTTTGGTTTTAGGTTTATCAACATTATGATAGTTAACAAGCGGTGAAGCAGGGATCGACTATAGATAGTCATTCACTCTAATTTCATATGCCAAGGTCAAGAAAATTTAAACAGACAATGAGAGTCATTTGGACCTTACATTTGTCTAAAGACATGTCACTTATAATTACGAATAAAATGGTTCTTCCCAAAATAATGTATAGACTAATATAATAAGAGTTTGTTGCGGTCGAGGTCCCAGCCCCACGACTATAAAGAATAATGTAGGCTAAGCCTAAAGCCGGCCAGTTTCTATAGGGGCCTAGATTTCTCTCCTGCTCACTGGTTGCTGACCCCACCGGTTCATCGACGACAACCAGAAACCGAGCCCTAGTAACTATATAAGCAATGCTGCCCACGGGATAATATAATACAAAAGATAGGTAGTTATAAACGTCCACTCAATAATTATCATATTAAAATGTCGCTTGTGGCGCACGCAGGCGTGCGTCATGCATTTGCGCGGCCGGCGGGTCATGAATAATAATCACCGCCGGAATAATAAAGCGTGTTCGTCGAAAAACGATACGTATTTAATTCGCCGTATCTTAATTGTAACGAACATTTTAGTCAGCATGATCGATTCAGAAACTTTGTGCCGCGATTGCGATTGCGATCGATTTTTATGCTGTGATTTGTGAAGAATCATGTCGGATTGTACAGACGGCGGTCTGGTAGCTTGGGCCTGAAAATCGTCGTGGTTGATCGATAGCCCACATAAAATTATTATTTTGCACAGACGAGAAATTTCTGTGCCACTCCATGTTTTTAATTTTTTTCCTTTGCCGAAATTGGATCTGACTAGAAGCGGTACGTGTACGTATGCCTAGATTGCCATTATTATGATCTGTGTGGGCATTTGGATGTTAAGTGGTTGCTATTCGCAAGGATTTGGCTGGCTGGTTTTGATTGAGGCGCAAGGACTGTGAACGGATGTGGGCCAGTGATTGAATTGTCGGGGGGTGGGGGGGGGGAGTTGGGAGGGTTCAACCCCTTCAGTTCGTTTTTCAACCCCCCCTAGTTTATTCTCAAAAATTACCTTGGGGGTCAGGGCATACCCCCCCCCCCCCCAGATAAACTTTCAGTGGTTTAGTGTATCTTAATCCCTAGCGCTCAAGCCTTTAATTTTTATATTTTTTTGTAAAAAATCGTCATGTTACATTTTCAGTAACATATAACAACAATATCTGGTAAACAATTGCGTGTGCCTGTACTATTCTGAATAGGCCTATACAGAGTTGCCTGTAATATTGAAGTGGCTCGGTGAGGATAATAATATTATACTGGGTTTTCTTAAAGCGTCGTCAGTCAGCACATCGAGGGGGGCGACATACAAATCTTGGGCAGTGTCAGAGAGAGGGCATGACCTCTGACCACTTTATACACTATGTGCCCACTGGGCGCAGCAGCTGCATACTGGGATGAAGCTAATGCAGCAGTGATATAGAAGCTGCCATTGACCTAAGTTTGTAGTTGGTATGTCCAATCAAACCACTTTCAGTTCAGCACTGCATAAATCAGCTTACAGAAGTTTTGATTTTCCCACCATAGCGATTTCCAGATACTGAAGAATGTGATGGTCCTGATGGAGAATCTGAACCAGCGATAACTAAATTAAGCTGATGTGACAGTGTAGCTGAAAAGGCTGATGAATCAAAAGCTGGTAAGTGTTTAAAAAATTTGAGAAATCTCATTCTGACAGAAATTACAATGGCCAAAGGACTGCAAAACTGGCCTCTAGGCAGTTACGGTTTGAGTATCTCCACATTTCTCAATTTTCACTCCTTTATAATATCTATCTTTTCACTCTTCAATTATCATGGCACCAAAATTCGTTCAATAGAGCAATTTTGGTGAAATACAAAAGTAAGCAAAGAATTTCCTGTTAATGAAATACAAGCAGCATAACATACATGTATTGTATAAGAGTGTGGCATGTTCAACAACAGTGATGGTGCAATGTTAGGTAAGCCTAAGAAGTTAAGTTAACAACTTTTTTAGCACTGCCTGTATCTTGAGCTGAGTGTGAGAGATAATTTAGTCAAATTAATCTCTATCATACCAGGGAAAGAAACACTCTCCCTGGTATGATGTTTGTATTAATGGCCCTCCCTCTCGCGCATTGGAATGTCGAAAAGTGTGTTATAAGTTGGTTGAAGCCAGGCAAACCTGGAGCCATGGACACACCTATAAGCTTGCCAACAGTTGAAATTGCTAGAGTTAAAAATTAACGAAAACTATTACGGTGTCCTGTTTTCATTTATGTCACTTCATTATTGGTAAAGTCATAATAATGTTTGCTGTATATTAGTATAGCCTACCTACTGTAGATCAGTCTAGGTTAAAATCACCAGCACTACTGATTCTTGTATACTTTGGTAGTAAATGAAACTGGGACTAAAATATTATGACTGCCTGAACAGCTTAAATGTGCATGTTGTTTGTAAAATTACCGATATAAGCCCCTATTTTGTTTATATATGATCATGTGGCAGCCAATGTTACCCTGATAAATATAATTAAACTGATGACTTAACAAAATACAGCTATAAGATCAAATTCGTGTCCCCACACCCACCCACTGTCACCCTTTACAATTTAGCCTCTGTATACTGGTTTAAGGTCCCTACAAATTATGGTTGAGACATCTTGACATGTGGATAATTTTCAACCCCCCCCAGTTCAGATTTGACAATTCTAACACTGATGTGGGATAATGAAGGTAGCGATTTTGGTCATGTGTGCATCTTTGTAACTCGTGGCCTAAAATGTCATTTCCAATATCAGCTGATCTTAAAAAATTCAGATGATGATGGGCCCGAGTAAGTCTATCACAGACCGTCATTCTCATTGACCTCGCTCATGTCTACAATCTGCCACTGTTGGCAGCTGGTGACACACTATGGAAAAAATTTTGCTCCAAGGAACATTGTTGTCCAGGTACTTGCCTGGTGTTATTAATCGCTGTTCTACAGACTTAATATTTTTTTACAGAAGAACAGAAAAACTTTATTCTATTGACTTGAATAAATAACAGTTTTTATACACTTTGCGTGGTAGTTGCTAAGAAAGAACACTTGTCAGTTTAGAAAAGTTGACGATATTTTCTATTTTGCAACATATAGCTTATGGCAACCCCAGCTTATGGCAAACAGTAAATGTAGTGGCCTATCTGATGCAGGCGACTGGTCGAAGGTCACTCTCAATGCTGGGTAAACATAACCCCTTGTATGTAGTGATTAGAGTATTCGAATGTCAACCCCAGAGAGGTCGGGGTTCAAATCTCTGCCTTGACAGAAATTGGTTATCAGATATTATCTGCTCCTCCTTTGCCCCTAGCCAACTCTGTTTTAACGAGTACACTCACTTTTCACTGCCAGTGAGAAGATGAGATGGTGAGGTAGAGGAATGTCCAGCTGCCTTCGTATGCTGAGACCAAGAAAACGAAATCGGTGACTACTTCATACCTTGGCTGCCTCTTAGGATCGCTTAGCATGGGCTGCAATGGGGCTTGTCCGGGTGTGTCAGTTTATGTTAGCTTGGGATTGCCTTTCCTCAAATTGCATGACATCATTTCTCATTAGATTGTCTGTGTTTATTCAGCCTACCCTGGTTTTGTAGTTAAAACACATATGGTTGTGTGTCTAGCTGTACTCACAACTCATGTGTTTAGTTCAGCCAACAGATCCTCATCTGCTGTGCCACCATTGCAATACTAACAGATATGACATTCTGATTCATTAAACAAATACATATTCACATTAATATACATATATATACACATATATCAATCAGGCTTATTTCCTGTAAACAACATTATTTTATATACATACCTAAAATTGTCATAAATCAAGAACTGTTTTTGGTGAAGCATCTTCTTTATTTACTGGACCAACCACTATAATTGATCTGGATATTTATTTATTTATTTTATTCATTACCGAAATTTGATATTGCCCTTCTTCCAACATTTTTGCTCAGAAGTACACACACATGCCTCGACAGCGCAATTGCAGTTGCACTGCAGAACAATTGTGCGTCAAGGAATTGTGCGTCAAGGTCCCTACACACTGACTCCCCGGACGAGGGTCGAACTCGCCTATTGACCTCTTTATGGCTTGGTTCTGGTGTGCTATCGGTTAATGCCTTCTGCATTAGATGTGCGTCAGACACTGGCACAATAGAAGTTGTCAATTACATATATTGCTGATAGAAAGTGGCATAGCCAAGGGGTTGAGTGCTGTGATGCTTTGGGTGGCGCTGTCCAGCTGGCTGCGAAGAGGCAGTAGAATAAAAAGAACATCATGACATTTTAGTCGGGTCATCATATCTTGAAGGGGTGCTATATTAAGTTCACATTGATTGGTTGGTTGGTTGATTGGTTGATTGTTTGGTTGGTTGATTGAGTTGATTGATTGATTGAGTTGATTGATTTACTGATTGAATGGTTGGTTGATTGATTGAGTGATTGATTGATTGATTGTTTGATTGATATAGAGGATGATGAGAACGTATAGTCAAGTTTCCAACAGACTTCACGGCTAATGTGTAATGACGACCAGCTATCATGACCAGAAAAAGTTTTGATTTGAGTTTTTTGTGTCAATATTATGCTATAATTATGTTCACCAGTTGATTATTTTGTTAACTGCTGTTTTTGGTTAACACAAGTTTCCATTAAGTCAATTGCCATTACTACTTGCCCTGCCTCCTTCCCCAACTGACCATTATCAATATACTGATCAATATACCAGCCTAGGTCACTGCTGATTAAAGCATGTAATAATTTGCATTACTGATCTACCTAAAGTTGCCTTCTATGAAACCTGAACTTACTAAACAACTTTTAATTAGTGGGCCTGAGAACACAACTCCAGGAAATCCTAATTACAAGAAAATTAGTATTATTGGCTTATTGCAAACAACTTTTCCAAATTCACACCAGCTGATAGATTTGTTTATTCATGATTGCAATGAAATAGTTATTCAATAGCCAGATTTAGTTCTTCTGTTATTCGAAACCATTCACTGATGTTAAGACAGCCCACTCTGAACTTGAACTGTTCGCACCAAAGAACTGAAGAGCTTCTTGAGTGTCTGTGCTTTCAATTTATAGCTGAGACAAGCAGAAGCCACTTGTCTAATAAATACATTCTTCTTTGTAAATTAAAAAGCAGTATGATTACAAGTCATAGTATAGTCGAATTTAGCGGTATGGCAGCCGTGCTAGACGCCCATCACGTCTTATTACTCATTTACCAACACCACCTAGTGAATGACAGGCTGAGTGAACCATTGGGAGGATGGTGGGCAGTGGTTTTGTTAACGCCCAAACGACCATAGATCACTGTTGTCTGTTACAGCTATTTATCTTAGAATATCTATTTGTCTCACATTCATGGCTTATAATGCTGTTTAGCAATGATTTGTTTCTAATTAGGGCTCAATGTCTGTTAAACATTGAACATTCTCCTCGATTCAATTCAAAGTGACAAATAGCAGTTTGATTATATGATCTAGTAGTAAGTACTAGTAACAGATGATAAAAAGTGTAACAGCAGTCAAATATAACTGTATGGCAGTGTGCAAGGTGAACATGTGTGATAGAGCTCATTTTATGAGCTCCACCTCTAGAGGAAAAGTAAAGATTAGCGGACGGGAATGGGGCTTACAGGTATAAAACCTACCTACATCTGATCTTCATGCTTGCATTCAACCATCTCCCCACCCCATTATGAACCCCAATGGCCAACGATCTTCTCACTTTAAATTCCACTTCTGCGGCCGTCCATGCATGGACAGTTTAGCAGCCTCTTGTAGCTGCTTTCAGCATGACGGCTTTTGTGAGTCAGCCAACGAACGCTTCACTAGAGAAGCTGCTTTTGTCATTTCCGCCCCCTCTCGTTGGCCTTTGTTGGCGTTCTGCTTAGGCAACTGTGTCAGCAGGTAGCTTCCTGTGTCATTACACTCAACGAGTTGAGGCTGTATTGCGTGACCTGCACCAACATTAACTTATTTCGGAAATAACCAATGTGGGGAAAGGCATTGCGAGCATTACACTTCTTCTGCCAGTTGTTACAACATGATTACGTTTGCCGGTTGTCTTGTGTAGGTCTGTTCACAGGTGGAGCATGAAACGATATAAGTAAGTACGTCAGTCAGTAGTTTATTTTGCTTACGTTACGTGTGACAATGCCTGAGCGGATGCTAGAACAGCTACTTACGTATACTCATTCGCTCTACCATGATCACTACTGACACTGTTGTGACTACAGCATCTGTCGGTCTGTCTGTCTGTCTGTCTCTGTCTGTCTGTCTGCTTGTCTGTCTATCTGTCTGATTGTATGTCTGTCTGATTGTCTGTCTCTCTGTCTGATAATTTGTCTGATTGTCTGTCTATCTATCTATCAATCTGTCTATCTTTCTATCTAGATATTTATTCATAGAATTCATATGGTGCCCCTTGAAGATAAGGAGTTACCAACCAAAACTAGGCCAAAGAGGATTGCTGATATAGACATTATATATCCTAGTTTTCTGATAGTTGCAGTTGCAGTTGCCTCTGTCTGTCTCTGACTTGAATGGCCTCAATGTTTATTTAAAACCTGACAGTGAGTGCCTCTGGTAACTACCGGGTACAGTCAAGATCATTATTGCTGAAGAGACACTCTGGTATTCACATATTCACAGGTTGTCTGTCTTGTTTGGATTTACTCCAGAATTTTGGTTCACAGATACATGCACACTCATACATGTACACCACTATATTTAGATCATATGTATATTTTATATATATATTTATATATATAAAATAATATATATATAATAAATAATATAATAATATATATAATAAATATATATATACATATATATATATATAAAATAAGGAAGTTGACTGGACTGCATATTCTATTTTATTCAGTTTACGGATTTATAAAGCGCCTCTCAGTAAAACCTAATCAGAGGCGCTCCCAGTGTGAAAAATCTCCTAGAGAAAAGAAAAGTCTTAAGAGAACGAGCAGAAACAGTTGTGCTGCAAGATAAGATTGCAGCACGAGTCACAGCAGGAAGGCTGTTCCATAGCGAAGGGCTAACAGAGGCATAGGCACGATCCTGAGCTGGGGCAGTTCTAAAAGGTCCTGACGGTCTAAAGAGTGGAGAGGACTTCATATGTGTTACTTTGCCGCTATGACACTTTGATAGCACCAGTGCCAAACTTGGATGAAGGAGGAAGGCAATACTAATGATCATTGTTGTGAATCAATGTGGTTTAGCTGAGACTACTGCCTTGCAATTGCTTGTGCCCCATTTTCATTCATTCATTCAGGACATTTATATAGAGCATCTTCAGCAATCTGCCCAGAGGTGCTCCCAATGTATTTTTGTATTTGTGGAAAGCAGACAAGTTATTCCAAGCCAGTAAGCTTAGTGCTAGAGGGAGCCCATTCCAATTGGAGTGGTCAATGACCGAGAAGGCTTGTTGACCTTAGTTGACTTATTTGACCAAATAGCAGCTTCAGGAACCAAGAGCTCCCTGTAAGCCAAAGAGCTACAGAGTAGGACGCGGAACACTACCAGGAGGAGGGTAACGCTCATGATCTTTGTTGTCACACAGTGGACGTGTGCTTGTGTGTCTTCAGTGCATATGACTGGTGTAAGAGTCCACATGAACGTAGCAGTTATGTATGTGTGTATGTTTGTATGTATGTATGTATGTATGTATGTGTACGAACATTTATATAGCGCCCTACTAGAGTTAGCTAACGTGTGATTTTAGCGGCAATGTAGACTCTTGTAGAGGTTATGAGATTAGATTTGATTTTCCCGTAGACAGTGGACATACTTAACCCTTTATAGGACTAGACATGATCGACCAGTGTTTGTTTGAACCCTGCAGAACAAATAGTGAGAGTCATGTTTTTCAATCTGTTTCGTATTGACGATCAGCAGGTGAACAGCTTATAATTATTGGACAATACTGGAGAATTTGAAATAGCTACAAAGGCAGTCTTGTCGGAAGCCTTTATGAAATATTTATATGGTAAGGTACATGTACATTGTGTTACATAACGAAGCTGAATGACGTCGCCCTCCTTTATCCAGACGTGGGGCTGGCAACACAGAAGTAGGGAAATGGCAGTATGGATACCCAGTTTGAGAACAACTCACAGCGACAAAGACGGCCAGCAACAAAGTCGGGCGGCAACAATGACGGCGGAAACTCTTTTGCTTAACCTTTCTATTGCAGCCATACATAGTTGTTGTTGGGTACCATGCTGAAGTGTTAAGCAAGCGAATGGCCAGCTCTATAGAGCTTATATGACCTACTGACGTGGTTATGTACTTGAGAGGCCTTCCAGTCACTGACTCAACTTGGTCTCTTTTGGTGGTTGACTGGCTGTTGCAACTTTTGGGACTGTACAGTGTACCTTCTTCGTCAGCGTTTAACTGCTGATGTCAGAGTGACTGCTTTGGGAGGGCCAGGATGTTGTCGAGGGCTGGGGATATGATCCATCTTCCTGTTGTTGGGTAATGATGACGTGTGCTACTTACTGCAGAAGTTACTATTTACAGTTTCCTGTGCCGCTATGCAGTTGCAATATAAGGAAATGTTCAGATTCTGGAAGGCATTTTTCGTGATTTACTTTGGTATACGTATGCTTGGTTTAAATAGTAAGGTTACTTCGGATTGGTCGGATTACTGGTGACCTGTAGATTGAACTAGCTGTTAGGTAAGTTCTGGCTTTTTACAAAACCGTACTGGTGGAAACTTTTTGGAGTAGTAACTGGTCCATTGATGTAACTGAAAACTATTTAGAAATAACTGGGAGTCCATAGAATGTGTAACATGACCTTTGAAAAAGTTACTGAGAGTCCATAGAATGCATAACATGACCTTTGAAAAAGTTACTGAGAGTCCATAGAATGTGTAACATGACCTTTGAATAAGTAACTAGGAGACCTTGAAGGCAGTTGTGGCAGTAACTTGGTCCTTTGTTGTAACTCATGGCCTTTGAAAAGCAGATTGAGTAGTTAGGGCACTCATATGAATAGCCGAATTCCTACTGAGGTAGGCTAATAACTGACAGTGTAACGAGGAGTAACTGCGCCCATTTCACTGGGTGGATGCACAAAGGATGTTAAAGAATAAGGGAGATTTGAAAAACTCTTGTTTCCTATCAATTGTTGTTTATATAGAATCACAGAGCAGTGGTAACTCTACAGCCCATTGACTGAATCCCCTGTGGGCTGTGGACATACTTAAGCTTTATGACAGACAGTTTCAAGAAATCTCTATTGTGTCGTTTCTGCTGTTGAGATAACACCTTTGTTTCTGTCCACAGCTTTTGTCATCTGGTGGTAATGACAACTGTTATTGTTATACTGTTTGTGATCAAGGTGGTCGGTTTGGGCAGTATCTGAGCTCAAGAGACAGGCATTGTCTGAATGCTTTCATTGTCTTAGTCAACATCTCAATGAAGTGTGCTGTATTTGCTATTAGAAATTTATATAGCAGAAAAGACTAATATTGGAGGCGCATTCTGTGCTAGCGTGTATGATGTTAAGAAGAGGAAGAGGAAGAGGGCTTGATTGTGTTGCAATGTTTATTAAAGCATCTAAGGCATTTCCCCCATTGGACGATGACCCACATAGGAACTAACAAGGAAGTGTGCGTTGCTATTCTCGGATTATCCTGATTTGGTTCTTCAACTCATTGCTAGAATAACGATCGACTGCTTGTTGTGCAAAGTTCTCTAAGATCTGTTGTGAGGCAAGGAAACATTGGATTGAGCATTATTATTCTTATTATTATTGTTAATTAATTGTTAAAGCTAATTGTGTATTTATATAATGTGCTACTGTATGATGCCCTAGCATCAATTAATGGTGCTTAGCAAGTAGGGCTGTACCGATTAATCGGCCGACCGATTAATCGGGCCGATTATAGAGATATCGGCAGTATCGGATATGGGCAAGATAATCGGCGCCAATATTAAAAATTATTTTATATTTTATAATATTAGTTTCAGTCTATAATAGCAAAATGACGACAGCAACATCACTGGGTAGGACGGCATTTCGTTCCGTTCCCATATCGTGTTGTCGAGCCAATGGCTTCTTCAGACCAGTGGTGAGACCACCCACTGTGCTAGTATAGACCATGGGAATGTGTCAACATAGGTCTTGTGCAGAGTGAGTCGTCGTGCCTGCTTAAGGGCCAAGGAATGGCTGGCCAATTGAAGCCAAGGAACGGCTGGCCAATTCAACAGAGAAACCGATGAATATACAAATGTACATCGTGGAGGCATGCCTAATGAATACATGCTAGCTGCCAATCAGATCTTCCCTAAACATTTCAGTCGCCTGAGACTAGATGGGTGGTTGTGAATTGACCTTTAATTACCTTGGGCACAGTTCGACGGCGGGCAGTGTGTCTAATCTGTATTGCCTGCCTAGGATTAGTCCCCAACTACATGCGTACGTCTCCTACAATAGGCAGTAGCAGTAGGTTTATCTTTTGGAACCGGACATCTTGGGAAACATAATGAAATAATCGGCGAAATAATTGGCTAAATAATCGGGTATCGGCAAACGAATAATCAGCAATAATGGGTATTGGCACAATCGGCAAAAAGTGATATCGGTACAGCTCTATTAGCAAGTGAGGGACTTACTCAGGGTGTCAGAGTACTCAGGGTGTTAGGGTCCCTGTGCAGCGACTGTTACTGGGAGGAGGCTCGAACCCAAACTACCTGCGCTGCAATCAATGGGCTAACATGTTCCTCTAATTAATGGACTAACATGTTCCTCTAATCAATGGGCTAACATGTTCCTCTAATCAATGGGCTAACATGTTCCTGTAATTAATGGACTAACATGTTCCTCTAATCAATGGGCTAACATGTTCCTCTAATCAATGGGCTAACATGATCCTCGAATCAATGGGCTAACATGATCCTCTAATCAATGATGTGCTAACATGTTTGACAGTGTCTTAATTTTAACAATTTGCTTTACCACTAGGTGCTGACTTTCATTACAAACTTTACCATATTGATCAGACATCAGCAGGCGTTCTGCTTTTATCATAAGATTCGCGACTGTCTCTGAGAACCGAGAAACGCATCTGTTAGGATGGGACAGAAGGTTTCCGGCGGAATAAAGACGATCCTGCACGAGCCCAACTACCACTCGCTCATCTCTCGCAACCTCGTCTACAATCCCGACCTGCAGAAGCCGACGCGCCTCGACCTTCTGCTCGACCTCCCGTCCGAGACGGAGGACATCCAGCTGAAGCACTCCTGGAACCCAGAGGATCGATCCCTAAACATCTTCATAAAGGACGACAATCCGCTCGTCATCCACCGCCACCCGGTCGCCCAAAGCACGGACGCCATCCGGGGCAAGGTCGGCTTCGAACGTGGGCTCCACGTCTGGGAGATGACGTGGAACGCCCGTCAGCGCGGGACGCACGCAGTCATCGGCGTTGCGACGAAGTCCGCGTGTCTGCACTGCGTCGGTTACCAGTCCCTGATCGGGAGCAACGCCGAGTCGTGGGGCTGGGACCTCGGCCGCAACAAACTCTATCATGACTCGAAGGTCAACCCCGGCGTTCTCTATCCGCAGCTGGACGTCAACGCGAACTTTGTGGTGCCCGACACGCTGCTGGTCGTGCTCGACATGGATGAGGGAACGCTGAGCTTCATGGCCGACGGACGATACCTGGGAGTTGCGTTTAGTGGTCTCAAGGGACAGAAACTCTATCCCGTTGTAAGTGCCGTCTGGGGTCACTGCGAAATAAAGATGAAGTACATCAGAGGTCTTGACCGTGAGTAACCCTTCTGACCCCCATGTGCTTATTTGTGTTGTCTAGACCATGTTTTGTAATTGTTGTTAATTTGTTAAACTTAGGCTTTCAAATGGTGCTATTTATATTATCAGATCGTTTAATGACATGGGAAACATTTCTGGCTTGTGTTAAATTGCACCCGTTTAGATCTAGTTGAATTGTAATCTAATGCATTTGTGAGGTTCTTAAAATGCACTGTAGGCCTTTAAATAGCTTCATATTTGTGTTGCATACTGACCTACATACATGCAAGCGTGCATAGGTTGTCTGAGTTTTCATTTTTACTAATCAAACATCTATAGTTTCACTAATCCTGGACAATTACTCATTATCTGTGATAGGTTCATTAGAGGTGCTATATAAATGTCCTTATATAATACATACAATGTCATGCATGCATTGCATATAGAAGCATGGGTGCATTTGAACATATTTAGTACAATGTACATGTAAAGTTATACATACTTGCATCAACAGTTTTCTCACGATACTCTTTCACTACTTTTTTATTCAGGCAGTCTTGTTATTTAACTACACGTGTTTCAATAATTTGTCTGAGCTGTCTCAAGCGGTGTCATTTTATGTGACTGCCCATGGTTCAAGAATTTAACTACTATTTCAGGCAGTGTCATCTTATGTGACTACTCATGCCTTAAGAATTACACTGCTATATCAGCCAGTCTTGTTGTATGACTGTCCATGTTTGAGAACTTTCACAGCGTAACGATGCAGTCGATGACTTGTAATTTTGTATCTTAGAAATTGGATTTTTTGAGAGATCAACGTTAATCGCTTTCTGTTACAGCTCAGCCACTGCCTCTCATGGAACTCAGTCGACGAGTCATTCGACAGCAGCTATCCCGACGACGATACGAAGAAATTCAGAAGCTGCCTCTGCCAAAGGCCTTACGGTATTACCTGATCTACCAGTAGCGAAGACCGAAATGTAGGAACGGAGGAAGAACGGACGGACAAAGATTCTCCTGTGGTGAAACTTGTTGGATGAGAGGAGTCGCTTCTAATCTGCTGTTACATCGTCGTCTAAGTCGTGCTGTTCAATCGCCTGTCTTGCTTGGTTACTGCTTTCGACGATGCTGGAAATACAGTGTGTGCCAAGTTTACAGATTCCAGGTTACCATGTACCAGCTGCAGATGCCTGGTTACAGGTGCCAGTTTACAATGTTACCAATGCCAGTTTACAGGTATCTGGTTGCCACTTACCAGCACCAGTTGCAGAATGCAGATGCCAGTTGACAGGTGCCTGTTTACAGGTGCCAGTTAATAGGTGACCAGTGCCATGTTAGAGATGCGCGTGGTCCAGTCTGATACGTTAAAGATGGAAATTACCATTTGTCATTGAACCAAGATTAAGTCGAGTGCAACAAGTCATCGTCTGCATTTCTGTTAATTTATTTTTATTTATGTGTGCCATAAGTTTACTTGTATTCCTGTCAAGGCCTTTGATCATATGCGTTTTGTCTGCGGGACTTGAGACATTGTCATGATGTATACGGCGTCGTACGCTACTCCGGCGCCATTCGTTTGATTGTCTTCAAAGGGTCGAACATCACTTCAGTCAGTGGCTCTTCCAGTCAACCTAGGTCTTTGAGCATGTTTTCTATCATCACAATCACATAATAACTAAGGCTGTCAAAAAATGGTGAAATGACGTCCCGGGTATCCGTCGACCCGCATGGTCGGGTACCCTACCGCGCGGTTATTTTTTTTAGGAAATGTAGAAAATTGAGCATTTTACAGAATATTGGGCACCCAAGAATCAATTTCATTGCCCGGGCAGTCAGCCAATATGAATAACGGAATATTTCTGGCATATGTTCTGGTAAAATCGCGCATTTTTACAGAATGTTGTTTCCCGAAAACCGATTTTCGTTGCCCAGGCACTCAACCAATGTGACCAAGGGAATATTTCTGGCATTATATGTTCAGGTAAAATCTCGCATTTGTACGGAATTTCGGAAACCAGGTAGTCAGCTTTGGCCGGATACCCATTGACAGCCTTAATAATAACTTATGGATTGCGATCGATTTTATTTGTTTCTTAGATTCTCATGACTCGTTATAATTTTCTCTTGTGTACTACGTGCGCACTGAGCATATCGTCCTATAATTTATGACTGTGTCATTCGGTTGTTTGTTAATTTGGCTATGCATGACCCAACATTGAGTTCGGTTCGACTCATCTGCTGTTCTTTTGTATTGTCTTCAGCCCCTGTGAGTTGGGGCTAGTGTTGCTTTATGTGTGTAAGTGCGAGACATGGTTGCCAATCGGTTGGAGCGCTCGCCTTGTCTGCTAATGCTCAGAGTATAGATTCAAGCCTCTCTGAGATAGTTGCTGCATCGAGACCTTGAGCAAATCGTTCACTCGCAAGTTCCTCGCGTGATCGATGATCTTTGGTCGTTTGATAGTGGTGTCTGGTAAATGCATAATAATGATAATGTGACCGTCATGTTGCATTGTGGCTATCCAGGGATGTCATTTGGTGGGGGGCAGGGGGGCGCATTTGCCCTCTGAATTTCCAGACTTAGATAGATTATAGGGGGTCTAAATATCCACACAAGGTCATAATTTAATAGTCATAGAATTATTTAATAACAAATCTCATTGAATTTGATATATTAAAATTTTTGTATCACTGAAAACACCCTCCCGTCGCCCCCAAAAAAATGTTCACCCCCATCGCCAGAAAAATTTTTGCTTGCCCCTTGAAAAAAGCTTAAATGACGTGCCTGCGGCATCCTGGTACCGTTTCGAGTGAGAGCGTAACTGGTTTCAGATGAGCGCTTTGCCAGTGTTTTGTGTCAAAGAAGTAGACATATCCATCAGGAACTGATGTCTGTTCATAGCAGTTACTACGCGTGATACAACTGCAATTTGACAGTGACATTTTGCCACACTTTTGAGATTTTCTTTTAAAATGTGCTGTAAACCGTTCAGTACATTACCATGCCGTACATGGTAATGTACTATACATGGCCCGATTGCAGAATCACTCAAAAACTGTTGCTATTATCATAAATATTTTAAGCACTCGTAGTAGCTAGTACTATCAAACTATTATTGGTACAATGCTATGAACATACTATCATGTTAATGCCACTAGATATTTTACTGATGCTGTTATGCTATTGTTACTATAAACAATGCTATTATTAATTTATTAGTATTATTATTGCATTGCTAATATGGTACCAGTACCATTGGAATACTGCTGCTGTAAGATGTTCTTCCGGATGGCTGTTGGATCAAATACAACTGCCTGCATCCAAAGTCGTCGACTGCTTCTTTAATGAAGCACTATAGTCAATTTCTCAAAGTTAAAACATTGTTAAAATCGTCAGTTTTTATTTCATGTCAATTTTTAATGAACCTGTTCTTTTCTAAAGACTCTGCTGCCTTTATTTACTCAGTTACTGATTTTTGTGTTGAGTCTGTGCGTTTTGCAAGTTCTAGCAAGAAAATTCTTGCAATTTCGGTTTACCTTAGTGTTCTGTTGTAAGTCTGTCTTGTCCATGTAGCCGTATCAGTGTGTGAGCGTGCGAATGCTTATGCAGTGCCTCTTAAGAGCTCTCCAAAATGAGCTAGATAAATGTCCCAAGCCTACTCACATAGTGATTGTCGTGCCAGACTGATTGCCAGACCTCAGGCAGAGGTGGTTCAACCCGTATTGCAGAGTGGAAAGATATGTCATTCCCTAGCTGTTGAAATGCTATGAAATGAGTTCACGGACTCTCATTACACCATTGATGGGAAGATGAGGCACCATCTGGAAAGACTGTCACATGCTATCATCATATATATATATATATATATATATATATATATATATATATATATATATATATATATATATATATATATATATATTAATTTATATATTTATATGTGTGTATATATATATGCATATATATGTTATAGTGTGATAAAATATACTATTAGTGTATTATTATATGTATGTACGACTGTACGTGTTAGGACCACAATTGCTAAATCCCGATTCGTTACCTGAATCGGTCCCTCTCTGTGGACTGGAATTCCCTCTTCTATTTGATCTATCTCTTCTCTGCTTGCATCTCTAGGCCTACCTCTTTCTCCCATCTTAAAACCTTACTTCTGTAGGACTATATATGGCTTCAATGCACGGTATTTTTGCTGTGAGAAGAGCTGTATAAATGATGAAATAGGACCTACAATAGAATGTGAATACGTACAGTAAACTATTACATGCCGTATATCCTGTGCCGTCTTATCAAAGCAAGGCACGGGCCTCTGCTTACCCAAGGATACAACAATTGAAGGCAATTAGCACAGTCAAACCATATGGGAGTAATCCTCTTAATTGCTACTTCTAGCATTCACTGTTTACAATGAAATAAGTGTTTAAACATAAAAACATTGTATAGAGCAAAGATTAATCAACACAAACCTTTTAATAAGTTTCTCATAAGCTTTGAAAGATGCAAATATTTAAAGATAAAATGGTAATTAATTGGTAACTAGTACATGTACATTCATAGCAATAATGAAGCGTGTTACGCATATTCCCTGGGACTAAAATACGCACATTTATGTGCATTCGTACATACAAACATTCATGCATATACATACACGTACATATGTATGAATATTCATACATATGTATGAATATTCATACATATGTAGCCTACATGTATATTCACATAAATTTTTCATGTTGGCTACACTTGCAATGCTTTCATACATGCTTCAAACGCTTTCAAACATACATTCACACGAACATCAATAAGTGCGTTAATGAGTATTGTGGCCATTAAGTTGGAGTATATTGTATGTCGGCAGTTCACAGTCTTAAAAATGATAAAAGTATTGTGCTGTGGCATCCAGTTGCTGACTGTTTTCGGTAGGCCTATTATAAGTTGCTGTTCTTCGTTCAGCTGTATTTTCTTTACGACTCGTTACGTCGTGTAGGCTAATACGCCTAATACTTCGTTTACGTTACGTTTTGTCCTCGCATGATAATATATCGAGTAACAAAAGACCGCCTTATTGTTTGTGTTGTGATGTCTTGTGTAACAGTCGCTGGGAATCTCTGTCGTACTGACGGCTTACGGAAGAGCCGCGTGGAAACCTCTTTTGCTAACAAATATACGTCGTCAACCACGCATTGATATGTGTAGGAATGAATAAAATCATAATTATAAGCTATTGTAATAAAATTTAACATTGCGGACCAGAGGATTGGAACTCTTGTAGGATGACAGCCCTCTGTCCCGTCCTTTTGAGTTGATAGTCTATGTCGGAATGGTGAGGCTCCTAATGGTATTTAAGGAGACGGTCGTTTAAATTCTAGGTCTATACATTAGTGGCTTCGTGTCATAATGTAATGTAGGCCCTACAATCCGCGCAGTAACTCGACGATCTGAGCAGTTTCGTTCCGTGAAAGCACAGAAGGCCTATGTGCTGTCACATGTATAGACTACATATATAGGCCTACACGTACGTTCAGTCGAAGGCCATGAAAATGAAGAGACGATGAGCTGTGTTTGTATACGGAGCCTACTCTCGCCTTTCTTGTCACGAATCTATAGAGGACCTCAACACGAGGCAGGACCATTGGGAACCAGATAGAGCCGTGTGAACCAAGAAGAACCAAAGGAAACCAAGGACGCCGATGTGAACCAAATGAAACCGAGAGGACCAACAAATTAATCCGTGGTGACCAAAGGAACGGTTGGAATTACAAAGGATGCCAAAGGAAAACAAATTTTCAAAAAGGAAGGTAGAACTAAAAACGACCCTCGACCTGAACCCAACAATAATATAATGAGTTCTATATGGTGGACCAAAGGGTTGAGGCATCAATAGGTGGTCGATTCAAACGAAGCCGTTGTCAAACATCGTACATGTAATCCCAATCCGTTAGATAATTAAGGGATCATATAAGCTAGACAGAAACAAATAGCGTCGACCATCTACAAGATAATTGCAATCGACGTAGGCCTATTATATACCATCACGTTCGAATCACTAGTTGAATGTTTAAGAGGAGTAGGCCTACTTCCATAACGGGCTCAAGTGAATACATACGTTTTATTTTCTGTTTGCTAACACTATTTTGTACGGAGCATATTTACAAGATGAACCTGTATACACATATCACTATACGGGGTACCAATGCCGCATGGGCGTCAACATGGGGGTGGGGGTCCGGAGGCAAGTGCCTCCAATTTCAGGTAGGGGGAAGATTTTTAGTCCTAGGGGGGATATCGTGCTTTCCTAACAGTGGGGACCGGAGGTTTGCCTCCATCACTCAGAAGGGATTGACGCCCCATGCCTTTAAGGATAAGGAATTTTTGATGCAATCTAGCTACTTTATCCCAACTAAGTTGATTAGTAAGATTTAATTTGGGCTCTGCTAAAATATCCTCATTGCATCCAGGTTGTCAAGCATGATTTTGGCGCCCTCGTGCCCCACTATTCAGTGAATACGAAGGACCATTAGGCCTATAAGAACAAGACATTGGAATTTGCATGTGTTCTGATTCAAGAACAGCGTACTTGCTCGACTTCAACAGGAGATACCAAATCATAATTACCAGCACGGTTTTTAAGACCTAAAGACCTCAGCACAAAATTTTGCTTCCTGCTGGAAGTCAGAATTCTTCTCGCCGAGACATACGGCACTTCGTCAAAATTGTGTAGATTTCGGACACTTCTACGATACCGACGTCCTTGGCCACGAACTGTGCACAGAAATTTAAAAGTGATCCGCACCGGAATGAAATTCTACTGGAAACCCCGTTGGATCTTCTTGGTTTTATTGCTGTATAGTTTTTTATTATCGAAATTTAATACCGTCCTTCTTCCAACATTTTTTGCTCAGAAGTGCACACACGCCTCGACGGTGCAATTGCAGTTGTACTGCGCGAAGGACTTGCTCAAGGTCCCTACACAGTGACTCCCGGACGAGGGTCGAACCAGCTAAGTCAGCGCACACTCAGCGTTACGGGCCGACCGCTCTAACCAATCGGCCACTGTGCCACACAGTTTATATGGAGATGGCGCATTTCCAAGTCTACGCATTTCACTGCAAATTATTCTAACAGTAATGTTGTTTGAATTACAAGCTGTGAACGCTACAGAAGCCAATGTTATTGTATTGTGGGCTTCAATGGGACAAAATCCTCTCTATGCTCTAATTAAGTGATCTTGTTCTTCTTAGCATCGAACAAAAAACATTGGAGAAAAGTTTGTATTACGTTATTGCCCAATATACGACAATAAATAGCCTTTATTTAGATAGGCCTATAGCCTATATGTATTTGAAAAATGTGAATAAATTAGAATAAGGGCGCCAATGCTATATACTATAGTTAGACACCAGGAGCAAAATAACCTCTGAAGGCCTGCTTTATAGGCCTAGTGTTGTCAGTGGAGTTTCCATGGTCGCTGTATAGTGCCCCAAGCTTTTTTATAGCGACGGCATAGCCTTGACCCCGATCATATTCAAGTACTTGCCCGGGTAAGATACTTGAGCTTTTATAATCTTGCCTAAACAATATCCATGATTTCTTAATGGCTTGCTCAATTGCCTCTGCAATCTGCACAGTCTCTTAGGGCCTGTACTTTCGCTAAGTCCAAAAACGCATATCATCCTTGTCATCGATGCGTCGTAAATAAACTTATTACACACACGCAAGTCCAAATTTAACTAGTGCGCATTATTCATTCATTCATTACAAAGATTTAGACAACGCCCCTTAAGGGCTACTATACTCAGGAGCTCTCCGAACCCCGGCACGTCTACAAAGTACAGTTTTAAGGCGAGTATAGAAAGAATTTGAGTGGACCCTGGGTGACAAGCACAGCAAGCGTCAACGGAAGCGTGTTCCAGAGTGAGGGACCAACCACAGAGAAGGCAGAAAGGGGAAAGTCATTAATTCTTAATGTGTAAATCAATCAAAATTCGAAACATATACATTCAACACTGTATACTCAACTGAATCTAATCTAATCTGACTTCTATAGCGCCGTTAGTATAATATCACATCATTATAATATAAATAGGTGGTCGCTTCAAAGCTGAGATCAATCATAATTCATCGGAGAAACGAGGTTGAAGTCAGGTAGATAAGAAGAGAAAGCAGGCGCCAGGATCTGGTGGCCTTGGAAAATAAAAAGAGGCTTAGACGAGTCTTAAGTTAGGATCTGAGCGACATAATAGTTCCCTTGAACCTATATGAATGGTTCAAGCATGCATAAATAGGCTACATAAGCCTATATGCAACAGCGGCCAATAAGAGGCCTCCATAGATAAAAGCAAAGGTACAAACCATCGAGGAACGGAGTAATGTGATCAGTAGGGCCTAAGCATAATATAATACACCGAGGCGACTTTAGGGTTGCACACTTTCGGACTGCCACCAGACAGAATACACTGAGTCTTCTCAATCGCTGGTCCTCTGGCAGTGCTTGGAATAGCCCGGCGTTGCTGCCCCCCGGGACCAGTCTAACTCTATCTATAAACTTCTCAAGACTTTCTTCCTCTTTGACCGGGCCTGGGTCGAGACTCGGGAGCGTCACTGAATAGTTGTCATGAATGAAGGGCGCTATATAAATTACTCGATAGACATGTGCTATAGTATGTTAGACCGCCAATGTCCATTTACGATCATCGTAAACCAAGAGTGACAAACGGACGGACGGACGGAAGGACAAACC
This sequence comes from Bimastos eiseni, assembly GCA_959347315.1. Taxonomy (NCBI): domain Eukaryota; kingdom Metazoa; phylum Annelida; class Clitellata; order Crassiclitellata; family Lumbricidae; genus Bimastos; species Bimastos eiseni. Next base: position 14,590,177 of record OY365821.1, on the reverse strand, counting down.
AAGGTGTACAGACCATATAATACGCGTATCTGTTTACCCAACAGACAACTAATGAAATGTTACAGCGAAACTCCCCGCGGCAAAACCGTTTAATCATCTTCAACTTAATGAAGGATCATTTGCTTCTCCAATTGTATAACACCGATTATCCCTTTGGCGGTGTCAAAGCGCTACTACCGACAACAATTGAATCTACACAATATAATTATACCTAAATAAATATATTATATATATACCGATATGTTTGATGTGTCCGATGCCTGGAGCCATTCTTTCTCATTATCATAAGCCACCTAACATAACTACATGGCACTTAGCACTGGATGACATCCAGGCTAATGAAAACTTCATTTGTGTGGCACACAGACATGAAGACAGACAAACAGACAGACAGACAGACAGAGCAGTGCAGTTTCATGTCAATGGTATTGACGGAAGGCGGTCAGAAGGGGAAGGTAGAGGTTGTGAGCGTAGAGGTGACGGCTAAAACTATTAGTAGAGTCCACTGACTTTCTCAAGATTTTGGAACAAAATGAAGACTCGACATGCAAATAGTTTGACAGGTTATTCTTCTTTATTGATTAAATCTGTCACGTACACAGTATTACTACAAGGCCTAGTATCGGCAGAGTTATTATAGACAGAGGCGGCGATCTCGTTTGTGGGGTGGGGACACCAAATGAGAGGGGTAGGAAATGTGTCCTTTCTCTGTAACAGGTGGGGGACGTGTTCCCCTTGACTCCCTGGGATCGCCGACCCTGATTATAGAGATCGAGTTGTTCTGTATGTCAGCTGTGCAAGGCGTCCTTCACATCCTGTTTCTCGTGTTACCAACGCCACCGCACCAATGATACGCTTAGTGAATTCTACAATTCAGTTATCTCCCAGAGCATTACACTGTGAGCGAAACTGGTGGGTAAGCAACCATAAGACACAGGTATTTGACGAATATACGTACCTGACAGGTGTGTCTGTCTGCAGATATGTCTCTCTGACGATGTTCTAGCTTAATATGAAGTCTATCAATGACTTTGAAAACGTGTGACTGAGTGTGTGTGACCGGTGTGTTTGGGTGCGATGGCCAACGACGCATATGACTATAAATATATATTATGGGCCAAGGACCTAAGCATGCGGGTCTAGAAACAGTCTACATACATTTACATACACCACCTACATACTGTACATGCACACATACATAATTATATTAATACATACATACGTACATACATACATACATACATACATACATACATACATACATACATACATACATACATACATGCATGCATACATGCATACATGCATACATGCATACATACATACATACATACATACATACATACATACATACGCACATACGCACATACATACATACATACATACATACCTGCATACATACGCACATACATACATACCTACATACGCACATACGCACATACATACATACATACATACATACATACATGCATACATGCATACATACGCACATACATACATACCTACATACGCACATACGCACATACATACATACATACATACATACATGCATACATGCATACATACGCACATACATACATACCTACATACGCACATACGCACATACATACGCACATACATACATACATACATACATACATACATACCTGCATACATACGCACATACATACATACCTACATACGCACATACGCACATACATACATACATACATACATACATGCATACATGCATACATGCATACATGCATACATACATACATACATACATACCTACATACGCACATACGCACATACGCACATACATACATACATACATACATACATACATACATACATACATACATACATACATACATACATACATGCATGCATACATGCATGCAGACAGACAGACAGACAGATAGACAGATAGACAAACGTACAGCCATGCAAGAAATTGTCGAGGGTGGACAATGCCTGTCGAGTTTTCAAACGGCAGGTGTATTTCTGCATCCGAGGCTCGCTAATTCACCCTCCCCTGTCGTTAAGCTGTCCCCCAAAGCGTGCCCCGAAATTCCGGCAACGCGTCCGGCAGAAGGTGCGTGCGTGTCGGCCACCCCACGCACGTCATGTCCACCCTTGGCCGGTCAGTGGTCAGTGGTCAATAGCGGTTTTGCTTGACCGCGTGGTTAACCTGCAAATGTAGTTCAGCGGTGGTATTTCATGTACATACAATACTTTCACAATGCATATTCATAAATGTGCATATTCATACATATGCATATAAACATACAACGATGTGTAAATGCATACATAAACACAGATTGATCGCAATCTTTTCTGGACATCGATTAATTTACATTTTAATCAGACACAATATTTATGAAATGAACAAGGCTTACTGAATACAAAATTGGCGCTTAACAAATACTTTAATGACACACATTATCCATTTACCTATATACATTATTATTTAATTACTTAAGTACAATTAATTATAACTATGCATATACGTATAAAATAACTCATATATATATATATATATATATTCATACAGGCCTATAGCCTATATATATATATACGTGGTACACTATATTGTATAAAGCTGATATATAGATACAATATAATTATAATTATAATTATAGATGCCACGTCAATATAAACCCATTTTAAAAAGGTGTGCGCGATTGATTCGTAAAACAGGTATGCACCCTCAATGCTCTCTACCCTTCAATAAGCTGCGTCTAACCGGTGGGGTCGGGACCCGAGGGTTACGTGATCGACAGAGGTAATTAGCCTCTGCCCTCAGGTTGAATAGATCGGGGGGAAACAGCTCCTCCCAGAGACGGAAGACGGGGTTGCAAGGTCCTGCTTGGCTGCTTGCCCCTACATTGTAGACTTTCACTGGTCAGTTATTGGTCAGTCATGTCCAGGTCGGCTGAATGGTCAGCGCATCGGGGTGTTGGAATGCCGTGGGGCCACTGAGTGGACGCATATAAACCAGGGTACCGTTAGGTAAGTTTGACACAAGAATTGGGGAGCCCACTGGAGACGGAGGAGACACGTCTCTGAAGATTCCGTCATCTATCTAAGACATCGGCGTCTAACGAACCATCTACTTAAGTTCTGACTTGCTAACGTTGGTGGAATCGCTGCTGCGTTTACGAAGAGAGAACACCGTAGTGGATCTGTATATTATACCTACGAAATAATTTAGAAATTTCTACTTACTACGTTACAGTGCGCGTCATCTACTTAGGCGCAGCAAAAACTACATCACCGGATTACAAAGTCGCCTCAGTTGCAAGATGGAAACCGTTTCCAAGTACGAACACAGGAAGGTAAGCGTTTGCAAAACAGCGCTAGAGGAATGCTGTTTTATTTGCAGCTTTTGAGGTCTAGGTCCGGAGACTTCAGTAGCGCATTGAAAGCAGTTTCATGTCAAGTAGGTAGCGTCTCAAGTGAAGTTTCAGCCAGGTGGCGCTATATAAATGCGGGATTACAATTAAATGTAGAAATGTTATTGAACGACACAGCTCAGGTTTGACAATATGCCGAGTTGCCAGTCTTCCCCTCTACTTTTCATATTCCACCCACAGTATATACAAATATTATATATATTTATATATTAATAATATATATTATATATTTCATATATATATTTCATATATATATATATCATATATATCTATAGTGTACTCATCGTTAGTTGATTAGGGAGCAGAACTGGAGCAGAAGCTGCAGAACTCACGAAACGGGTACATGCTCTAGCGGAAATGATTCGCACTCCAACATTTCGACTGAGCACTTGACCATCGTTTACCACGTTGGAGAACAAGATCAGTCCGCTAAAAACAAAAAGGCCATTCCAAAAAGACAGCCTCAGATGTACGCTGTTAGCAAATGTTATCCTAACCTCGACGATGGATGGCGGGTGACCAGTGGCCACCGGTTTTCATCGCCTTCTAATCTTTACACCGACGGAGTTCGCTCTATTGGAATGGCTTTATCAAAATATTATGTCACACTTCGTTGACCTTGCATTCCTCTCTTCAGCACCATAGTCGAACAAAGGCAACGAGATTATGCTGAAGTTAAGAAAACAAAGTCGCTAACACTTCAATCCAAAGACTACCTATCATTGGGAGAGTTTAATTACGTGCTGCGTTGGTAGATTTGCTCATCCTGGGATGGTTGCTTTACTCTGCAAGTCTATAGAAGCTAAATCTATCTGGCGAAATGACTAAATCGGTCTAGAAAGCGCTAAACAAAGGAGACGTTTATTGTCGATTCTAGTATACCCAAAAATACACGAGTCGACAATAGTTAAATAACAAGCTGCTATTCGGCATTCGGCATTTTCTCACACGAAAACGCCGAATGTAATAGACACACAATCTTGATGGATTGTCAGTGATCAATCGATATATTTAGTATGGTTATGAACTTATGGTCATGGTTTGAACATCAAATTTTGATTGGATGGCTTCAATCTTGTGTCGCAACCGCATCCCCCTTTCAATGGGTGGCTGACCTCATAGTTGAAGCGGTAGATTTCAAATCAGAGATCCCGGATATCAGATCCGGAGTGATCCGGCTATATTTGACCACTAGATATACACTCTTTATATTCTTGGCTTGGTTCCTGACCTTTCTTATAGAATAGACCTATAGGGTTCGGGTGTAAGGGTGCGTTAATCTGCTGTCAACACTCAGCTGATAGCCTGGAGTTAATTCATGCAGGTACGAAAGGTTTTGATGGAAAGAAAACGAAGAGATCGCATCGAAAGATGTATTGACCAACTGAAGACTCTCATCTTTGGAATACAGCAACAGCAGCAGCAGCAACTGATTTCTACGTGTGGCAATGTAAGTCATTCCTGAATTGCATTGTATTGGAATGGATTCTGTCTGTCTGTCCGTCTGTCCGTCTGTCTGTCTGCAGAGATTATATCTTAAGTGCCTTTCGCAGTCCAGACTAGATCTGCCACTTTCCCTTAGAGATGCGACTGTTGCTAAGGAGTAATGTGTCTTTGTTTTACAAGTTAACACTGATTGGATCGCCGTGGTTGGATTGGAAGTGCTTCCGAGTAGACTTCTCGAGGGGCGCAATATTCATGTTTAAGGAACGAAAGAATTAATTGGCTCGCCGGAAATATAAATCGTGTGAATTTACGTCTAGAATTGCGACTTGTAGAGTAGTGTACATGTATACATATCTTGAAGGGCGATATTTATATATATATGTATATATATATATGATAGCATTACATTATATTGTTCATTGTTACTGTGTAGGCCTCGATGATTGATGCCAAACTGGAGAAGGCTGAGTTGTTAGAGTTGACCGTCGAGCAAGTCCATCGCTTCCGCAGAGACTCCTCCTCCTCCTCTTCCCAAATGTCGTTGGGATTTCTGACTTGTATGCGAGAGGTCCACCAGTTCCTCCAAAACGAGACTGGATGTGATACGGGCATGCGAACACAGCTCTTCCGCCGGCTGCACAGGAGCGTCGTTGAACTGGGTCAGGGTCAAGGTCAAGATCACGATCAGGGTCATAATTTTGAGGGTCGAGGTCACGGTCTCGAATGTCGCAATGGAGATGGCGGTTTCAAAGGCAAATATCAAAGTCATGGTGCCGAAGGCAGTGGTCAAATCCACGGTTTTGAAGGTGGCGGTCAAAGTCGCGGTTTCGAAGGTGACCTATTCCAGTGTACGTCTGAAGGGGTTGCCCAATGCCGAAGACATTCTTCTTTGCTTGTTCAGCTGCAAGAAGAGCATTGCAGTAGTCAATGGTACGATTCATCAAGCATGCCGACAGACTCATTTACTCCTGATCTGCCTAAGCATCACATGACGTCCCTGAACTCTACCAACAGCAGCAGCAGCAGCAGCAGGCAGAGAAGACACGGTCGAGATCATCCCTACATCGCTGCACTCGTTACTAACAACAGTCTGTTATCACGCAAGTCCATCACTTCTACGAACTCTTTCGAATCCCAAGCATTGTTGCCCTGCCTCAAGATCTCCTCTTCCTCCTCGTCCTCATTGAAACCGGAAGTAGTAGAGCAGACGATCTTCCGATGCAGCGAGATCTCTTCCACCACAACTTCTGGTAACATCGTGACGGAAACCGAAGCCTCTGCCATCGCTAGAAATGACGACAAAAAACTTCCGGTTTATTCGCTGTGTCATGACGGAAGTGACGTTTGGCGCCCTTGGTAGAACGTAAACGGAATGTGGAATTGTATAGCTCCTTTTACGCTATGTTTGTTACAAAGTCTTGTGAATATGTGTCAGATTAAGAGGAGACTAAATGACTACTTAAGGCTGTTTAGTCTCCATTGCAGTGTACAACATAACAACGCTTTTACGGTTGGTCAAATTTGTCACTCTCCCTTATTTTGTGCACAGATCAAAAATTCTGTTCATGTCGCATTGAAAATAATTCAATTTGTTCGAAATCGCCTTTGCCTGTGAGCGCAAAATTATTATTATTATTATTGTTATTATTATCATCATCATGGATCAGCAAGATTACAACATGAGTGAGAGTGAATACACAAAGAAGGCAATGTTTAGACAAGAGATATATATCGTCGAGGTAGTAGCTACACAAAAATAGCAGAGTTAAAACATTATTATTATTATTATCATTATTATTATTATTATCATTATTATTATTATTATTATTATTATTATTATTATTATTATTATTATTATTATTATTATTATTATTATTATTATTATTATCATCATTATTCTTTTTTGACCTTAATTCGTGACGAGCATACGGTCCCACCGAAATTTGAAGGAGTGAAGTGAATTTGAGTTACGAAGTGACTGGCAGACGATTCGATTCCTTAGAAGTAAAGGCATTAATCGCATTATAAATACCAGATCCGTGACTGTTCTGTATTGCGGCTCAGCTACTAAAGACGCTCCTAAATTTCAGACGGATGGGAAAGAGCTGCTTATATCCCCCAATAATTCATAAATATGTCGTGAATATTAAACACTGCTATAATTTATAGTGTTTTCTTTTGCTAACCTTTTTTGCTTCATCTGCATATAATATGTTTAGGAATTGAATTATTTTCTGACCTATCCCAAAACCCCATTTATGTTTACCTGTCCCTCCTAAACCCAAGACCAAGTTTAATCTGCACTTGATGATCACAGGCAACGAGGAGGGTTGAAATGGTCCAGGGATGAATATGTTATGAGGACCCTGGATGTACTAACTGACACGTGCATTACTAGACAGCCTAGGCAGCTATAGGATACTTTGAGTTGCGTCACTCCGCTGTCACTTGCGAATTCGACCGTCCACACATTCCGTGTGAATTAAAGCGACACTGGCGCCTCTAGTGGCCACGGCTGCATAATGGAAAGACTGTCGGTGGCAAAATGAGACGGCGAGGGAGGAAGATGACCTGGCCCGCCGACAGAAATTCCGGACCCACAGGCAGAGCAGGCACGTGACTCTTAGATGGAAGTATAGCATGTTTCATATAAAAAATGATAAACGCGATAATACTCAGATGTATTGAAATTTAATCTAATTTACGTAGTTGAGTGTTGGTGATGATAATATATCTAAAAAGGCATAAATCACGACTAATTTATTATATTTTTCTTAAGTTGATCGCACATTAATGGGCATAAATACTTACTGCACAGTAGTGGACTATTGCATTATAGTTATAAGATCGACGGCAATATCATAGCATTCCTCTGCATTAGACGTCTTACACTAGACCTACGTTTGTGAATGGCCTGTACCATACGCTTATCTTTCCAGTGGCGCTGTAGAAGTTTGGAGATTACAATTACGATTACGAGCGTCTTTGTCTCTTAATTTGGCCATGACGCGGATAGCAAATGTGTAGGCGTTTGTCTTTTTTTGCTGCGTGACACCGTATGCGTGAATGTTTGCGTGTGTGCGTGTGTTACTTTTCGAACCGAGTAATGCGATGGAGGCAGTCTTAATCCTGGACAACCAACGTTGGTGCGCATATAATTCAGGACCTCTGGTAATAAAACCGTCCCGATTGTGGTTTGTTCACGTGACCTGGACCCGGAATTTCTTTTTGAATTATTCAACTTCGATTTGTTCATAAATAAGTGTGTTGTATCCACATTAAGAAGGCGCCAAAGCGTTAATGTAAATGTTAAACGACCTTTTTCCCTGTACCGTGTTTAGTCTCAAATGAATCTAGCGGGTGCTTTTCTTCATCTGCTTGTTTGCATTACGGGTACCAACTGCCGAGCTATTTAAGATCCCCGTGTGGTTACTTACCGTTTGATAGGCTAAGATTCATATTCATTCAGTCATTCGTTAGGGACATTTATATAGCGCCCATTCAAGGTCACTACTCAGGAGCGCTCCCAACTCAGCCCCGGCTGGAACTCTGAAAAGAACGCTGTCAAGGCTACTAAGCGCAACACATATGGTTTTAGCGTGTAGATAGAGAAAATTGGGAAGCCGGATTGAGTCGGTGTTCACACGCCGAAGCGTCACCTAACACCTAACAAAAGAACTCCGTCAGTTTGCTCATCATCACATTCCACCTGCAAATATAACCTCTCCTCCGATTTCCTCTGCTACTTTCCATTCACGACTAAAAACCGAACTCTTCAAGGTGTCCTGTCCAGATTCTACTCCTGCGCCACCACATGGCCACCCTCATTACCGACTACCACCACAGTACCGTGCTGTCTCCTCGGCTTGACTCCTCGGATGTCGACCTGGCACCGGAAAGAAACGAGAGAATTGGCTATTGCGGACTTGATTTGGTAGCGCCGGTTAATAAGCTGGTCTCCCTGACGTGGCTTTTATGGGCGCTGTGAAATTTTCGAAGATTAACATTACATTTCACACTACACTACACTTTGTACCGCCTTGGGCAGTATGCGACCCATGCGACCGAGCAGGGTCGCAAAACTTGGGGGTCGCAAATTTGATGATGCCTCCTATATAAGGAGTAAGCGTAGACTCAACATTGCTACAGCGCCCACCAAAGCGAAGCCGCGGAAACAGCATATTCACAGCAGTTTAATCAAACGATATTGATAGACAGAGGTCTAATCGAGAGTCAGGCAGGCAGACTGTTGGTCGGCTAAGGTGGATGGGGTTTAGAGTGGAAACGGTGAAGGAGGGAGGGAGGGAGAGCGAAGGAGGAATCTGGATGGGATTTGTGGAAATGTGGCAGAGAGAACGGAGAATGGGATGCTCTGGGTTGTAATTTTGTATCGGGTGTGTGACTGTTGTCGCATATTAAAAACCTGAAAACTCCAGAAAACTAAGAGACCTAAGAAACAAAACCCACAAACGTTCTTTAATTCATGGGCGCAATTATAACGAGTGCTGAGGGGTGCTTGAGCACCCACTGGATGAACAAGTTGACCCACACAATTGATCTAATTCCGATGAGTTTTCTTTTTTGAAGGAGGAGAGCAGAGGTATCTTTAGCACCTCAAATCTTCGGAATTTGCAATATGGGCACCCCTAGGAAAATGTTCTGATTGCGCCCCTGTTCTTTATAAAACCTAGATTTTCCAGCCTTGAACAGGCCCACATTACAGTCCTACTTCCTCCCACAACACGTTCTACCAATTATTGGTCGCAATGCAAACTATCCAGGCGAAGTCGGAACGTTTTGGTCTGGCAACTCGACGTCAGCTGCACCACGAACGAACGATTACAATATGTATAGGAGCTAGATAAATATCTCGTGCAAAGCCTCGATGTCCTCGTGGCGTCCACGCAGATTCCTGCATCGGACATCAATAACATCGCAGTCGGTCGGTCGGCTGCAACGGTGGCTGTGCGGATCCAAGAGGCCCAGCACACGACGGACCTATCACGGTAGACCGACCGATCAGGCTTTCTTCATGGGCCTCCATGGATAGGCTGACTGTGCTGGCCACAGCGGAATGCGTGCATTGGTATGTGGATAAAACACTCGGCGTGCATCATGTATGTAGGGATGCTGAGGCTAGAATAACGCTTAAGTGTGGATTTCGAGTCCCGCTGAATATTTCTCCATATCTCCTGTAATTAATTATCATCCCCGTGGTCCGTTCTCGAACTCTATTGGTTTTTACTCGAACTGTTGCGTGGATAAGAGGTTAAATAACTCCGGTCATGTCCTGAGGAAACACTTGCCTGCACCTTGTTCTAGAAAGTAGCCTACAACCTGCGATCTCGTGCCCACGAATCCACCTTATAACCACGCAAGGACGACCGCAACTTCATGCCTCGCCTCCTGTATAGAGATAAGTTTTGAACTAAGGGGAAATGTAGAGGAACTTTAAGTGTCTGACTCTGGTGCACAGACTAGAATAAATTTAACTCTTTAAATTAAGTTGCGGTTTGTCAGCTTGATTGCGATTAAACGAATATTGAATTGAATTGAATTGAAGGTTCCAATAGACTATTGAGTCAAAGGACCTATATATATATATATATATATAAATATATATATATATAATCATATACATATATATATATAACCATATACATATATATATATATATGCTTAAGAGAATTCAGATGACTCAGAGTTCGATCTATTCTAATCTCATTCAATATGATTTGATATCTGATCCAATTCAATTATGAAAATCCAATCTTATGTGATTTAGTAGAATCTGATCCAGTGAAATCTAATAATTATAATAATCATGATTACAATTTATGCGACCGACCCACTACAAAGGCGCATCACAAACAATTGTCTTCGTTATATTCCTTCTTCTTCTTCTTCCTCCCTTCCTGCTCTTCTTCTTCTTCCGCTTCTTCTTCCTCTTCTTCGTCGTCTTCTTCCTCTTATTCGTTCTTCTTCCTCCTCCTCCTCTTCTTCTCCTCCTTCTTCCCCTCCTCCTCCTCACCTTCTTCTTCCTAAACAGTTGAGGCATCGACGCTGCTGTTTATTACAGAAGTCCGTAACTCCGATCGGCTTGCAGCCAACGACTGCGTTTGCATCACCATCACCACTGGCGTGCAGATGACCAGCGTCGCCTGCAGCAGCAGCAGCAGAGGAGGAGACGAATCGCCTGGCATCGGATGAATGGCAGTTCCATCGCAGACTCAGACGCTGTGGCGCCAAGCACCACAGATCGATTGTAACAGACTGAGTCTATAGTCTAAGGATTCAACGCAGGCGCTATACACATATATATATACGTTTATCTGTCTATCGTACTGGTATCAACAGAGGCATCAGCATCAACCAGTCACTGCAACCCATTGAGGAAGAAGACTCCGTAAAACACATCTCAGTGAGTTCCGATTTATCGCATCAAAGCCAAAGCCTTAATTCGCTTGCAGTCAGTTCAGTCTAAATCCGCCTATAGAAACCATTGTACACAGATTCTTGTTATAAAAGAACAGCGTTTACAAATTGAAAAGAATTCTTCTAAGAAAAAGCTACTTCTAAAGACAGCAGCTCCGTTTGATTTTTTCTGAAATTAACTTTGTCCGAAATTTACAAAGCACAATTTAAAAACTTCTAATCGACAGTTTTGTCTCCGACGTGTATAAAAGCAGTGTTTGGATAGATATCCAGGATAACTTTTAAAGTAGAATAGTAAATAGTTTACTTGGCCTATTCAAGTAGTATTTAGATTAGCAATTATCGACTAGTTAGCTATTATCAATCAATCAATGCTTAATTGATCACCATAATTAAAGAAGGCCTACTTATATATAGGCCTACATAGTTTAGACAGTAATGTATACAATGGTATAAATTGAATAAATCGAAGGAACATAAAGTTCCGCTACTCGGGTCGTCCTTCAATCATTCAGCAATTATCTTGTTATAAGCATCACATGATGCAACTTATCTTAGATCAATCCGTTGCAATGGTGTCCATACGTATTCCTGTAAGTCTCTTAAAAACAGGGTTGCCAACAAGAAGCCAGCATTGAACGCAAAGTACTAAGTAGATCCGCAATACAATAAAAGACAGTTGCCCAGAACCATATAATAACTGTAAGCAAGTGTATGTAGAAGATGAACTTCCAATTAATTCTTGAACTGATATACATGTACCGTAGATTGATCAGTAAGGCCCAAATGAGATTGTGATGTGGTACATAGGCTAAGGACAGACTAATAATGAATAATACGAATTTGCAAGTATGCGTTGCGACAGAGAAAAGGATAAGGCTGGCTGTAATGATGTAATCTAAAGCTAGTAGTTAAATAACAGTAATAAATGTTAGAATGCTCGAAAATGTGCAAATCCAAGAATTTAAATATTGATACCATTACCATATACATTAAAATGTGTTAATAACTTAATACCGAGATTACAATCCGAGTTCAATTCAATTTTCCTTTTAGAACAGAATAAGATAAATTTTGCATTTACACAGTTCAGCGATGGTTTGTTAGCTTTAAATCACTCTCTGACGAGTTTCAATTTAGCATTTAACGCATTAACTAAGACATCGATTGATTTGTTTGACATAAATAAGTTGTTGTCGTCCGCAAGCATAATGAAATGAAGTAATGACCACGTATTAGAAATATATTTAACATATAATAATATTAAGAATAGTAGAAGATCCAATGAAGACCCTGTGACATACCAGACTGTTATGCGAAATATGCCAGTCATGCCAGTCATGAACAACAATGCCACTCAATATGTTGGATTATCAGTGAGCGAAGTCCCAAAATAATCCTATGCCTCTTATTCCATGCTGTCCTGGTCTTCTATTTAGTTCTTTATTTCTTCTTAAATTTGAGATCGCCCTACTTTCAACATTTTTGCTCAGAGGTACACACACACACACACGTCTCGACGGCGCACCTGCAGTTGTAATGCAGAGCAATTGTGTGCGAAGGATTAGCTCAAGGTCCCGACACAGTGACTCCTCGGACGAGGGTCGAACCCGCTCACTCAGCGTACACTGAGTGTTACGGGGCGACTGCTCTAACCAATCTGCCACCGTGCCACACCTAATTTATCTAATACCTTTATGATTCACCACATGTAATGCTTTGGTTCAATTAAGTCAGTTTGTCAGTAGGCCTAAGTTAGTTGATCAGTAATGGATCCAATAGAAAGAAATCGTTCATTGACTCATTCATTCTTTGATTCATTCGACAGATTACAGTTTGCAAATATTAGGCATAACAAATGTTAATATATGCAAGAAATTCGAATGTGATAGTTAATGTTTGTCAAGTATTCTGAAATATCCAGCGTCGGTTAAAATGACGCTAAATAGTGAAGAAGAGCTGCCACGTACTCGTGAAAAGAGAAAAGTTAATGGAAAAAACAGATGCTGGAAAATGAAGCTTAGAGTCGTCGCTTAATGCCATCAAGCGACTGTGTAACCTCTGACATTTTCAGAATGACCGTTCCACGCCGCAAGCTACCTTGAATGAGTTTACCTTATCTGGCCGTATCGAACACTATGCCTTATCTGACAGCTTCTTTAATAACTTAACTTGCCCTGTCCGACCTCATATTATATTATCTTACCCTACCTCACCTCATAGTTTGAGTTGCCTTACGTGACATACCACCTGACCTTACCTGCATGGCTTGACCAAACATTTGAGTTTTATTTTTGAAACGCGCTTTTTCTCAAAGCAACAGGCCTATGAGTTAAACTTGGCGAAGAACGTATGAAAAAGGTTCAAATCAATAAAAGTTAATGACTCTTTGAATTAATTAGAGCGCGACATTTTATCTACTTCGTCTATGCTGCCTTCCTATCGGAAGAAAGACTACCACGATGCCAAGGCAATCACATGCATGAGTGAGGACTGACTCTCATATATAGCCGTCTTCTCCTGAATATTAAAGAGCGATCATCATTCTTATAGATCTCTCCTTTTGTGCGTAAGATTAGTTAACCGTTCTCATGATATCAGTCGAATCTAAAGCCTGCTATCAAACTCGACGTGAAACTGACTTTACCTTCTTCATCCAGCTTTCAATTCTCTCCAGGTTAGTTAACCATTTGTCCGTTCCAGAAAATCATCACATCTCCAGATATTGTTTGTATCGCCTGATTATTAATACATCGGGCAAAATAATAATAGTAATAGTGCCCCATCAATCGAGTGGGTCACGTGTTCCTGGTGGAGCTGGCGATCTTAGTCTAAGCGAGATAATCTTCCCTTTTCAGATGATATTGAGTTGCACGCAGTGTTTTAACGCCGTTGCTTTTAGAGGTTCATTCACACCACACCCTAGGGACGAGGACTACGAACTTCAAGCTTGATCGCATTATATGTTATGTAGTTTAAAACCTGAGAGATCATAAAAATAATCTACCTCGGACGAAAACTTTCATGTAATTGTAATGATAATATCAATAACAATAATGATAAATGTGATAACAAAAACAACAGCAACAACAAAGGATGTAATTACTTGCATGCTACCGTAGTGATTAGCTGTTCCTGTTGATGTTGCAGATTCTGTCATAGTCTCGACCCTTTAGCCCTCTTCTATCAGCGTTACTTACCTACTTGGAATGTCGTCCGTCAAAGTGGCCGTTCGTGTCCGTCCGTTCAACAGTCGAGAGACTTCAAGAGACTGTGGCTGCATCATCGGAATGTCCGGACAAATGACAAGTCAGTAGCAAATGACTTAATCACTTACTGACTCATCCCAGGGGCTAAAGGACTCACTCACGCATTGACTTACAGCCCATTTGACTCCATTGCAGATCAACTAACTTACTGATTGACACACTCACTCACTCAAATTGTGATTGTCTGATATTTCAATCTGCATGTACTTCCCACCATACTTGTTAATAGGCAATGGACAGGTAATTCTTCAGACTATGTATACCAACCAATCATACAAAGATAAACAATTTACACAACTCTGTGACCTATCACATAGTAGGCTATAGATAAAGTGCCTCCTACTCAGCCAACTGTTTAACTTATTAATCTGCAAACAAAGATAAACGGAAAAGGTACAGGAAAACTCAAACCTCTATCTGTTATGTGAAACCGAACGAACTTTGGAAACTGTTTCCATTTGTTTCCATATACCATTTCTTTGTTCTGAAATAACATTCGTTAACTTAAGGAAATTAGTTCATAATACTCTCCAGCGGAGCGGCGGCCGAAATTCCGGATACCTATGCAGGTCACCCATTGGCCTCTAAACTATCTTCAAAAAGTTTTTCTGGATTTAGCTACGGAAAACATCGTTTATAAAACCCTCGTTAGTTAATTTTGAGCGCCTAGAATTCACTGGGTCTCTGGGAGGTTGCCCCTTGAACCCTATCAGCGGACATACTTTCCGGTTTCTGTTGGGTTAAAGAGAGGGTTACAGAGTTTCTGCTTCTGTCGTCTTATTGATATCGATCTAGGATGATAATCAGAGATGAAATTGTTAAGACGGCGCTGGTATTTTCCGCATCCGGGGTCAAAGTATCAACCGCCAGCGTCTCCCATTGCTTCACAGACAGGGCCCTTCAATGGCTCTAATCTTTTTTCTGATATATCCATATATGTGATTTTTGGCTCTAACCGAATTCCCTGGGCCACTGTCCCATACGGTCTCCATGAAGGCTCTGTTACTATTCATCCTATATTCTGCGGACCTCGGAGGTATTTTCCAGCTGTTTGGCATTTCGTCGCAAAAGTTTGCTGGTGATACTCATGAAGGTCTTTCTTCATGGTTCAGCTTCCTCTGCAATTCAAATGTCTGAGCGTTTACTAGAGGCTTCATCTGCCATAGATGCTTGGCTATCCTCTAACCGTCTACGACTAAACTCGGATAAGACTCAATTCATTTGGCTTGGTGGTCGCCTCCAGTTTGAGAAACTAAATTCAGTTTCTCTCCATCTCAGGCTTCTTCACATCCAATTTTCATCTTCCGTTCGTGACCTGGGAATTGCCTTGGATTGTACCCTCACTTTCTGTCATCAGATCAACTCAGTTTCTAGATCCTGCTTTTACCGTATGCGTCAACTTCGTTCTATTCGCAGCTCTCTCTCACCTCATGCTATCACTACTTTAGTCCATGCCATGATATGTACTCGTATGGACTTCGGAATGCTGTTTACATTGGTCTTTCTTCCGCAAATTCTCTCAAACGTCAGTGTATTCTTAATGCCGCTGCTCGTCTGATAGGTGGCATTCCAAAATATGTCACTATTTCATGCTTCATTCGGGACACGCTTCATTGGCTCCCTGTTCAACAGCGTGTACAATTTAAAACCATTTCCTTTATGCACAACTGCCTATACACTTGGGGTGGCCTCTTTAACTGCAAGGGTTTCCTTGCCATCTTCCACTGGCGACCTTCCTTTTGTTTCGCGCATGCGCTCTGCCACGGTCCAGTCTCAGAGCTTTGTCTATGTTGGCCCTTCAGCTTGGAACTGTCTTATACAGTCCCTGCGCCTGAAGTTACTGACCCTCTCACCTTGTCAGTTTCGGAGACGCCCTAAGACCTTTCTTTTCCCACGCACAGACGCCCGTTAAGAGCGCTGTTGATTTGAGCGGCGCTATAAATAAATGCTTGATTACATTACATTACATTACATTACTAAGGAAACCATAAAGAGCAGGTACCGGGTAGTCTAGATGGAGGATGGGAAGGCTGAGGGAGTAGTCAGCAGGAAGAAAGAGGTGGTGGCTACAAAGAAGGAGGAAGTGGATGGACGAATTAATGGGATGAATGAATAGAATGAATGAGTGGGTGGGTGGATGAATGGATGAATGGGATGAATAGAATAGAATGAATGAGCGGGTGGGTGGATGAATGGATCAAAGGGTTGTTGGACGGCGGCATGAATCGGTGTGTGGATTGATTAATTAATTAATTGATTGATGGATGGATGGATGGATGGATGGATAAATGCATGAATGGATGGATGGATGGTAAATATAGGAGAGTGAGAGAAAGAAATGGAGGAAACGAAGCGAAGAAGCCAAAGAAGAAGCGTAAAACAGGTAGAGTTATAGTTAGGCGAACTGAGGAAGAGGAGGACTTGAGGATTGTAACAAGGATCTGCAATTATGAAACCGGGTAAGAAAAAAGGGAACATGTGAGAAATGGAGCCAGAGAGACAGAGAGAGACAGCTAGAGAGAGAGAGAGAGAGAAAGAGAGAGAGAGAGAGAGAGAGAGAGAGAAAGAGAGAGAGAGAGAGAGAGAAAGAGAGAGAGTCAGAGTGTGAGAGATAGAGACAGATACATACACACAGAGGAAGAGAGAGCCAGAGAGAGACAGAGACAGAGAGATAGAGCGACACACAGAGAGAGGAAGAGAGAGACAGACATAGAGACAAATAGACAAACAGACAGAAAGACGTCTATGGAGGTTAAGCCTCAGGGAGCAAATGAGAAGCATATTTGTCAGGGATGTTATTCTTACTGCTAAACACACTGACTAAGCAGCAGGTCGGCTGAGCCAACAGAAGTGCCATTAAGTGCCAGGTACCCCTAAGTGCCATCTGAAGAGTTAGACGCCTTAATATTGCACTGCTAATGTATGGTGTCAGCAGGCACTACAGTTGTCGTTCTGATACTCATAATATCATTAGCAGTATGCATGGTCAACCTGCGACAAATTCTTTAACCTAATCCGGTCCAAAAAAATATTCGTCTATATACCTGTATGTCGCTGCTCTGCAGTCTACTGGTAATTGCTGGATATTTATTGGTTGCTCTTGACTAACCAGAGAGACGTGTACTCAGGATCTTTAATATTAGGCCTACACATGAACATTAACAATAATTGTATAAAATTATGTGTTCGCTTAATTCTTGGCTGGCGAAAGTACCCACGAACACCACCGCGTTATTATTACTATTGCAATTACTGTTGCCTTTGCTACCACTATTGCTATTGACCTATTATTATTATTATTATTATTATTATTATCATTATTATTGCTATTATTATTATTATTATTATTATTATTATTATTATTATTATTATTATTATTATTATTATTATCATCATCATTATTGCTATTATTATTATTATTATTATTATTATTATTATTATTATTATTATTATTATTATCATTATTATTATTGCTATTATTATTATTATTATTATTATTATCATCATCATTATTGCTATTATTATTATTATTATTATTACTATTATTATTATTATTATTATTATCATTATTATTGCTATTATTATTATTATTATTATTATTATTATTATTATTATTATTATTATTATTATTATTATCATCATCATTATTATTGGTGTTGTTGTTGTTGTTGTTATTATCATAGTACATATGACGGTTATTATCGTTCATCATTGACGTTGACATCAGCTTTCTGGAAAGCCACCACGTTGAACCGTTAGATCATTGCCGACAAGTTCTGGAAGAGGAAGCATATTTATTATTATTATTATTATTATTATTATTATTATTATTATTATTATTATTATTATTATTATGTCACATATAGTGTTATTCATCATTGGCATTGCCAACGGATCTGTCATCAGGCCATCTGGGTCGTCGCTTGTCAGTGGATTGTAATCTCGACATAGTGCCATGAAAAGCCACCGCATTGAAACGTTGGATCAAATGCCGACAAGTTCTGGAAAAGGAAGTTTGTCTCTCGGGTGTCACCGGTAGTTGTCGAAAGTCGGCGTCCAGTCTCAGACAGAAAGGCGAGGCCCTCACTATTGAGGGAACCGAAGGTTTCTATAGCGATTGGAACAATAGCGTATTTCTTCTCTAGCTCAGAATATTTTGTGTGTTTCCTTGTGGTTGCTATCTTCGCCGCTCCTCCAGCTGTGGAAGCTGTCTCGGGGCTATAAGAAGCGGCCACTGTGTCCACCACCGTCGCGTCCCAAAGTAAGGCCCGCCCCCCACTCCACGGTATCAGGGTCTGCTCGTCCGGTCTCTTTCCATCTAATCTAGAAAGACCTGACGGTTCCTTGACCGCTGGAATACCGGCTCTGTTGAGGATGCGATGGATAAGGTCGTTGATATAACAGTGTACTGCTTGACGGCCAAAACCAAATGAACAGGACAGGTCATGTGCGCCTCTGGCAAAGACGAAGGCGCCGCATGCGCGTGTGCGGCTCGCAGATGGCCACCCATAATCGTAGGCCGACCGCCACCCTCACGGTATCGTCCTCCAGTCTGAGATCGCGAGAAACGAGCGGGAGAGCGTATAGCCAGTCCGAGGCGTGCGGTGACTGCAAGGCCCTTAGTCTCGCCTGGTCGTAGGGATCCTGTAGCTTTTCTTCTAGTGCAGACAGAACCGCGTTTAACAATGGTCTGTCAAAGTGGGCTTGTTTATGGCCTGGCGTCGTCGGGGCAGAGGCTTCGGTAAGTTGAAGCCAGATAGACATCGCCGAGTCGCATGCCGAGTCCGATTTCACCGCTGCTGATTCTAAGCTGAGGGACTGGATCTGGAGAGTACCCGCGGCTGAAGCCAAAAAGGCGGGAAGTGCCATCGAGGACGCCCTCCTAATTCCCAGTCCTCCCATCCTGATCGGGAGAGTGGCCTGACCCCATTGGTCATCGGTCATCGAAATGTTGAAGATTCGCTCGATCCCTCCTCGCAGCAGATCGTCGTAAGCCCATAGACGCGGGAGGTCGTGGCAAGGGGTGCATCTCAATAAATGCATGAGTTTAGGCGAGCCGATCGAATGTCTAAGGATCAGTAGAGCGTCTTGTCTAGCGATTAGTTGCAATCTGTTGAGGGCAATTTCAAGGTCGGCCACACAAGTGTCGATGACTGAAAGCAGGGCATCCGTCGGCGAGAGCGGAGCCCCTAGGAGCACGGCCGATGATGCACTGACTCGGGCGAACTGTCCTAGGAAGCCTTGACTAACTCGTTGATATGGGCGTCGGAAGATATGAGTTCGCATTTTTTGCGGTTGAGCGCGAGGCCAAGTTGCAGACATCCCTCTTCGATCGAGTTAACATCCGCCTCCACCACCTTAGGATCTCCGCCCAAGGTGAGGTCGTCGAAGTATCCAAAGGCCAATGGTGAAAGCAGGTGATTAAGGATCGGCTGTAGCGGTAAGCAGAAAAGTAGAGGGCCCTGTTGCGAACCTTCTTGCGATTGTATCGTGAATCTCCCGAATTTCAGAGATGTCACCTCGGCGTAGGCAAGATGGCAATATGCGGATAAATTAGGAATGAGTTCGTCCACTGATGCGAGCATGAAGTCTCGGTGCAAGCTATTGAAAGCGTTCGAGATGTCAAGCTTCACCATTATTGAACTCGTGTCAATGCTGGTCAAGAATCGTCTAGAGGCGTGGGTTGTCGCCTCGCAGTCTCCGGGAACGCCAACCTCCAGTTGTTTAGGGGTTAGGTGCGGCGTGACATGTGGGACGGCGTATGCGTTGGCGCATTTAGATGCGAGTCGACGTCACACGTATCCAATGGCTATTGGCCTTAGACCACCACAGCTTTTACGGAGGGCGAAAAGAGTACCTCCGAATAACATAGGCCGTACCTCTTGAGGGCAGATGCCGGCCAGTAGTAGAATGATAAGAGCAATCGTCGCTCTCAGCAGTCCAGGTCCCGCGTCTGGATCTCCAATCAGTTCCGCCACGTGTTGGGGGCGCAGCGCATCAGGGCCGCCCGACGACCCCAGAGCGCATCATTGTGCGAATATCCAGCTCTGTGTCCAGGAAGGGTGCGTTTGAGGTCGATCGAAGGATGGCTGGGCGGTCACGCGGCGGAGCAGGATGTTTTTGGCACAGAAGTTCCAGTGTCTCTTCATTAGTCGGCGCTGGGGTGTCGTCAGAACAAAGTATGCGAGCTGCCGCACTAAAGTTTCCATCCTCCAGTTTTGCGGCTACCGCCGCCGCCAGCGCCTGTCTTCCATTCGAGCCCGTAGGCCTCTGTCCTTCGCTGGTGTCCGCGTCTGGTAGGAAGATAGTATCGGCCAAAGTCAGCCATCCGTCATAAAAATCTGCAATGCGCTTCTTGACAATGGACGCAAGATTGCGGCGTCGGCCGCCCTCCCAAAGGAGTTTCCAAAGTTCCCGCACCAAAAGCGAGGAGGCGCCGCCATCCTGCGAGGTTCGCAGGGTCCGCCAAAATGGACTCCATAATATCGGTTAGAAGGCTGCCAGCTCCTGATCTAGCTCCCTTGGAAAAATGCCTGAGAAGACCTCGTGAGAGGGAAGGGTGTCGCATTGACCTGACAGGTCTCGGGTCAGAATCAGTGGCGGCATCGGTCGTCCGTTCTTCGTCAGTCGTGATTTGTTTGGGATTCGCATTTGTTGCAATGGTCATTGAGCCAAAAGGTGCCAAAGGGAATCCTGAAGATAAGGGCGGCTTATTCGAACCCGGACAAGGATTGGCTCTGGGCCCGTGTTGGCGGACCATGCCGTCCTTGTTATTGAGTTGGCGAACTGAATGATATACATTGCATGTTCCTTGTGCCTTCTTCTGTTTCAGTTCAAATGTCCCTGTCAGGGACGTTTAAATAAACGTTGCGTTACCATTGAGGACTGTGACGCAGTCGGTTTTTAAACATGGCACACGGCCATGGGCGTAATTATTCAAAAATGCGGCCAATGTTGGTGTTGAAAATAAAGTTTGAAAAACCAATATTGTTGTAGACTTAGCTGATCAGCTGCAGTTGAAAAAATCCATGGTGTCACGAGACGTTATTCCGTTAGAAGATATAAAAATCCAACGCTGACGATAACGCGATCCGTAGTATTTTTAATTTAAAAGGGGACGTTTAAAATTTGCCGCCTACAGCGGCAGCTGACGCGATCAATTATTATTATTATTATTATGATGATTATGATTATTATTATTATTATTATTATTATTATGCATTTTAATTACTACTATTACTATTGTTTGGTTAAACTACAGCTGCACAAAAGAGCCTCTGAAGGCAACTGCGTTGAAGCGCTGGATGCAAACTGACAATCGTTGAAACAAGTAGCTTGTCTCGCTAGGGTCTCTGGTGACATGTGTTAGAAGGCGACCCAAGTCTTTGATGAAGTCTATTCCTTCGTTGTTGACTGGGCCCATGGTCTCAAAGACCAGTGGAATGAAGAGATAGCTGACAGCGAGCTGGCTTTACTTGTTGGTCTTCCTGGTGGTAGCCACCTCCGCTGCAGCCCCCACCGAAGATGACGTCGCTTGGAGATATGATGGAGCCACGGTCGCATCCCATATCAGGTTCCGTCCTCTTCGCCAAGGGATCAGCGTCAGACCATCAGGGCGTTTTCCGTCCGTTCTGGAGAGTCCCGGGGGTTCCTTAATGTTTGGGACACCAGCGCGTGTGAGGCTACGGCTGATTATGTCGTTTAATGCTGCGTGCCTGGCGAACCGCCCTGGCCCAAGACCACAAGAAAGCCCGTGTGCTCCATCCGCATTGACTCGTGACCCGCATTGGCATACGTGTGGCTCACAAATGCGTGTCCCCAGACGGAGACCCACCGCTATTCTGACAGCTTCGTTGTCTAGCCGAAGTCCACATGAAATGATTGGTAGGGCAAAGAGCCAGTCTCCGGCATGCGGTGCTGCGGCTGCCTTGAATCGCGCCTGATGGCATGGGTCGGTTTGGGCAGTGCTCAGCTCGACAGCTGCCTTCTGCAATAGCGGCTTGTCCCAGTTTGATTGCTTGTGTGCTGCATCATTGTCCGGACGCATCATTTGGCTCTCGGTGCACCACAGATGTTCCATCTTCTCAAGCAGTCCGTCGACGTCGGACCAGGTGCTGCCTAACATGGAGGACTGCAGTGGTCGGGTGTTCGCAGCGGAAGCCAAAAAGGCGGGAAGCGCCAGCGAGGTCAGTCGACGAATTCCTAATCCTCCCATTTTTACTGGTAATTATGCTTGAAGCCATTGGTCGTTCGATAGGGTGATGTTGAGAACTGCCTCTAAACCACTTCGAAGAAGGTCGTCGAATTTGTCTAGCAAAGAGTGACCCGTGCATGAGCTGCATCTTAATGTATATATCAGTTTCTGGGAACTGAGCGAATATCTGAGGAGCACCATTTCGTCGTGTTTGGCTACAGACTCTAGTCTGGTAACTGCTAAGGCCAGTTCCTTGCATCATCCAGACATGTCATCAAGACCTCGCTGGTGGACAATGGCGCGCCCAGCAAACAGGCTCTTTCCGGAGAAATTGACATATAGTGCTTGAAGACATGGTCGGAAACTAGTCTGTCTTGGCGATGGATGATCTCGCATTTGTCTTGGTTGCGTCGAAGCCCTAGTTCCTCTCCTCGCAGTTCCAGCATTCTCACATCTTCCGCCACCGTCGCTTCCTCTCCTCCTAGGGTTAGATCATCCATGTAGCCCAGTACCAAGGATGACGACATCTCCTGTAAGATTGGCTGCAATGGAAGGCAAAAGAGCAAAGGGCCAAGCGGGTCTCCCGGTTGAGGTCCAACCTGTGACGAAATGGTATGCTGACCAAACCGAAGCTCTGAGGGTTCCGCGTATGCTAGGTGACAGAATGGAGCCAGTTCCGGCAGGGCCTCATCTATTATTATTATTATTATTATTATTATTATTATTATATTACTAGTATTATTATTATATTACTATTATTATTATTATTATTATTATTACTATCAATATTATTATTATTACTATTATTATTATTATTATTATTATTATTACTGTTATTATTTTCCATAGTTTTTAGGCGCCACTATCTGTAAGCACCACACATCAATCGATGGATGGAATTGAGCAATTCTGCGTTCAGCATTTGCCTAAGATCTATAAACCATTACCGCATATATATGAAGCTCAAACCCATGAGTCATAGGTCATCGCCAATACGACTCCCTAGCACACTCTTTGTTTTATGTTTCTCATGCTGGTCAAAGATGGCTAAGGCAGGCTAGCAAGTCATCACCAGAGTATATAGGCCTACTGATTTGAAATTTCTGTTCCTCTTGTGTCCCATGACCATATCTGCTGTAAAACGATTGCTCGATAGGTCAGTGATCGTGCGGCAAGGAAGAGGACTGGCCGACAGTTCTGACATGCTAAAGCTGAATAAAAGAAATCTCAGCACTTTTCACCCAGTGCGACATCTTAGGCAGTTGCTCTTCTTTTCCATTGTACAAATCTATGTCCGGTTGCAGTCCACCGGGTTATATCACTTTACTTAACCACGGTTCGACCATTTGATATTTCCTACCTCTTCCTTTCAGCGAGTTACTAACAGAAACATACCTTTCCGTTGCATTGTCTGTGTCTGATTTATTGTATTTTCTGTTATAAATGTATTTTATCACATTGCATAATATTGCATTGGGTCGTAATGACATGTGTGTTACTCCCAGACAATTTATGCTGTCGATCCCTTTGGTCACGCTTTCATTTCGAGAGGACACGTGACCGTCGTCCGAGAACGACCAAGCTTCAGACTCTAGTGCCTTGCAAAGATGGACAAACTCAGCAGCCGAGCCAGTAAAATGATGCCCGTTGCTAAGCAACAGTCGATATCTATATAGCGCCTGGTTGCGTCCTTTCTGGGACAGTTATAAGAGCCATTGGTCAGCAATGATGGGTTGATTGTGTGCGGTCAGTGGTCAAACATCGATTGCAAGTCAAAGGCACTACTTCATCGATTATAAGCCATGGTTACTACTTTATAGATTATCCATGGTTTCCACTTTTTCGATTAAAATCCATGGCTACTTTTTTATCGATTAAAATCCGTGGTTTCTACTTTATCGATTACAAGCCATGGTTTATATATTTCATCGATTGAAAGCCAACGTTACTGCTTTACTGCCAGTGAACGTGGATGTTCTTATACTAACCAATTTAGTGCAATACAAAGTAATATTAGGAGATACACGCACGTACCATGCAGTTCAATAAAAATTGCAATCCGGTTGAATACCATACCTATACAACGCGATGCGATACAACTGACATTTTATGATGCTCACTTTCAATCGATGCTTCGCGTTTCTGCTAGAAATTTCCATTTAATTGTCAGTGGTCACTGCTTATCGCCACCGACCGTGAAAGTCCAGTGTCTGCTCTTTATTGTTGGTTTAATTGTCGCATAGCCTGATGACCATGGTCAGAGTTGATCGTGCAGAAGTGGTCAGTTAGATGTGCTATATATGTCGTCGTTTAGTGCCGATGTTCCGCCGGTCAATTGTGATGTGCCAGTTTAATGGTCAGTTTCGAGGGCTTCCGTGCATAATGGACAGTGAGTGGTCAGTAGTAAGATGAGAGCTGCATTCAGAATCTAAACTCTGCTAATAAAGTGATCAGACTGACCAGAAATATATGGCCAGCATCACAGTCCTGTTTGTGGCTCGCAGTTTGCAATGAACTATTGGTGATCAATAAATAGCGCCGTCGCATACGGGGTTAAAGTATCCACCGCTATAGTATTGTTATCATTATTTTTACGCCGAAAAAGACTAAATGTACAGTTAAAGCATCCACCGTTGGCGCCCCTGAACCAAAGCCACATTCAGGAAAATGCCAAGACTTATAGTCAATCCACTGAAAAGATTGATGGATATGTTATCATCTGATCTAGTGCAGACTTCCATCATTTCCCTGAAGGTTCAATAACATCTTCGAGAGTTTCTTTCTTATTTCTTGACACAAAATAGTGCCTCTGAACAAGCTGGTGCCCTACGATTAGTTCATACGTGGTGCTTTAAAAATGCTGAGATTACGATTACGATGTCCATCCCACTGCACGACGACTCATTTCACTCATACGCTTAATTCCTGTCTATGCTTATTCCAACTACTTCTCTTGGGAGAATAAATTTTCATCAAGTCAATTATAATGACTTCTATGACGCCATTATCCTAATGATCAAGACATCAGTCGATGATCGACTCCAGTGACGCATAACAATATGAAAATGACAACTGATTGTAGAAGCTGACTTTAAATGAATGATCAGCACCATCATCATCATCATCATCGTCATCGTCATCGTCATCGCCATCGCCATCGTCACCGTCATCGTCACCGTCACCACCACCACCACCACCACCACCACCACCATCATCATCATCATCACCACCACCACCATCATCGTCATCATTATTCTGCCTTTATTAATTAGCGTCATTAGTCATGATGACCTATCATCGATCGACGGCTTTGCGCTCTTGCGTATCAGTGAGCGGTGTGTTGAGATCACTCACCGTGACCGTCTCAGGTGAAGCTGGAATCCACACTAAGCGCCATAGTACTTCACCACCACCACCATCATCGTCATCATTATTCTGCCTTTATTAATTAGCGTCATTAGTCATGATGACCTATCATCGATCGACGGCTTTGCGCTCTTGCGTATCAGTGAGCGGTGTGTTGAGATCACTCACCGTGACCGTCTCAGGTGAAGCTGGAATCCACACTAAGCGCCATAGTACTTCAGAACCCTAACCAATCGGCTCCCATGTCCCAGTGAAGCACATTCCTAATACATTAAGTAGCTACCGATTGGTTCTTCTCTCACCGTTTCAAACTCTCCTCCATTTTCCAAGCATACTCGCTGGTTCCAGTGTTCATACACATAGGCCAATTGCTAGTCATAAATCGATCCATGGTCTACCGTTAAATGGCTGCATATTTCAGACAAATTGCCGCTGGCATTTTGGCTGTCAGTGGACCATGACCGATCGAGCCGTCATGCCCAAGCGAACACGAC
This sequence comes from Bimastos eiseni, assembly GCA_959347315.1. Classification (NCBI taxonomy): domain Eukaryota; kingdom Metazoa; phylum Annelida; class Clitellata; order Crassiclitellata; family Lumbricidae; genus Bimastos; species Bimastos eiseni. The sequence goes on along the minus strand of OY365821.1, from coordinate 14,563,575 downwards.
AAGCGATGGTCAATCGGTCAAGCGTCGGTCAATTGGTCAAGCCTCACTAAGTGTCTTCCTTTGCGCCAGAAAATGCAATTCCACATTTCCACATGGTCTCTGCATATTGAGTCAATCGACAAAAGGAAAACTAATAATGTATGGTTTGTTTCAACTTCTGTTGAGATTTGTTCAGTTTAATCCATTACTTCCAATTTAATCGTCGTTTCCAGATTGAATGCAATTCTCTTGTTTAATCCACCGCCCAATAAGTCAGATCTGATGACGAAGTTACTAAGGCACATGGACAGCTCGTGCGTTAGCAAAGGCTTGATCTGTAAGGTCTTTGCCTGCGTGCATTTTGGCTCAATATTGATTTAATGTCAACATACGAGATCCCTAAATTTATGGATCTCGTATGTTAAAGATGGTTCATGGTTCAGGGTCAATGGGATTTATAAATTGTGACTGTTATTTTAACTGATAACTTCTACAGAGCCAGTGTCTAAAGCAAAATCCATGTAATCGAGTCAATACTTTGGAGATCGTTCGCTAAAACAGAAAGGCAGACTATAATGAATTTGTGTTTTGCTAAATTAGAGGTGATGGGTAACCGTGTGGGTCCTAACTTAAATTGAGACTTGAGACCGTAGTGGCATTAGCCGAAACGAATTAGAGTGTACTGTAGCAGTACATGCAGGTAGAGTAGCACTCTACGTTCATCATTTTTTTTTAAACAGTGTGATAGCTTCTTGTGTCTTACATATAAAAAGTTTGTGTTTGAGTAGACCTAAATGTTGAAGCAGTATGGAGCATACTGCATGCGTAATCGTAATCGTAAGCTCAGCTGTAGAAATGCTGAGATTACGATTACTATTACGATTACGGGGTCATTTTTAAAACAATGAATCGTTTGGGATTAATTATTAAAACAATGGAACATTTGGGGTAAATTTTTAAAGCAATATGGAACATTTGGGGCAAATTTGGGATCATTTGCGATGAATTTAAAAAACAATGGAGCAACTTTGTTGAATTTAAAACAAAGGAGCAGCTGGGGTATGTTTATAAACAGTGAAGCAAAGGCTGAAATTCGGCTGAATAAATTATAATGAAATATTTTGTTGTACACACACTTAACTTACCCGCCATTACGCCATTGCGATTTGTAGAGGAAAGGGAGCTTAACGGGACCGATTCTGACAATTCAGACCCTCTATATGTTCTTCCCTATTGCCGTCTGTGAATACCCTATAGCAACACTGCGTTCTACCTCTAAGTATTCCAATGATAATTTTTTTTTTGATTGTCAGTATTCAATAAAATATTCAGTTACTGCAATGGTTATCTTTCATTGAGGAGACCATACTCCGTAAAATATTACAGTGATTAGGCCTACCAAGACCTACCAAAACGGCTACCCCCAGTGGTTTATACTAACCTGCGTTGAAGATTTAATTTCCCCATGCACCGATCTTCTGCTTGCAAGTCTGTCTTCAGCCCCTCAAAGAATGAATTACACCCACCAGATGTCTAGTCAATCTATCCAAAATGAAGCCCATACGTTCTTCATCCGATCTTATACAACTCCCCATTTAGCGTTTTAGCCTCATTCAACTGTCTCCATCAACAATCCAAATTTATTTTCAATCCCGCATAATCTTTACCCATTCACTGCCAAATTCGGTCAAAACACGCCTCCATATTCACCCTACATACATGTATATATACCGTATCCACCATCACTCAGTCTGATCCCAACCCCCATCTTCCGTACATGCATTCATTACATCAATGTCGTATTTTCGTAGTGTATGCTACAGAGGATATCTCTACATCAATGTAGCAGTTTATTGCGACCTTTACAACCTCTCCTTTCAATAACGGACAGTATGAAATTCTCTATTAATATTTTGTTGCATGTCTTTCTGTATGCCCATGTATAATTGTATGTCTGTTTGTCTGCTTGCCTCTCTGTCTGTTTGTCTGTCTGTCTGTTGGTCTGTCTGCTTGCCTCTCTGTTTGTTTGTTTGTTTATCTGTCTGACTGACTGACTATCTGTTGAAGTGTTTTTGTCCACGAGTCCGTTGAACTAGTATGGTCAGACTTAGAGACGCAATGAATTTCGATGCATGAGTCCGAATAATATCCACTAAATGGTCAGGCAATGGTCAGCAAACAATGGTCACCAAGAAGTGGTCGAGCATTGAGGAGCGATAGGCTGCCAAGAATGATTCTCTTTTTTTCATTAGATTAGTCTAAGTGAACACTAAACTGGTGAAAAATGCATATGACGAACAGAAGTTGTTGGAGGAGGAGGAAGAAAAGAAGGAAGAGGAGGAGAAGGAAGAGGAGGAGAAGGAAGAGGAGGGATATAGAATGAGGATGAACAAGAGGAGAAAGAAGAGACTTAAAGAGAAAAGAGGGGAAAACAGGAGGAAGGAAGGAGGAGGAGGAGGAGATTGAATGACCAAGGACATGCAAATGAGGAGGATGTAGAGGAGGAGGAGGAGTGGATGATGAATTGGCAGAGGGAGAAAGGAAAAGCCACGCAATCAGATAATGTCGTGGGTGGCACATAAAATTAATCTTTGTAATACAATGAGTATATATATATATATATATATATACATATACAATATTGTATATATATACTCATTAAATATATATACTCATTATATATATATGTACTCATTATATACATACGAACATGACATATACTCATACAGTATATGAATATGTATTCATGGTTACGTTGGCGTGGGTTGTGTAAATATAGATATGCACTCTATTGCTCTCGGTCGTTGGCTCAAAACGTGGTCATTCATTTATGACATATATCGAGATCGTTGGATTCTCCAGAAGGAGGATTCAGACAACGATAGAGGGAGCCACGGTCTTAGTCTGGACTTCGATTCCTATTGATTTTCATTTGCGAATTAATCGATTACATGATGCTGCGTCAATGTGATGTTTGCGTATGATGTTGTCATGTGTGATGTAATGTGTTCGTAAATATTATGTTCGCGTAACGTTATGTTATGTTCAATGTGATGCTTGTGTAAATGTGATGTTCGTGAAGGGTGATGTTATGGGTATTGCGACGTCCGTGTAATTTGTGATACTTGTTTGATGTGATGTTCGGGTAACGTACGTAGGGTTATAACAGGCTGCGGCTAGTACAGTCTGAAAGGGTGCTCTATATCCCAGTAAATCGTACATTTCTCGTAACCTGTAAACTCTCATGCCGGCGATTTTCTTGGTAAAGTGAGTCACTCCTCCCTACGTCACTCAACTGAAATTAAAGAGTTCCGTTTCTCCCACTTCCTTTTTTAAAGCCCAATTCAAACATTTAAGCAGTGAAAAATCATTAAAAGGGTTAGAGTTGGAGGTGAGCACAAAAAGTTGCCTCGAGCGTGGGCACTTCTCTCCAGCTCTCCACTGCCGCCCCCAAACCTCTAGAAGCATTGATTTCCCTTTCGTATGATATGTCCAATCGGAGTTTAAGTTGAAGCGGCTTTGTTGGTGATCCAACAGCAATATATTCTGATTGAAGGCGTCGTTTGCCCTGTGGTGCGTGCGTCTAATCGATCTGATGGTTTGTTGTGCAATATTGTCGTCATAATGGACCTGTTTACGTGGGAGACTGACTGACTGACTGCGACCCACATCTTCATCTAGGCCTAGCTACGACCACGCAGAAGGATCAACTTATTAAGTGCGTTCCGCTGTATGAGGATACCACATGCTGGAAAAACAGCAAAACAGTTTCTGACATACTCAAAAGCTATATCTTATATGTCATCATAGTCATACATACATACATACATACACGCATACATACATATATACATACATGCATACATACATGCATACATACATACACACATACATACACACATACATACATACATACTTAAATACATGCCTCCATGCATGCATGCATGCATGCATACATACGAACGTACGTACGTACGCACGCGTGCTGCGTACATACATGCATATATAGTGTGCGTTCTTAAGTATACATTTTAACATACATAAATGCTTACATGCATGCATACGCATATATAAGCGTACATATATGTACATATGTATACATGCATGCAACTACGCATACATGCATGAGTACCTAAATATTATATACATACATATATTTTTCTTCTGACGCGTACTTTTATAAACGCTGACATTTCCACCAAATAAAAGTTCTTGAGCCTTGACTCATCTGTTCTAAAACATTTTATTGAGGTTTTTACTAAAGTGTTCTCTGTTAATCGATTTCTTTGTCTTCGTCGTCATGTAGAAGGGTTTCTTTTTTCCGAACACCGTCTCCGTGGATTCTGAACTCATCCTTAGTCCTTTACCGGTCTATTCATTTGTTCAGAGAATTTATATAGCACCAGCCTAAAATAACTGCGTAATCCAGTCTAGTAATTTCGGTGAGCGTCGCCAGGAGACGCTTGCTACGGATGTTGGCGACCGCTAGATGTCGCTGTTCGGTCGTTACATGTGGATGGATAGACATTGTGCTAACAGGTGGCGCTGATGGCGGACCATGCTGACGTCAGATGAGGGGCTCTTCGGTCGTAAGGAATGTGAATGGCTGTGTGACGTCACTTCCCGAGTCATCGTGTCTGGTGAAGGTGGATTTGGAGGTTGGTGGGGGATGAGATAGTTCGGATTGGGTATGCAGAGAGGTGGCTGGCTGTCTAGATGGATGGATGAATGGCTGGCTGGATGGATGGACGGATGGTTGGCTGGATGGATGGGTTAATGGATGGATGGATGGATGGATGGGTTGGTGGATAGATGGGTTGATGGATGGGTTGGTGGATGGGTTGGTGGATGGGTTGGTGGATGGATGGATTGATGGATGGATGGATGGATGGATGAATGGATAGATGGATGGATGGATGGATGGATGGATGGATGGATGGATGGATGCAGGGATGGATGGATGGATGGATGCAGGGATGGATGGATGGATGGGTGGATGGATTGCGATAAGTATAAGATGATCTAACGGTCGCCAACATCCGTAGCAAGCGTCACCTGGCGACGCTCACCGAAATTACTAGACTAGATTACACAGTTATTTTAGGCTGGTGCTATATAAAGTAGAAGAGATGATAAGTATAAGATGTTGAAAAGGAAGAGCTTGAGAGATTGATCCGAAAGAGATGTGATTGACAGCTGACAATTGATTGATTGACACACACACAGAGGGAGTCATGTAACTTTGATTATAA
>OY365821.1:14398344-14548344 GCA_959347315.1 Bimastos eiseni | reverse complement strand
GTATCCCCGATAAAGTTGTCTAATCCTTCTTTCGCTAGGCGGCAGCGTTGGTCAAATTAGATGCATAGCGTAATGGACGGCCTGCGTGGCTGCCGACAGCTAGGTTCGACTTCTGTAATAACTTTTCATCATTCGCTCATAACATGTCTGTAATCGTATTGCGATTTGTCAATTTGAAAACAATGGAAATCTTTATCTTTATCTTTACCTGCGCGTCTGGCTACTTTGTGTTAGTTCCTTCACCCTGCGTTTGTCCGTTCTGCTGATTAGCTTACATGGATCATAGATGTCATTTCGCTCTCAACTTCAGACTCTTAATTCTTTTCAAAGTGATTATCAACCATTAGCCCGACCTAATTTTAAGTATATAATATAGTTAAGGCTGCAGTAACATTATATGCTTGAAGTCTTGCATTGGCGTGTGACGAACGTACTTGGAAGAAAGCCTTCCATCCGCATCTCTGTTAAATTAATACTACTTTTAGTGCGATCATCTGTTCAATAACAATGCATTTTTTTATTGTAACTGCTGCCATGTTATGGGTAGGTTCATAATTATTAGAATTATACGCGCTGTCTGGCATCAGGGTTCTAGGTGGCCTGTGGCCAGGCTGCATGCAGAGTAGATCAATGTCGCCAAAGAAGTCAATGATAAAGAGATAGAGTTATATTTCAAAAAGTAAATGAATCCAATAGTAAATGATAATCGAGATAAATTTGTAGACCTAATAAAGAGGCTAAGTGTATGTGGGTGTGTGTGCGTGGGCTCAGTCGGCGTCAGTCGTGTGAGTCATTCAGCTGGCCAGGGCACCTGTCTTCGCCGCTTCTGTCACCGGCAGACAATCGATTGCCAGAGACATGTATAGGCCTAAGCCCTATATGGCCTATGGCATATGCAATTCTAATCCCCTTTTGCAGCCATTCATTCTTTTTCCCTTGTCTTTCTTGTTGACTTCTTTGCTTCCTTTTTTGTTTCTCTCCTGAAGATTATTGTTTATTATTAAGAAAAGGTTGGCAAATCACAACCTACAAGGTATTTGATTAAGAATAATGTTTGGTACTGATGACAAGGGCCATTTTATTGCATACGCTCATCTCTTGGGATAAAGTTGTTATTGTCTTTAACGGGCAGGGTAAAGTCGTGAGGCCTTGGACGAAAGTCCTGTCTTGTTTACTTCCTTTCTCGCTTCCTTCCTTTCTTTTTCCATGCCATTCTTCAATCTTTCTTCTTCTTTTCTTTATTGTCTGTTGTCCTCCTTCCTCCCCATAATTCTTGCTTCCAAGCCTCCCATTCTTTCGTCCTTCCTCCCTCCATTCCTCTCTTCATTCATTCTGTCTTTACATCCATTCATTCTTCCATCCATCCACCAATGCCCATCTGACCCGTTCTTCCTGCCGCCGTCCATTCATCCCTCTTTTCCTCCACACATCCTTCTCTCCCTCCGTTCGTCCTTTGGCCTGACCACTGACCACTGACCAGTCAGTGATCATGGAAGAGACTGAAGGAACGCAAGTAATGGAAGGAATCCGATCGATAGTCTTTGTTCTTATGTCAATGAACTGATGGCAAAGCGTTAACTGGGGCATGCGCACTGACCGATGCTCTGTGCAATTGCACCGGTGTGTCACGTGCAGGGGTGTAACAAGCTGGGGGTATGGGGCACCGGCCCCCTTGGTTTCAAAACTGAGGGGGCAAAGCCCCCCAGTTTTAGTGCTCCGTGCCCCCCATGTGCCTCCCAAATCGATTCTTTTTCATGTTTATCCAATGGCTTTTCAAGATTACCTTTGTTAAAATAATTTGTGCCCCAAATTTGTACATTTCTGGAGGGGGCTAAAATTAAAAAATTGGGGGGAGGGTTAAAAAAAATTTTTTGCGTTTCGCGCAATATTTTCTAAATTATATCCCCCACTTTTCAAAACCTTGTTACACCTCTTGTCACGTGATGGCGTAAAACGTCTTGCGCTCATCATCAATAGATTCTTCGCGCGCTTCAGACCAGCGCTGCCAAGTCATTGAGTGTTGTTTCTGCTACTGCTGCAGATTTTGATGCTGTTGAATTTTGATGCTGTTGAATTTTGATGCTGTTGAATTTTGATGCGGTTGAATGCTTGGACGCCTGTTCGTCAATTTCTAAGTTTGCCTTTATGTCGTTTATCAGTCGGCGTAGAGACCCAATTTCTTTGATCTGTTTTGTTTTTGTGTAGTTAGTGTTTGCTGTAACACGGGATTGTCACTGCCAATTTTGGTCTCCAACATATATACCCAACATTTCAATCATTGTATATATGTGTATCCAAATACATGTATGATTGTATAATAAATATATACATGTATACATATCAGTACGCATGTGAGTCTTCTATGCACTCTTTGTTTAGTGTCTATAGGCCTATGTGCATGTTCATCTGTGTGTTGTCCATCTGCCTGTCTGTATGATTCAATGTCTGCATGAAAATCTACGCCTGCCCATCTCTTTGTCTCTCTGTCTATGTGCCAGTATTGGAATTGTCCATTTACATAGCGCCACTTTGTGATTCACGGGCTCTCCATATGCAAAGACAAAGCAATAGGTCGGCAACCACATGCGGGAGCAAAATCACTTCTCATGTAATGTGAATGCGTTATATTGCATTGGTGTCCGTTGTTTTGTAGCCATTACGGACCCTCGACCTGGACACGACTTCGGAAGTGTCAAGAGCTTTACCTTCGACCACTCCTACTGGTCCGTGACTGCGGTAAGTAGCCCACCCAGCGATGGGGCGTCTTCTTACTTCTATTTTACAGTCACAGACATAACAGAGACTCAGCAATCAGCATATAGGCCTACGTATTCTTGTTTGCGCAACTGTATGGAGCCTCATCAATGATGCGGTTATTGCAACAGAGACTACGCAACAGAGTTACGGTAGCAGGCTACACTTACATGTGTTTATCTGCCTCTAAATGAGCTACCATTAGTTCCCTATAGCTGGGATTAGTATTATTATCCGCACTCTCCATCATTCACTTCTCACTTGTTTTTTCACCGATTCTTCTTTATCGTCACTTCCAGATCCTCTGTTCTACTTCAACCCTTCCTCTCTTGTGTTATTATCTTACCCTCATCCTCTCTTGTGTAATAAACTTACCCTCATCCTCTCTTGTGTTATTATCTTACCCTCATCATCTCTTGTGTTATTATCTTACCCTCATCATCTCTTGTGTTATTATCTTACCCTCATCATCTCTTGTGTTATTATCTTACCCTCATCATCTCTTGTGTTATTATCTCCCACCATCGCTCTTTTCCTAATATGCTCTCCCACTTCTTCTTTTAGTGCTCACTTTTTCATCTCTTCTTCCTTCTCCCCTATTCTCCTTCTCCATCTTCCTCCTCCTCTCCCATTCCTTCTTCCCTTGAGCCTACTTTAATACTCTTCTCAAAAGCCTCATTCTCCTCGTCCTCCTTCTTCCCAGTCTATCCTCCTCAGGCCTCCTTTCCACCCTCTCGTCCACCTCCCTACACCAATTTCCTGGGACCATGAAGAGGAATTGCATGATCTGTCGCCGCCAGCATAAGTCTCGACTATATGTCCGGTTAAATCCAGATCAATTAATAGGAAATGGGACGAATTGAGAAAATAATCCAACTGAAAGAGCAAATCATGGATTTGAAAACCACTTAATGCTGATGGAAATCATTCATGGCAACAGGTGTTTATTTCTGCGTATATGTATGCATTGCATATTTGCATATACGTGACATTGTATGTTGTCGTAATATCAACCGTAAACTCAAAATTTCTAAAGCACCACCAGGACACCATGCAGTTTATTCACGGGCCCATATGTGTACGTGCAGTATATGTATATATGTATGTATGTGTGTATGTATGTATGTATGTACGTATGTACGTATGTACGTATGCATAATGCATGTATGTATGTATATGTAGGCCTATACATATGTTTTTCTATTTATTATGAAATTTAATATCGCCCTACTTCCAACATCTTTTTGCTCAGAAGTGCACACGCCTCTACGGCGCAATTGCAGTTGTACTGCAGAGCAATTATGCGCGAAGGACTTGCTCAATGTCCCTACACAGTGACTCCCCGTACGAAGGTCGAACCCGCTAACGTACTCAGCGCACACTGAGTGTTACGGGTCGACCGCTCTAACCAATCGGCCACTATATCGCTACGTACATTATAATTTGTATACTTGTGGGGTTTGACTTGTAAAATTTGAACTGGGGATGGAATAAAAAAATGTTCACTTGCCCAGATGTCCTGACCATAATTTTTACGAACTTGAAACCGCCATGCGACTGAATTGTAGAGGATATACGCCTAACTGACTGGCTTTTCGGTGCACAGGTGGTTTGTTTGATCCCAAGGCAATTGTTGAGAATTAACTGACAGGGTTGAGAAATGAACTGGGGGTGGGGGGCTGAACCCTCCCAACCCCCAACAATTCAATCATTGTATAAATGTTTATCTATAGGCCTATGCAAGTATGAATGTATATAGTATACAGTATATATATATATATATATATATATATATATATATATATGTAGGCCTTGTATACATGTATGAATGTATATATAGGACATATATATATGCATTATATATGTGGGTATTTCTATATGACATAGGCCGGCTTATAGGCACATTTAAGCTTATATATCACGTGTGTAGTAATACTGATTATAGGACGACTACCACACGCCTACATGTAACGTATGCCTTTACATTTTCTTTAGATAGCCTATGGCCCATATACAAAGACGTGGCTGTCTCAATTGTATTCAGCTGAACATTTTCGCAAATTATGTATACGAGCTGTCTTTTTTTATTTTCTGTCGCTTTTCATTCTCAAAGCGACCGATTGCATGGGGTACAGGGTGGGTGGGTTGCCGTGACTGTCGGGATTCCCTCCCCCGCTGACCGGTCTCACTGGCCCACCCTCATCACGACTTCCAACGATGCACGGCTGCAGGATGCTGCTGCCGATGCTATTGGCTTGAATGCCAGTGATGCTCTCTCTATCTCTTCTGCGGTTGGAACGGCTGTTCCATGCAATTAATCTGTGTCGCAGATGTAGCCAAGGCCTAGGCCTGGGTCTACTGTTCCTTTGCAATTCCCTCAGTATGTCATGATCATTTCGATCAACGCTTTGATCTTGGTTTCAAGCTTAGTAGGCTATAATGAGTCTTACATGTGCATTTAGATCATATTTATAATCATCCATAGGGCGAATCCAGATAGAAACTTTTCATTGTTTCATGGCAATAATTATAGCCAAAGCTTAAAATAGTGCAAATCGGAGAAATTCTTCTCTACCCTACAAAAGTAACCTGCGTCTGAGGACCCACTTCAACCCAGACTAAACCTCCATGCTTTGTCAACTTTAGCCCGTAAGATGTCGATTTAAGCCTAGAATTAGAACCAGGTCGAAGTAGCCTGATTGTCGGATTAGCCTCTCCCACATGATGAGGCAAATCAGAAACGTAGGGCCTGCGTGGGCTTTTTAGAAAATTGTTAGTGCGCTCTGCAAACGAGTGGCATGTATACGCCTAAGCCTATGTCGGGTCCATTCGAGGCATGACCTCTGCCTTAAAAGGCCTACGGTTTCAGGAAGGATGCAGAAAATGTCATTAGAATGTAGAGATAAAGGCGAACCATTTTGCAGATTTTTTTACATATGGCCTACCATTAGTAGCCAAGCAATTTCTCAGCTACATATAGTCTGTGTGCTTGCCTATAGCCCAGGGACCATCTGGACCTATGCACATTCTGGTCAGGTCTCCGCTGTTATCAGCTGACGTACGGCTGTGGTCTAATCAGGCTAATTGCGCTATATAAATCCACGACGCAGTGGGTTTTAAATCAGCGTTGGTGACGTTATGTGACGTGCGGAGGACGTCGAGAATTTATATGGCGCATGTTTAGAAAGCGATGGAAGCTGTGTTAGCTGTGCGTTTCGTCAATACAGTAAAAAATACGGAGCCCTAAAGGGACATGAAAGAAGAATATTTTATCTCGTGCGCACGAGATAACAACTCGTTCCCTCGACTTAATAAGTCGTGGGAACGAGTTAATAACTCGTGCGCACGACTTATTAACTCGTTCCCTCGACTTAATAAGTCGTGCGCACGACTTATTTGACCAATAGCAGGCCGACTTTTCTGTTACGTAAACACACTTCTATTTTAGTATTTATGGGGAAACACATAGTTCTATAAACGAAACAATGTCTAAGACATGCAGTGTTTCGGGCATTCCATTCTAAACTTAAATCTCACCTTTTCAATAACTCTTACCCAGACTCATTACTTGACATCTGTCACTCCTCGACGAAAGCGATGCCCTCCTTAACAGCTACTCTGCCTCCATGCTGACCTTCTGGAAACTGAACTCTGACCTCCCACGGACTATCATTTGGACAACCCTTTCGATTTGACGCAGCGCTCCTGAATAAGCTGGTGCCCTGCGCATAGCTTTCAAGTGACGCTTTAGAAGTCTGGAGATTTCGATTACTACTACTATAGGGGTGTATAATATGTGGTGTGAAAGGCTTTGGCCTATAAGGAAGGCATTTAAAGCTACAATGTTATTTGTGATGCCGTTTGTACGCTGAGCGTGTGCCAGATTGGGGATATCACTCTGCGGGCGAATATGAAAGCGAAAATGAAAATAATGTTCTGACTGACAGAGCTAAAATGCTGACAATATCAGATAGAGCTATCCCCGCGATTTATTGTGTTGTGGAATTTGGGACGCTAAAACGACAAATCGCCAGTTCAACCTCGTTGCCAATTGTTGCAGCGACGCCATTATATCCCCGAAATAGAAGTTTGCTTACGTCACAGAAAGTCGGCCTGCTATTGGTCAAATAAGTCGTGCGCACGACTTATTAAGTCGAGGGAACGAGTTTGTATCTCGTTTTCTATAAAAAAAAGTTTCCTATGTTTACATAAATGCCATGGCCTAGAAGGCCATTGCCTATAATTTCTGCCCGAAGGTGTTGGCGGATTTAACTTTTTGATATAAATGATGCTATTATCGACATTATTTAATGTTCATAATAATTGTTATGTCCAACGCTACAGTTTATGACGACTTAGGAATCGCATAATAATTATTATGTTCAGATGGTCACAAATTTATACGCATGGTGTTGTAAGCGTGATCACGTAAAATTTAAAGTGCTAGGCTATTTGTTATCTAAGTGGAGGGTACCAGATTACCCACGAGTGCGGCGTCTAGTCAGAGGGACTGTAGAAGGGTGCCGTGTGCAGAATAGGATATCCAGATGTCCTTGGATAAGAACAATCTTTAAATAGACAAGAGTTACGGTGGTTTGTGTTTAGGGGCAGGGAGAAATTGAGAAGCGTCGGATTGGTTGAATAAGTATTTGTTTTGTCAGAAAAAAGTTGGGAAGGTTGAGAATTTTACAGATCAACAATGGGAGTGATGGAACAGAAGAGGATTGGGAAGGGTCATCACTGATTTGCCTACACAGGGAGACACAAGGCTTTTGGGTGGCATAATACACAACCTGCAAGATCGATCAGGAGGACTGTGTGTATTTCCAGATAGGGTCAGGGTTTTAATCTTCAACTATACTTTATCATTTCTTTTTACGATATGCAGTATGTAATGGTTGGTACCAATAGTTTGCCCTTTTTACATAGTGTTTAATTATACTCTTAGTAGTAATTCGACTTTGACTATTAGTTTAATGTTTTGTGCAGGAGGAGCCTTGAACATGTGTACATGACTTGAATCTTAATGTACTCATGCCCTAGCAATGCATCTTTGACCTTTAACCCTCATACATGACAAGGCCAGTGCTGAACTAATCATCAGTTCTAATTTCAAAGCAATGTCAGTAGCGTTAGCCTGTTTTTTGTTGCCAGCCTGACGATCCACAGTTTGCAGACCAACAGACGGTTTACCGTGACATTGGATTGGAAATGCTTGAACATGCTTTTGAAGGCTACAACGTCTGCGTGTTTGCATACGGACAGACAGGCGCTGGAAAGAGCTACACAATGATGGGCAAAGATGAACCTAGCCAAAAGGGAATCATTCCTCAGGTATTATTATTCTTATTTATAAAAATAATATTGTGATTATTGTTGCTGTCATCATTATTATTGCTACTACTGTTATCATTATTTTTTAAATAAAAGACATGTCAATGACCAGTTCAAAGATCCCCAGGTGCCGAACCTGGAATGCAGGCCCTAGGCTGCCCACCTCTGGACTAACTGATGTGTGGTATATTTTTACACATTGAGCTGGAGGTAATGTTTAGCAGCTAATATTTTCCATTTTTTTACATTCTACTATTCTACTACTATTCTACATTCTACTATTTTCCACTACTTAACATTACTTTTGTCTTAGTGTGATGCTCGACAACTAGCAAAGAAGCAAAGCAAGCAGTTTTACAGAGGGACTCAATGAAATATGTTTCTCAATCACCTCTTTTTTCCAGATAAATTCCTCTAGGGATCGGGTGTTTTGTAGAGGTCTGAGGCATCTTACAGATCCTTGAAAGATTTATGAAATTTTTGGTCTTGCCATTCATAGTATGGACCTGGCCATCACTTGATTCACCTGTTTATTGGCAGACCGTTGACGGCTTTTGTAACCAAAGGTGCCTAATCTCAAGCAGGAGTGATGGATGTTGCTTGATTGGCCATGGCTTGCCACCTGATGTTGGCTTTTGTTATGGTATGGTATGAGCCGTTGAGCCACTTCGACAGTCATTATTGGATGGCTACTTAGTGGCTAGGTCTCTTTTGTTGCTTGGCCAATTCATCAGCACATAACCTGTCAACACAGGAAGCATCTGACAAGCAGTGGATGATGATATTCAAATGCGGTTTTGCTTTGTATGTGAGAAAATCTATGGTGAATGTTCAGGTGGTTAAAGGAGTGGCTGATGCTTTTTAATTGGAAAAGTGCTCAGTAATGCATATGGGAGGAGAAACAATTAGCTTTATGTGAAGAGGGATTGGGTTACCTGTTGAAAATGAGTGTCAAAGAAAGGGACTTGGGTGTGATTATGCAGAAATGTGATTGGCCTTCAAGGTAATGTGCCAAAGCAGCTGATAAATCTAGTTGAACCTTAGATGTGATTAGGAAAATGATACAATACTACGGTTGTACAAATAACAGGTAGACCACATTTGGTATACTGCAACCAAGTATGGAATCGATATCTTAAGCAGGATATGGCACAGCTGGATAATGTGCAAAGCAGAACTACAAAAATTATATGTGGTTTCAAGGATTTAAGGTTGGAAAGGTGTGGACTAACATCATTATGTGTGGAATGGACGAGACATGATTGGAGCTTACATGATTATTAGTGGAATGGAGGTTGTGTCATGGGAGAGATTCCTTGAATTAGCTACCAAGCAAAGCGTCTTGTGAACATTAGGTATTAATTATTTAAGAAGCCAAAAGGACATCATAGCAGAAATTCTTCGCTGCAAGAGTTGTAGTCTTGGGAAATGTTTTAAATGATAGCATTGTCTTGGTGGACACTATGCCCTCTAGAACTATGTTATAGAGGAAGAGATAGCGATGATTTATTGATAGTTACAGATGAATTTGTTCAAACGCAGATTAGAGTCTTCTAAGACACCTTAAACCCTTCTTATACAATACAACTGTAATTTGATATTGCCTTTCTTCCAATATTTTTTGCTTACAAGTGCACACATGCCTCGGCGGCGCAGCTGCAGTTGTACTGCAGAGCAATTGTGCGCAAAGGACTTGATCAAGGTCCCAACACAGTGACTCCTTAAACGAGAGTTGAACCCGCACACTCAATGCACACTGAGCGTTGTGGGCCGACTGCTTTAACCAATCGGCCACCACACCATACTAAGCAACTGATGCCTTGTGCATTATTACAACGGTTCCATTGATGTATCTAAAGTAGAATACTATTGATTCGATTAAGAGCTAGTACATATTAAATTCAGCTTATTCTGAGATACAACCTTTTGCATTTGAGACAAGCTCCTGGCCTATATAAGGTCCTATACCTATGATGATAGTGTTTTACTCTGCCACTGTCTGGACTTTGACAGTGCCAGTCCCAAACCTGGAGAAAGGAGGAGGGCGACACCAAATCATCTTCGTTATGGAATGGTGTCGTTAAAAAAATCAACAACAAATAAGATGACAGTGCTACAGTAATCAGTAGATTAGCTAGTCGTGCAATTCCTAGTCGTTTGCCACATAAATACAATGGAAACCTTCAGCTCGTTTTTTTCTTTTGATTAGTATACAATGGCAGCCCTTTTCAACTTCATGGCTGAGTTTAAGTACAGTGATGTTGCATCAATCTCCTGTTGACTGTGTTGAGGGCTGCATAGTTCACTACCTAAGGATGAAATCGTTATATTCCAATATCCATTTACCCTTGCAAGGCATCTACCCATACAAGTGAACATAAGGACCGAGCTACTTTTTCCACGATACTTCAAGACTGGGAGGACGTCATAGGTACCTTCTGCTGTTTTCCAGTGCCTTTCCCAAAATCAGGCAGATTCAGACAGCTGCGTTTTGTCCTCGTAAAGATGCCCTACGGATGATATTGATTTTAAGAGTATGCTAACTTCAATTCCACTTTGATTTTAAGAGTTACATTTGTTGATGTTTGCCGTTCCTGATGAAACGTCGACTGGCAATGTGTCGAAAACATTTTTGCGGTGCTTGTAATTGTAAATCATGTTGTTCTGAGGAAGTTCTTGCCACTGTTGTTGCCAGCATTGTAGTACACAGTTGTCACCTTAGATTAACGAACCAGAGTTGCCACATCATAAATTACTTGAGCAGCGGTGTATCGACGACCAATACAGTAGGGTAGGGGAAAAGCTGGCTTTATGCACAGCGCACATGACGAAGACCACTGCAGTGGATTGAATTCACCCAAGGCTTGCTTGTTTAGTTGCACATATGCGACTGAAATGCCTTGAGCAATTGCTGACAGTGTGGATACTCCAGTGTCATCGATAATGACGTTGTGCTCACTGCTTCATCTCAGTCTTTGCAGCCGGTGGCGAGATAAAGGCTGAAAGCAACGCTTCATTTAATTACGTTTCTGGCTCGTCTATGTTGCTGTGTAATACGAGATGGCAACTTGGTTCCTGTGTCTTCTGAGTTTTTCTTCAATGTTGAATGTAGTCAGGCTGCATTTCTAAGTTAGAATGATCGCTTGCTTCACTGCCTTTCTGTATCTTACATATTTTATTTTCAACTTCGGTGAGATGGTTTCTGTTTTAGAGGCACGTTAATTAATTTGTGTCATAGAAAAACTGTAGTTAGGAAGTGGTTTGATTCGATGTTTAATTGACCATGATGATTTAGATAGAATGAGGATCATTGAGGATAGTTAGATACACAAGATATCATTTGATTTATAGGCCAAACATTTCTGCCGCACTAGCAAGGCCATGTATGTTCGATGTGAACAGATGCATCATGTGCTTGGTGCATCTAACTCTATTTGACGATGTTACAGACATTGCATAGAGTATACTCAGAGTATGCTCAAAGTGTATGTCGCTGCAACAAGGAACATGCAACAGGCTCAGAATATATATATATACTCTAAGCATGCCGTTACAAGCGTGACATTTTGTCATAGTGCAACATAAATAAAAATTTATAAAGCCCAATTTCAAAGAAAAACTCAGTCGGTCGCTCTTCTAAACCGAAAAGGGTTAAAATATAATTGACTTAAGGCACCTGCAGTATAGAGAATGAGATAGGCTGACTAGCTGAGCTCATGCTTTACGAGAGGGGGTTGTTTCAGGCCTCAGGACTGACAAAATGAATCATGTAGGCATCCACAAACTACTTATGGGGTGCATTATGACATACCTAGAAACAATTGTTTCAGGTGCCTCATTTTCGGACATGTGCTTTGAGCTGTAGCAATATTGTTGATGCCACTGCTATATTTGGTCCGATGCGATTGAGCTCTCTTTGGCAGTTGAACTTGAAACTACCCTTGATCGTCTCTCGACAACCCCTTTGACTTGACGCAGCACTCATGAATAAATTAGTGCTGGGCTTTGGATTGGTGCTTTAGAAATATTGGGAATCATCTGCTCACTGCAGTGGATATTACTATGTGCAGTCCAAGTTCGAGCCTTAATTATAGACTTTGTTGAAGTTCTGGGAGATAATCTCTCATTGCCAGCATAGAACAAACCATCCTCATAAAGAGATGCAGAGATATACACAGAGACACAAAGACATACACAGAAACATATGCACAATCACCCTAAAATGGTAAATGTGATTTGAGGATTTCTTCTGAAATACTCAAAGTCTTCCTCCTAGCTGTTTATTAAGTTGAAACACACGTTTTGTAGTTCTTCGTTTAGAAATGTTACAGCCATGCAGATTAGACTATCTTCTGATAAACAAGTTGGTTGTAATGGAGCCTTGTTGTTAGTAAACCATCAGATATGAATACAGCACTTCTAGAAGAGCTCTATAGATTCACTGCTCTGTAGAATGACATGGCTTTGCGGTCTGACGGAGCGTCCATTTTGCTGTATACATACGACTCCTTAGAGACAGACGTGACTCTGCAGTATGAAGGCGGTGATTTTAGGAACAAAACATCACATAAAATGCAGCATTATTATCAGTTCGAATGGAGTGAAAAGTTACGGAGATGACAGCAGGGCTGTATTTTGACTGGAGAATATTTCCTTTGCATATTTTTTACAGCTTTGCGAAGATTTGTTCAACAGAATAAACGATGGCAAAGGTCAAGTTCAGTTTTCTGTTGAGGTATGTTGCTCAATTCATCATATGGGTTTTCGACAGATTGGTGCCTGTGATGCTTGCTGTTTCCAAACACTTTGGATTGCATGTCTGAGCAATAAGAATGGCATTATCGAATTTTCTTTGTATTGCATGACATTTTCATTCTGGTTGTCTGGCTTCTCTTTGGAGCAATATAAAGGGTAGTGTCCTCAGATTTTTTTTACCTTGTGACGCCGCTTGGCCTGTTCTGCAAGCCAAATGATCCTTCCTGTATAATTGTCCATGTGCGTGTTGTTGCATGTCTACAGGCGATTATACCAGGTGTTACGGATAAGATGAGTTACACGCTATGTTGATGGGCGTTTCACATGAGTATGAATATGGGAACACAATGTGTATCAGCATCATATACTGGATTTAGGAGTTTCTCTATTAGTTTCCTGTTTCATCGTGATGTAGTTTGGAGTTTCCTATTATTGATTTTGGATAATATGTACATATAATATATATGAATACATATTTGAATATATATTCATATATTTTATATTATATGTATTATACACACACATATATGTATATGTGTGTGTATATATAATTATATAGACACAGTTGCACACACACATACATGCATTACATACATACATACATACATACTTACATACAAGGGCATAACCGAGTAGACAATTTCCACCGAGTACCGAATCCGAGTATTTGGATGAACTATTTGCCGGATCCAGGTACGAACCGAATAGTAGCGGCAAATCTGGCCAGCGAGTAGTGGTGGGGTTGGCCTTGAAAATTTGTTATGCAATAGTGGCAATACGCATGTTCCTCACATGATGTCCATTTAAAACATATTGAAAGATGTACAAAAATTGATCTTTTATCTTTCATTTGGTTCGCAATTGCGTATTTTGCTACCATGCAGCGCTACCACTACCAGCGAGTACCATCCGTAGGCAAAGCGTAGTTAACCTGCCATGTGCACAGCTACGGAGAACTATCTATAGTCAACGCAGAGTTAAATTAAGCAATCTCCTTCATATAGCGTATTGTCGCACTCTAGGCTATAACAATATATTTATTATTTAATAACTTTATTTGTGAAAAACCTGTAAAACCTTGTTATAAAATTTGAAAAATAAAGGTATCAACGACGTCCTTACTCTCTACTTTTTACCGGAAAGTGGGTGGAGCCAATTCACGCGGGAAAATTACTGATTTGGTTGCCGCAGGTCTGTGTAATGCAACCAAAAGAAATTAAAATGTATAAATTAACATCATTATTCTAAAGAAAATTCAATTGATCATTAAGTTCTTGCTTAATTAATCAATAACTTAGAAGTAAATCCGTTAGTCCTAAATTTATTTGATGAAAAAAAATTATTTTATAAAAAAAATTATTTTTAAATAAAAAGTTATTTTAAGCAATTTGCTGGTGTAATATTTGCCGAGGCGAATACTTCCGAATAGTCCAATATTCGGCGAGGCGAATGTCTGAGGCGATTTCCGGTTATGCCCTAATACATACATAAATACATACATACATACATGTGTGTGTGTGTGCATGCTTATATCTGGAAAATTCTATTGCCATTTTGAAGGCAGACGCTTTGTTGTGGTCTGTCCATCCTTCTAGAATATGCTGCATTATAACCTGCACTGTGAGCTTCTCTGCATTTCTCTCTCTCTGCCTCCTTTCTGCATATTATGCTTAGAGACCGTTTTGTTTGATGATTGTTTCATTGTGTTAGGTCGGGCGTGCCTCTGATGAGTCTCTCATGAAGTGGTGCTATATAAATTTGCAGTTGCTATTTGTTACTATTGTTATTGACCATTTTCTGGAAGGCTGCTTTATGCAGCAGCGTTCTTGGTAACCGAAGAAGGGCAGATGTTTCAGCGATTGTTATGTGGTCTCGTGCAAAGGATGAATGGTGACTGGGAAATGAAATATGTGATGTAGGAAATGGTGGAACGCTTGATAAGAGGAACAATAAATTTTGGAGAATGGCTCTATTTCGTATAAATATGTTGCCAGATTAATATCAGGCTCTGGCGGCATGTAATAGAGAAGTAAAGAGGGAAATGATTAAATGCATAAATCAGCCAAGGATCAGATTCTGTTTGGAAAACAGCTGGACTGTGTGTGTCACACAAAAACAGCCAGTCTGTGACTTTGAAGCCTAATAGGTTTAAGGTCTGAATTCAGCAGATGTTCGTACGTTGTCTGCAGGTGAGCTACATGGAGATATACTGTGAGCATGTTCGAGACCTGTTGAACCCCAAGAATCGGGGCAACCTGCGAGTGAGGGAACATCCGATTCTTGGTCCATACGTTGAAGATTTGTCGAAGCTGGCAGTGACATCTTTCCAGGACATCAATGAACTTATTGACGAGGGCAACAAAGCCAGGTTACTGTACTTTCAGGAAATTTCTTACATAGGAACTTTAGTGTTGAAATATGTGATGACATTTCCTGCCTGTATAAATGAGGGATGAACCGAGTTTGAATTTCTTGCTGAGCCCTAGTACCGAGTTTTATGAGCTGAATTTTGCCGAGTCCGAGGCCAAGTCTGAACTTCTAATATTCAAAAAGAGTCTCATTCTCTTGATTTTTAGATTGAAAGTTAGCAAAATTTTTGTGAATTTTTAGCTTTGCCTTAGTTTTGTTGTAGGAAGTAGTAATTTGTGTGTGCTAATTTTAGCAGTATTTATGCTTTTAGTTAGGTCGATTGTCATTTTATAAATTAAAAAATCCGATTTTCGTTTCAGAACAGAAAATCGGAAAGATTAAAAGTCGGACCCATTGTTTTGCTGAGTCTGAGTTTTGCCGAGTATTACAAAGCTTGGCCGAACCTAGTTTCCTAACCGAGTTTTGGTTCATCCCTAGTGTAAAATTTATTGAAACCGTTAGGTAGTTTCCTTTAATGACGAGCTGCATTGGTTTACCAGTTGCTTTAAGTACACTGTAGCCATTAAAGTGTTAAGAGTGTTACCAATGTCTGGGATCTTGGCACACATGTGTAATTTATGATGTGGTATAATCTGTGTGATATATAACTTGGGCATTGCATTCAGAAAAGAAGTTGTCGATTGTTATTTTTAGCCAAGACGACTGTCAGAGTGACATGCTTGAAAATTGCTTTTGCATTTGTTTTTCATCTATGAAGATATTTCCCTTGAGAACTAAGGATGTATTATTGACTTGTGATTGTCTGGGCTGCTCTTATGCAAACACTCTTAGGGATTCATCTCGACTGTCAAATATCTAATTCACTGGTTCCCAGCCTTTTTCAGAGCAAGGCAACCATACTAAAGGCATTCAGCCAACATCATCTGGTCTATATGTAATTGATTTTTCTTCTTATCGTTATCAAGTATTTATAAAGCGCCACTTTGAAGTCAGAGGCGCTCCCTCTATCCCTCCCTACCACCAACAGTCCATCCCTTTCATCATCCTTCCCTCCCTTTTCTCTTTGTTTTCATTTATTATATGGCTTCAATAACACATTGTGATAAATACAAGGCATCAGTTGATGTCTCACAAACTCCTATCCATGATTCTGTCAATGGCTAGGCAGCAGGAAACTTTCTAAGAGACTAAGCACACCGAAACAGTTAGGATATTTGTTCATTAGCTTTTTAGAACTTCTTTATGTAGCTCTGATGCATTCTCTTTATGTGTCTTACATCAGAGTGAGGCTCATAAGCAACTATCTGAAACAGGTTGAAAGATATCCAGGCAAGTGTACACATATTAAATCGATATAATACGTGTTGCCTTAGCATGATTTCATGATGTGATGTTGCTTTCTCTAGACGTCATTCCTCTCGATATGAATTAATAAATATTTGGTTTTCGCAGGACGGTTGCCGCTACGAACATGAATGAGACAAGTAGTAGGTCACACGCCGTCTTCACGATTGTCTTTTCACAGAGGTGCCTGGATGAACTGACAGATCATACCACTGAAAAGGTAAAACTCTCACATGCTATATACATACATACATTATTATTATTATTATTATTATTATTATTATTATTATTATTATTATTATTATTATTATTATTATTATTATTGCAGCAGTTTTATATAGCGCCCCTTCAAGGTATTCTCCTCAGAAACGCTCCCAGCCCAACCACGGTCAAACAGAACAGTCTTAAGGCCGGAGAAAAACAGAGCAGATTGGCCTATTGGTGGGAGGCGCAATGCTACTGGAAGGCCATTCCAGGTCACCGGACCAGCCAGTGAGAAAGCACGGCGCTGTCGGATAGCAGTCCTCGCACGGGGAACAAGCAACTCCGCTTGCGCAGCAGAGCGCAACAAACCACGGCGTCCAGCAGTGGCAGCAGAGTTCAATCAGGTAGAGGGGCGCCAGGCCCTCAATGCAGCGCCGTACCAGTGCAGAGACATGGTAGGCAATGCGTTGTGGGTAAGGGAGCCAGTGCTGGACATCACGCATGTACCCATAGACTTGGTCAAACCTAGGGATGCGGCCCACCAGTCGGGCGGCCAAGCGCAAGACCCTGTCAAGGCATTTAAGCCGGCACACCGGGAACCCATCATAAATGGCGCTGTAGTAGTCTAGGCGGGAGACTAGAAAGGAATGGACAAGCGTAGAAGCAGCGTCTTGGGAGAGGGAGCGGGATACCACCCTAAGTTGCCAAAGCTGGTAGTAACAGCTACGACAAAGCTGACTGATATGCTGGACAAAGGTAAGCTCCTGATCCAAGGTTACCCCCAGGTCTCTGACCGAGGACGAGAAGGTTAGGTGCGGATACCTCAAAGCAAGGGACCCAATATCTATTTTTGCTAGCTGCTGGCGGGTGCCAAGCCATATGAGCTGTGTCTTGCTCGGGCTAAGTCGTAGACAATTTGACGACATCTAAGCCTGGAGGTTCTCAGTAGCTTTGGTGATTGCACCCACAGCCAAAGTCGCCTCCCCCGCCAGACAGTGAGCATATGCTTGGATGTCGTCAGCATAAGATTGGTTGAGAACAGCCTCTGCTGCGAGCAGAGGTCCCACGCCAGCAGTAAAGACTATGTACAGCAGAGGGCCAAGGACGGAACCCTGGGGCAGCCCAAATGGCGCAGGAACCCATGGAGACCTAGTGGAGCCATGTGCCACCATAAGAGAGCGGTCCTGCAAGAAGGAAGCAAGCCAGTCAAAAGCATTGCCAGAAAGTCCAAAGAGACAGATAAGCATTTTAAGAGTATCTTATGGTCGACTGTGTCGAATGCGGCACTCACATCGAACAGCGCTAGGAGGGTGACCTGAGATTTATCAATAGCCCCATAGATATTAGATAAGAGGCAAACGAGCAGGGTTTCAGTTGAGTGGCCCTTACGGAAGCTGGATTGGTAGGTTAGTAGACCATTTTTGTCCAGATATTGTGTCAGTTGGGTAGCAACCAGCTTCTTAATGGGCTTGGACAAAAATGAAATATTGGCTATAGGCTTAAAGTTTGACGGCTCAGTTACGTCAAGTCCTTCAAGGCCTTCAAGTCCCTCAAGGCCTTCAGTGCCGGAACAAGAATTGACCTCTACTGGGAAGCAGGGAGGACGCCTTCACATAGTGAACGGTTACAAAGTACGGTAAGAATCGGCAGAAGGGTGTTAACGAATTCCTGGAGAATGAACGTTGGCAACAGGATCAAGGTTTTCGGTGCTGATGCTAGGATAGTCTGCCGCAGCTCGTTACTCGTGACCGGGCTTAAGATGGATAAGCCACAGGTTGTAGGTGGGAAGATCGGCGGTGGGCAGTCAGCCGTAGCCTCACGTACGTTTCGGACCTTGGTCATGAAGGCCTCTAGGAAGGCGTCGGCCGTGAAGAGCGGTGCAGCCGATCATGGCCCTGGACGGGAGCGACCCAGGATGTCATTGAAGGTCGTTCAGAGCTTCTTTGGTTCCCCGGAGTGAAGAGCGATTTTACGCTCTCAGTAGCTCTGCTCTTTCTCTCTGTATTGCCAATGCATCCTCCGGACATACTTCACCCAGGCCGAACGGTCATCTGCTGATTTCGTTCGCCTGTAGCGCCTCTCCAGACGACGAGCGTTTCGCCGATATGTGCGACACTCGGCGTCAAACCAAGGCGTCAAAGCCGAGCGACGCGTCTTCGCTGTTCGTGCCGGGAGGAGGGCGTTTACGAAGTCGGTCAAGGATGACCCTTAGATAGCAAAGAGGTCGGAAGTTGAGACGTCAGTGAAGGAGGCCGGGTCAGCAACAGCGGGGATGCTTTCCAGGGCCCGACGAAAGTCATCACGGTCCAGCGACTTCCAATCCCGGATTTGCCCCTTGACGCGTACAGGTGCCTCCCAGAGAAACGGCACCGTGGCAACGACGATGGTTATAACCGTCAGTGGGCCTCGAGGCGAAGCTACAGAGACAGCCAAAGCCTTGAAGCTGGTAGGAGGGTTTGGTATCTTCACACTTCGCGTTGTCAGACAATTCCGATGGTAGATGACAAGGCCGCCACTGCGTCGATCCCCAACCAGAATGCCCGGACGTGAACAGTCCACATAGGAGTATCCCTGCGGCGACGATCGGCGCAGCGCTACACCAGTTGCAGAGCTCTGCCATGACTCCGTGACAAAGAGAAGGTCGAGCTCTTCCGAAAGGATAATATCGGCCACGGCGGTGAATTTGTTTCGCAGCGAGCGGACATTCCACGTCGCCAGACGAATACCGCTTGGAGGAGATGAGGATGAGTCATTAATGGGCGCCGGCACGGTGGGGGGGGGCCGGTTCATGAGAGGGCGGTAGACCTACCCGATGTCGCCTCCGCGCTTGCCACCCCACAGCAGGCCACCATATTCCACAGAGGAAAAGGATTTTCCTAGTGGCACGAGGTATATGGAATCGTTGCGTGGAGAAAGTACGGATCCAGTCAGAGCTAAACATAGGTGTGGGTACTGTGGCACCCTGGAGGCCGTCTGGTCGGCCGTACACGACCGAGCGAGCCTCGGCCGTCGAGCGAGTCGCAGATGCTGCCTCTCCAATCGGCATACTTCAACAAACATACAGGTAGCGTGAAGTGCAGTATGTACTGTACAATCATTGAGAAAGTTGTATCAGAGGACGTTACGGTATAACGACGGACGCACAAGACTGTCTAGCGTCGAGATAATCCTCTCACTTCGATAAATATGGATACAAAATCCACATCCAGAGTCTTATAAAGTGAAGTTTGGCGAAAAGGAGCAGTTTTAATGACATTAAATAACAATAATGTTACGACCGAATTGAACTGGTGTAAACACGCCGAGGCGCCATCTGCTGTTAGCCATGTATATGATTCATGCATATTTTATATCTGTTTTGTTTTAATTTATATGTAAATATCTGTTTTATTTTGAGTACTTGTCGAGGTGGATGCTACAAATGTACAAAAAATGCTCTGCTTGATCGCTCAGCATGTAAATGGCTGTTATATATATCTCCCACAGGTTTGAATTAATCCCTCCCAATGGAGGGGTCAGCCACACGGATCCTTCTTCTCCATTTGACTCTGTTGCCAGTGTCTTCCATTTTCAATTTTAGAGTCTTCAGGTCCTTCTGTATCATATGTTTCCATCTCTATCATTAATATCAATATAAATATAAATTGCTGTCATATCTTGTATCATAAGAGCTCATGGCCACCTTAACCGTTGGCTGTCTTCCTAAATTGCTTCTAATTTCACCGAACCTGTTTAAAGGATTTGTTGTCATTTGCATTAAAATGCACTTAGCAGCGGGTCATCTAATTCTGAGAAAGTATTAGAAAATGTCTGCTTGGCTAGACGTTGTCCTGGATTATATATGTCTGTCTCCAATATTTAGTATATTCATTAATTCATTACAGAAATTTATATAGTGCTCCTTCAAGTTTACTACTGAGGAGCGCTCCCAACTCAACCTCTGCTGAAGAGAACAGTCCTAAGGCTAGTTAGGCTACTATAAAGCGTATCTGAGTGGACCCTAGGCATAAGACACAGTGATACTGGGTGCCCATTTTATGCCATCGGGTATATGGGTTATGATCATCCTTCTCTTAATTGCCAATTGACCTTAACAATTATTTATTGTAATGTATTTTTATATTCTGCATTAGTTGCTGTTGCATAAGAACTATGAACAACGAGACGTTCTTGGCCTGAAAGCCATTTATTATATTACTGCATTTAAGACATAAAGTTGACTTATAATTTCCTGGCATGTTTTGATTGCTATTGTTATGAATCTTATAACTGTGGACCGATATGTCATTTTTCTTATTAATTTATTATATGTTTTTCTGTCTGGAACGCAATTGCAGATTATTTATGTATTGTCGATCCTTTCTGCGTCCTAGGTTCAAACTCTGCTGTGCCATGTTGGAATGACACATTGCTCATGTGAAACGTTTTTATTATTACGAATACAATGCTACAGGATGTTGTAATTGTAGTAACAGATTTTTATAGCTCCTCTTCAACAGAGTCTCATTGGAGGTGCTCATTATTTTATTACAATCTTATTGTAATCTGATGTTGACAATTGTTAGTTATAAGTTGCTTCTAGGATGTGCTAACGATGTTAATATTAGCACATGATCTATAAGTAAAGTTTTTCACATTTTGTTGTGATTTTGTGCTTAAGCAGGACTTATAAATGAGGTTACAAGGGCAGATGACTCTGAGAATTTGTATTGACAGAACATGTAATTAATGAGTAATAACTTTAACTTGCAGTGCAGTTGATTCTTATCTACATTTACATCATATTCTAGATTGATAGTTTGTTCTAAGAAATACCAAGACACCAAGGCATTTATCATATAAAAACGAGGATAATCGTTAGGGCATTTTCTATGAAAAATCTTGAAATAATAAAATATGATGGATTAAATAAACTGAGGTTCGTTAACGCAATCATTCATTTCTTACGCTTCTCTATTGATGGTAAATCTAGGAGACATTGTTCTAGGGTTGAATGGTTCTGCAACTCGAATAGTCTTGGGCATTTTAATAGAGTTACGATTTACGATTTTACAGGTCAGCAAGATCAGCCTGGTTGATCTGGCAGGCAGTGAGCGTGCAGATTCAACGGGAGCCAAAGGTACCCGGCTGAAGGAAGGTGCCAATATTAATAAATCACTCACAACACTTGGTAAAGTGATTTCAGCACTGGCAGAAGCGGTGAGCTGCTGTCATTACCTGTTTCTTTGTACATCCAAATGTATGTCTGTGTGCTGTTATATATGTTTAATCATTCTCTGTGTGGCATGAATTGTCCCTGTTCATCTTTGTTCATCTCTGTGAGGTATTTTGCATCGCTCATTGATTTCATTTTGGCATTTAATGTACCTCATTGTATAAGCAACTGGTTATATTGTTACCCATCCACCACGCAAACATCAACATCGGGACAATGTTAGACATTGTTGGAACGTTGGTTGGACGATGTTGGACAATGGACATTGTTCAGACAATGTTGAACAGCATTGGGCATATTTTTGGACAATTCTAGGCAGTTTTGGAGCGACATTCTCCTGTGTGTCTGTGTGTGAGTGAGTGTGTGAGTGAGAGTGAGTGAGTGAGTGAGTGTGTTGTGTTGGCTGGTAATAATGTGCTGAGGTATCTGGACATTTGATTGACACCTTTCAGTGAACCTTGCAGATGCAATATTCCTCTGTGAGCTATACTTTCATTATTTTTTTTATCTTCTTCTCTCCATCCGTTTTCATCTCATAGTGTCTATCTCTCTGTATTTTTCCTTTGGTTTCCTCTATTTCTGTGCCTTCCACGTTGTTCTAGTGTGCTTGTGTCCTCTAGTATTACATGAAAATGGATGAAAATCATGAAAATTTCATGAAAATTTACTTTTTGCTTTTTCTTTACTTTTTCCTGTGTTTTTCTCCCTTTTTTGCATGTCTCTATCAATTTTCCTTTGCTTCTGTCAGTCTGTGTGCCTGTCTTTCCACCTATATGTCTGCTTTTCTCTGCTTTTTTGTTTCTGTGTGTCCTCTGGCAAATGGCCTTCCACTCGCTCTCCTTTAATCTTATTTCATGCATAATTCCAGTTTTCTCTCGTCTACTATTCTGATTGTTGCTGCTTGTTTTTTGCTTGGCTTAAAATGGCAAATTCTTGATTCAGTAGACCTGAAGGCAGCTGAGCATTTGGAAATAATGACCAACCAGACGGTCATGAATTTTTGCCGTTTCAGAGGATTAGACCGCTGTAAGCGGAGACGATTTTTTGCAAACTTTTGTGATGCAGTTATTTCTCATTTTGTGTTTTTTCGCTGTTTTAGAAGATTGAATATTTGAAGGCAGAGAATTTTTTAACATTTTTATTAGGAAATTATTTCTCATTTGTATATTTAGGTGTTATGGGAGCTTTTACCTTAAGTGCTGTTGGGAGAATGGATGGAAGTGAGTAAGCAAATTGTGCATTTGTACCAGTTTGTGGCCACTTAGGAGTATTAGTGTATGGGAAACATGTGAGTAGTTGATCTTATGGTGACTTGCAGATGTCCATGCAGCCTCATTCATCGGATCAACACTAAGCTTGTGCTGTGAAACTGCTGGTCAGCTATAAGTCCAATGCTGTGGGTCCAATCTTATAGGTTCAATGCTATTGGTTTAACGCTAGCCTAATGAGAATGTCTCTCAGAGGCACCATTTCTGATAGTCATAATCTGATGATTATAAAATATATGTGCAGTTATTATTATATTATGCAATTATAATATTTTGCAACAGGTTTTTTATTGATGATAATAAAATAATAAATTGATTAATTAGTAATACATTTTGTTATGATGAGTGCTGCAGGAATGGTTAATATGCTGGTTTGTTTCTTATATTATTTTTTTCATGAAAGGTAATTATTTTTATTTGGTGCCTACCCAAGTTGATTAGTTTTGTTGATATTGATAAAATACGAAAAATATGTTAACAAATAAATAGTGGTGGTTGTTGCGGTTTAATGACACTGTGGTAACAAAGACCATTAGCGTTGCCCTCCTTCTTTATCCAGGCTTGGGACAGGCACTGAGTACAAATAATATTTTTATTGCTTGAAGTGGTTGGGCTTTGTTGATTTTTTTCTTGTGGAAATGGACAACAGAATGTGATTGCATTGAAATGTCAGCATTTATTTGATTGACATTGCTTGCTCCGTTTAAATACACCGTCTCTTTTGGAAGAGACTTTTGATGATGGATCTGCAAAGGGTACACTTCATCCTGTTCCCGACATTGTTGCAGTTATTAGCATCTTATTAGCAGCTGCATTTGTACAAAGACCTGCGGTTCTGCATTTTGGTACATTATCTATTGATGATTTTAGCATTATTATGTTTATATGGTCTTGCATTATTATTATTATGATTATTATGATATCATTGTTATTGTTGTCAGTCTCAAAGCCAATTGAATAAGAAGAAAAAGAAGACAGATTTCATTCCCTATCGCGATTCGGTCTTGACCTGGCTGCTCCGAGAAAATCTAGGTTAGATGTTTTATTGACACGATTTGCATGATATTCTGCTTCCCTTATGCGTAACATAGATAGGCCGCAAAATTAATGGTTACGCATTCCACGGAATTCGCTTATAAGGGAATAAATTGTGTTTTTTGTGATTTATGGTTGATTGAGGTATGTTTGCTGGAACAGCACAGGCCATGTGAGTCAAAGGGTTAATGTGCGGCCCAGTGACG
Source organism: Bimastos eiseni (assembly GCA_959347315.1). Lineage (NCBI taxonomy): Eukaryota > Metazoa > Annelida > Clitellata > Crassiclitellata > Lumbricidae > Bimastos > Bimastos eiseni. The sequence goes on along the minus strand of OY365821.1, from coordinate 14,523,859 downwards.
TTTATAGCACTGGGACAAAAGGGACGAGGCTCGACATTGAAATGGAGTATGTGGTAAGTGTCTTGCATTATTGAGTGTCATCGTCGAGAGGAGTGCCTTTGAATGCTTCTAAGAATGCGTAGAGGAACACTTGTAGTGTGTTTAGAATGCTAAAACATCTGCTCGGCAGAATCTGTGTCGACCTTGAGATCTCGATTAAAGATCTGCCCACTCCTGGACTCATTTGTTGTGGTATTTCCCTCTTGGTTCTTAACTGGATTTGCCATGGATTAGTGATTCATGCATGCTGATTTGGCTTATTAACGATTATTGACTGATGCCTTGTGAATTATCTGATGGTGCTATAAAAATTCTCTATAGTAGTATTGATATATATATATATATCTATTCATTTATTCAGTCTTATTATGTTGTGAAAATGAAGTAGGTTACATACTGGGAGAAGATCTAGAATTATATACATACATATATATATATATATATCTATTCATTTATTCAGTCTTATTATGTTGTGAAAATGAAGTAGGTTACATACTGGGAGAAGATCTAGAATTATATACATACATATATATATATATATATATATATATATATATATATATATGGTCTGTGCTAGTAGATTGGTAACAGCCTCAAACAAAGAGTGCTTGATCGACTGCATAAGCTATACATACCATCTGCTCTGAGTGTAGAGACCTGTCCTCTTTGCTCATTGGAGGAATTCTTCCATGCAGTTGTGCTCTTTTCCACTCATTAGCAGCCATATGTGAGATGTAACTGATTTTGTGTGGACTCTAACTGATGGCATATGATGTTGGACTTGTCACTTGTGTGGTCACTAAAATTATTAATTAATACCTGTGACTGAAGACTTAATTAACTGCTTTGCATCATTTTTAATGCTAGATCTAGTATTTGTATTGGCATACAGTAAGTTTTTAAGATCTTGTACTAGTATTTGAGAGCTGAACACTGGTGTGTGACAGCTGAATACTTATAGGAGAGCTTCCTGGGTCTGACGATGCCTATTGGGCCTTGCCGCTGCCTACCTTGTCGAGCTCTGTAACCCCCACCCTTTGTGTTCAGAGCTGGCACTCCCTCTGCTCAGCTGAAGGAGGTTTCATCTATGTTATTCTTGCTCGCATCTCCACCAGGCAGAGCCGTGCCTTCTCAGTGGTAGGCCCTTGATTTGGAATGGCCTCCCTTTGACACTCCACTTCATTTCTAGAACCCCTTCTCAGGCATTCCTCTCTCATCTTAAGACGTTTTATTTGGCCATGCTGGGGTTGGGAGTGCCTCTAAGTAGTCCCCTTGAAGAGGCGCTTTATAGATTCTCCTCGTAATGAATTACTGAACTTTTATATGAGTGCCGAGTACTTGCATGCAGGTACTTTTAAGTCACTTACAATAACGCATGATTTTGCAGCAATTAAAACTACGAATTATGCGCATGGCTATGGGGTACTTGTTTTGACCTTTTGGTCTTGGAAATCAACTTTGGCTATTCAGTGATAAACTGTTGATGCAGTTCCATTGCAAGGATTGTTGTGATGAAATTGCCACTTCGCTGAGCAGAAAGCATTGCGCAATTTGCATGGACTTGCATTGCACCAAATGACCTCAATTGTGATCATTGCCTTCCCTGGGCAGGCGCTCTAGGTGTAGCATTTATCCACGTCATAAGTGTTCTGTTTCCGGGTCTGCACTGGGGCATGTATGCAAAGACTCTAGAACGGATGCTCTGAACGAGCAAATGATTGTACGGATGATTGTGTGAATGGGGTGGGAGTGAGTGGCTAATTTGAATAAAATTATTACATTTTTTATTTATATTATTATTGTTTGTGGGGTTTCTTTTGGTATTCATATTTGTATTATTTTTATTATGATTGTTTCATGTGCCTAGGTTAAAGTATCCCTTGGGAAATTCAGCATTATTTAAAAGCACAGAATTATCTTAAATGAGCCCCATGCATTAAGGTCTGAGTTGGTGAAGTACCCCTACTGTGAGAGGCCACTGGGTTAAATGCTGCATGGTCAGGACAAGACGTTGGGGTAAGAAGGTTGTTTAGCAAGTGTCCTCCACATTGTTCCTGAGTTTCTGTGCTAGAGCAAAGAGGTCATGGGTGAGTTGCAAAGTCACCTGTGCAGTTGACAGATGGGAACCCCAGCCTGAGGCTGATCACCCTCTGACCTAATTATTATTATTATATTATGAATTTATTAAGTGCCTCTGTGTAATGACAAGACATCAATGATATAAGTGATGAGACTGAGTAATTGTCATTCTGTCATTTAATCTTGGCATTTAGAAGTCTGTGCTCTCAGCAGTTTGAGTTGAAAACCTGTGTCCCATGCTGAGTGAATGAATGAGTGAATGATTGAGTGAATGAATAAATGAAGGAGTTCATGAATGAGTGAATGAATGAGTGAATGATTGAGTGAATGAATGAGTGAATGATTGAGTGAATGAATGAGTGAGCAAGTGAATGATGGTTGGTGAATGCCTGTCGATTTTCAGGTGGCAACTCGAAGACTTGTATGATAGCTGCTCTCAGCCCTGCCGACATAAACTACGAGGAAACACTTAGCACGTTAAGGTAATTTCTGTTACCTCTGCTCAGATAGCAGATACACTTTGAATGTATAAGTTAGAAATTCACTCACTTGCTAGCACTTGTCGTTTTTAATTCTTTGTGTTATTGTAATTTTTCTACTTTAATGATAGATTCACTGATTTTTTTTATCCCTCCGGACTGAAATGACTGTTTATGATTGTCCAACAATATGTATGTCTTATTTTTCATCTATCTTGGCTTGATAAGCTTAATTGAAAATGATGCATTGGTAACACTGAGTCAATATACGAGATATGTAAGAGTTTATGCAATTGAATGTGCAGTGGGCAATGTTCCAATTAATTCAGAGGTTAGCTCTTTAACTTTTTGTGCTATAATTTCCTCAAATGCAGAAAATCATTTTATTCATGAAGACTTTGATGCAGTTTTGGATTGATGTTGTTTAATTGAAAGTGCTTGTAAGCAGTTTAATTGAAGTGGCACTACATAAATTACCTGATCGCATTACTGTTGAATTATGCATATCATATTGTATAGCATCTAGGTAATAGGTGGCACTTGACAGGAGCAATATATATTTTCCTACATGTTTCGTTATGAGTGCCGACATTCAACAGGATCCCGGGCGCAAATGTGGAAGAGGCGCAAATTTCAGGAGGGAATAAAGTGCACTATTTTCAAAATGTGGGGGTGCCAAATTGATGCTACACACAGAGTGCAATTAGCTAGGCACAGGGTGCAATTATAGCTCGGTGCGGCCCTGACATTTAATAAGACTAGCTTTTTAAACTTATATTGTGAAGTTAATAAATTGATTCCAGCACTTACTGCACTCCCTATAAAGTCAATGACACAGACATGTTGACATTTAGCTTTTGATCGTTCGTTTAGAAGTGTTTATGTGATTGGTGTTCGATCAGTTGAATGATTGGCTTTTTTATCTGAAGGTATGCAGATCGAGCAAAGCAGATTTTGTGTAAGGCAGTTGTAAATGAGGATCCGAACGCACGTCTCATTCGTGAGCTTAAGGAAGAGGTCGAGATGCTCCGGAGGCTGCTGAGAACCGAAGGCATTGAGCTCGAAGCTGGTTAGTTTTCGTCATCGTCTTCGTCACATTGAAAGGGAGCAAAAGCAATTTGTCTGGGGAAGAATCGATCGACGGCTAATTTTGTTGAGGGCGAGCAACGCTTTTCATTAGATTGACGCAACCCGATTTGCATTTTCTGGAGACCTGCTGCCCACTAACCAGTGGAGTGACTGGAGGCTTGAGGCCCTTGAGTACCCAACGCTTATCAGGTTTATTTTCTCGTGGGTGAAATTAAACTGGAGCTGTTTTTTTTATTATGCAGTCTTTTCATCTAATAGTTTTGGATGGTGATGTACTATATCTGTGTATGTCGTAGTGACTATGTCAAGATTAATTCATTCACTGGGTCCATAGGTGGCCCATGTTGTGCCACTGGTGGCATATGGTGACCATGTAAGGGTCCAATGAATCTTGCTGTCATGGTAGGTATTTCACAAAGAACATATGGATAATTTAATTTTTATGTAATATGAGAGTTGATCTAGTTTCAAACGATGAGGACTGATGGACGCCTTTAGATTTTGAGTCTTCCAGTCGCCTACAGGTTTTCATGTAATTCCCATGTATACTCTGGTGCATAAATCTTGGCACCTATGTAAAGTAAAGTAGCTCTCTACTAACACTGCTATATAAAAAGTTGTATTACAATTACAATAGTGTTTTACTTGTGTTCCATGGTTTCTTGGTGTTTGCATGCATAGGAATGTCAAGTTTGTCTGCTGAGAAGCTCATAGAGGATGAAGATAAGAAACGCCACTCATCCGGAACCATGGATCAGAACGAGGACACGGCTGAGCGATTAAAGATGACTGAGAAACTTATATTGGAATTGAACGAGACGTGGGAAGAGAAGATTCGAAAGTCTGATGAGATTAGAAAACAAAGGTAGTCCACTGTCTGTCTCTGAGTCCTACTGTCTCAAGGATTCCCAGCTAAGTTATTGGAAATGTGCATTGGATTGACTTCACTTGTTCTCTAACTACCCTTGCATCACCTCATTGCCAATATTTGGATGTTGCCCCATTATCTTATTGTATTGTATTGTGTTTAAACATTTCTAGAGTGCTTCTAGTAGGGTGAACCGTTCAGAAGTGCTGCCAGTGCACAAGTCCCCGCAAGAAGAAGTAAGTTTTGAGAAAACCAAAAGAGGATGAGAGACTGCCAGATAGAATTTTAGAGCGAACCGATGGAGAAAACCTATTCCACAGAGAGGGACCGATTGAAGCAAATGATTTTGTGTCTCTGCTGGTCTAAAATTAACTCTCGATAGAGTTTCTGCAATTATTGGATCCGTCGTACAAATTTCGAGGCCCTTAGACCTATACTAATGACTACCCATGCATGCTTTGTGCATGGTTTTCACCGAGAACTGGATACATTACTTTATACAAATCCTATCCTGATACATCCTTTTCCATTACATCTCTTGCCACTCAGCTTACTCTTATTTTGAACCCCATCCTCCATGTAGTCACCTGACTGTCTGCCTTATCCTTTGATCTTGACCTGCAAAGCAGGTCTCACCTTGCCTGCCTATGAAGTTTGTTTTGACCGAGCATCTGTAAATAAGCTGGTTTCAACATTTTAGCTGTTTTAGCTGCTGTAGAAATCTCTAGATTATGATCCTACTACCTACCTCACTTGCCTTTCTTTTCTCTGCAATCATTATCTTAGTTTACTTATCCTAAAGAGCCTTTCCTTACAACTCAAGTCATGTGGGTCGCAATGACAGGCTTGCTAGTTGATCATTGTTTGGAAGTGTTTTTGGCACATGGTATTTGATCTTGAATTCTTATTTTAAACTATTTATTGGTTTCTTTTGTGCTTCACAGGGAGGCAATGTTGGCTGAAATGGGAATAGCATTGAGAGAGGACAGCAGCCTAGTGGGGGTCTATTCACCTAAGAGGGTAAGGAGTGTTCGACATTTCCTTCATAAGCAGTTGTTCGTAAAATAATTCTTTGCAAGGAACTATTCTTCATAAAACGGTTAGGGTTAGAATTGTCTTATGAATAATTGTTTTACGCTATATAGCTGTTTATGAAGAATTTACCTATAACGGAGGGTAAGTACTTTATGCTATCATAGCTTGTCATACCATATATTTACCTTTTTGAAATGTTATGGGACACTAAATAGATGTTCAGATAATGCATACATATAGCTTACCCTCTGAACTTTACCTTACCTAGCTTTATCTTATCTTGCCCTACCAATCATGACTCATCTTATTCAGTCTTACCTTGTCTTTCTGTACCAAACCAGATCTGACGTTACCTTAACTTTCCATACCTCCCTTTGTCTTGCATTTCTTATGCCTTATACCTGACATTACCTTATCTCTGCATACCTGATCTTGCCCTAAAATCCTTATACCTGACATTACCGCTACCTTATTATCTTTCTATACATTACCTTACCTTAAATTTCATATACCTGACATTTCCTTATCTTTCCAAACCTAACATACATTACATTACCTTTTGTTACTTTACCTTAGCTTTTATCATGATTATGCCAAAGGTAACCGTAATTCCTTCCTGTTACAGACTGCTCATTTGGTGAATCTGAATGAAGATCCGTTTATGTCCGAATGTCTCCTCTACTACATCAAGGAGGGTAAAACGCTCGTAGGTCGTCCACACTCATCTGTCGGACAAGACATCCAGCTCAGTGGAACCAGTATACTTGATCAGCACTGCATTTTTGACAACGATGGAAGTAAGTAGCCTTTCACTGATTATTATTATTATTATTATTGTCTTTGTTGTTATTGTATTAATATTATTACTGTCATAGGTTTTCGTCCACATCGGGCTGAACGAAAGAGCCTCTGAATGCCACTGCATTAAAACGTTGTGTACAAATAGATAGCCATTGAAAAAGATGAGTTGTTTCGTGGGGGTCTTCCGTTGCCTATGTCATACGGCAGCCCAGTTCTTGTAGAAACTCCATTCCGGTGCGGTTTATGGGGCCAGTGATTCAATGGCCACTGGCACAAAATCATGCGTGGTGGGGAGGGATGAGTATTTTATGCACTTTCGTTCTGCGGCATGTTCTGCTGCTCCACCGGCTGTTGATGCTGTCAGGTGTACATAAGAGGATGCGCATGTGTGAATGGCTTTAGTGTCCCATGCTAGGTGTCTGCCTCTCACCCATGGGATTAATGTGGCGCCATCGGTGCAGATCAGTCTCCTTGGTTCTCTTGAGCTCGGAATGTCCGCTTTCAAGAGAGCTCTCCAGATTATTTCATTGATGGCAGAGTGTCGTGCTGCTCTTCCCATTGATCTTCTGCAGACCAGACCGTGATGTCTGATTATTATTATTATTAGTTCTTTTTCCCAAGGTAAACAGGAACCCTCTAGGACTTACATATTGCTAACTGTTGATGCATTTTGTCTGGAAATTACCCTACTCATCGTTGGCAAAGTGCCCTGACACGCAACCATGTTAGAGCGTTGTATTATTATTATTATTTAAACTACAGCTGCACAAAAGAGCCTCTGAAGGCAACTGCGTTGAAGCGCTGGATGCAAACTGACAATCGTTGAAACAAGTAGCTTGTCTCTCTAGGGTCTCTGGTGACATGTGTCAGAAGGCGATCCAAGTCTTTGATGAAGTGTATTCCTTCGTTGTTGACTGGACCCATGGTCTCAAAGGCCAATGGAATGAAGAGATAGCTGACAGCGAGCTGACTGTACTTGATGGTCTTCCTGGTGGTAGCCACCTCCGCTGCAGCCTCCACTGAAGATGACATCGCTTGGAGATATGATGGAGCCACGGTGTCAATCACTGTCGCATCCCATATCAGGTTCCGTCCTCTTCTCCAAGGGATCAGCGTCAGACCATCAGGGCGTTTTCCGTCCGTTCTGGAGAGTCCCGGGGGTTCCTTAATGTTTGGGAAACCAGCGCGTGTGAGGCTACGACTGATTATGTCGTTTAATGCTGCGTGCCTGGCGAACCGCCCTGGTCCAAGACCACAAGAAAGCCCGTGTGCTCCTTCCGCATTGACTCGTGACCAACATGGGCATACATGTGGCTCACAAATGCGTGTCCCCAGACGGAGACCCACCGCTATTGTGACAGCTTCGTCGTCTAGCCGAAGTCCACATGAAGTGATTGGTAGGGCAAAGAGCCAGTCTCCGGCATGCAGTGCTGCGGCTGCCTTGAATCGCGCCTGATGGCATGGGTCGGTTTGGGCAGTGCTCAGCTCGGCAGCTGCCTTCTGCAGTAGCGGCTTGTCCCAGCTTGATTGCTTGTGTGCTGCATCATTGACCGGATGCATCATTTGGCTCTCGGTGCACCACAGATGTTCCATCTTCTCAAGCAGTCCGTCGACGTCGGACCAGGTGCTGCCTAACATGGAGGACTGCAGTGGTCGGGTGCTCGCAGCAGAAGCCAAAAAGGCGGGAAGCGCTAGCGAGATGACTCGACGAATTCCTAATCCTCCCATCTTTACTGGTAATGATGCTTGAAGCCATTGGTCGTTCGATAGGGTGATGTTGAGAACTGCCTCTAAACCACTTCGAAGAAGGTCGTCGAATTTGTGTAGCAAAGAGTGACCCGTGCATGAGCTGCATCTTAATGTATATATCAGTTTCTGGGAACTGAGCGAATATCTGAGGAGCACCATAGCGTCGTGTTTGGCTACAGACTCTAGTATTATTATTATTATTATTATTATTATTATCATTTTTATTAACTAACATTTTTAATATGTTGAAGTGAAGTTATATATCCAGATGTTTTGTAGGCTGATGAGAAATACTGAGTTTTGAGGCATTTTTTGAAAGAAGAAAAGATGCATAGGATTAGTATTCATTTACTGCATAAACAAAAAGACTCAAAAACTTGTATTACTTCAAACGTCTTTGTCATCTTTCCTATAAATTTTTTTCTTTTGCATATTTTTGCATAAAGAATTTTTTTTTTTCTTACTTCTCTGACATTGTTATGTGACTGGAACAATGCAACTATTAAGCCAATGTTTTAATTAGCTATTTGGCCTATGCTCAACTTCAAGACTGCCTGCACCATTACTACCTCTAATGTCCACTCAATCCTGGAATGAGCCATGCATGAACTAATTGTTTGGTGATTGTTAACGCTTATAGTGTTGTTGTCATAGCGACTGTCACCTTGACGCCATGTGAAGGAGCACTTTGCTATGTCAATGGTTCCCTGATCTCAAAAAGCATCGTCCTTCAGACTGGTTCAAGGGTCATCTTTGGCAAAAGTCACGTTTTCAGATTTGCCTTACCAAATCAAGGTAAAAGACAGATCATGGTATTAGGTCAATAAGGTAACAGGTAGTTCATGATATAGGGAATGAAGGTATTAGGCGAATGAAGGTATTAGGTAAATCAAGAGATTTAGGTGAATTGAGACTTTGGGTGAATCAAAATTCATGAATCATGGTAATATGTGAATCATTGTCACAGATGATCTGGGCAGAAATCCTATTATATATATAATTTTATATATTATATATATAATTTTATATGTACATAAATATATATATATATAAAATATAACAAGGTTTTATAGTGGTTCAGAAGATGCTTGGTCTGTGTTAGAACCACTGCAAGTTAACCTGCAGTGATCAATAGATTATCTTTCTTAGCTTCCTGTTTACCATATTATCATCCAAATCATTCCACAAGTCCACAACTCTGTTGTGCTCATACAGAAATACACAAGCTTTGAAGAGGGTTTAAATGTGCTAAATGAATGTTGATTGCATTGTGTGATACCTTGTCATTGTTCACTTTCTATAGTGTTTAAATGCATATTGTTCATTATATAGCTAGAGAAGTGAAGAGTTTGGTGTCAACCAATGACAGTGAAGGTCAGTGATTGAATGCAATCACTCTATTTTCTTGCCGGCCACAAGGCGGACAGTTTTTATTCATTCATTATGAAAATTTATATAGCGCCCCTTCAAGGCTACTACTCAAGAGCGCTCCTGACCCCGACATGACTAAAGAGAAGTTTTAAGTGAAGTATAAGAGGAATCTGAGTGGACCCTTTTACCAAACTCACTTTCTGTGGCCAGTCTTTAATTGGTTGTCTCAACTGTCGGAAAAACTCCCACCGATTGCTGTGTTATTTGTGGCATGCGGTGACCGATTGATTAGGGCACGTGACTTGTCGTACAAAGAGTAAACATGGAAATGTACAAGTATTACGGGGGGCATAGAGTAATGGTGAACACACTGGGACGCAGCGCTTGAGGAACCTGTTTCCCCCTGAGGTTGACTTCTTTCCTTTTTTTGCTAGGCGGCGGCATTTGTTAAAAAAATGAGATGTATGGTGTAACGGGCGCCCTGCGTGGCTGTCGATGGTTAAATTCGACTCCTGTAGTAACTTGTCATCATTCGCTCATACTGTACTTGTTATCATGCTGCGGTTTGTCGGTTTGAAATTAAATGAAGATTATTATTATTATGTAACTCTGTGGAGACCATGAGCAAGTCTTTCATTTCATTCACTATTGTTCTACACCATCGATTGATTCCTGGTCATTATATGGTGGAGCTGTATAAATGTGTAATGATAATGGTTTTGAGTGACAGGTTACTCTATGTTCATTTTGTCTAGTGGTTGAACCGGTTGACTGGTCGTTTGCCCAGCGAGAGCTGCTCGACAAACAGGGCATTGATTTGAGGAAAGAAATGGAAATGAGGTTAGCACTACTTATTTTGCTATCGTCATATGATGTAGTTGCTGCAGAATTAAAATTTGCGAATTACAAGGATTTAAAAAAATCATTTTTCAGCTTTATGACATTTTAAAGAGTTCAGTGATGAAATGATCAATTTAATACACTTTAAATAGGTCATTTGATATGTTTGACAACCAGCGTTATTGATTATGCCTTACAGTTTAGTACACGCTGGTCGTTAAGGGGTTAAAATGATAAATTATTGATTAGTTTTAAATATTTTTTTATGTAATGGGCGCCTTGCATGGCTGCCGACAGTTAAATTCGACTCCTGCGATAACTCGTCATCATTCGTTCATGCTACGTTTGTTGTCTTGAAATTAAGCGAAAATTATTATTTTTATTATATTAACGGGAATGTTGTTTAAATTCGTTTTTGACATTGATTTTATTTACTCTGTTGATAGGGGTAGGATTTGCTTGTTAATGATATGTTATTGTGCAATATGAGAGATTGTGTGAAGAAGTGTGGTGGCAATTTGCATGTATTCGTTTTTTTCTTTTTTGAAGATTGAAAGAGCTCGAGGAACAATACACGAAAGAGAAAGCGGAAAACGAACGAGTGTTTGAACTGCAGCGCCAGGCAAGGCGAATCTTTGTCTCGAGTTCTTTCTTGTCCGGCAAATATCGATGTTCATTGTCGTGGTTTTCTTAACAATACATTAGTGAAATTATTTCCTATTACGTTTGTCAATTTATTTTTGCCACTTCGAAGAAAGTGAACTAACTACTCTGGTTAATTCCATAGCCTGTTTTTAAATATGTTGGTTTTTGGTCTTTCAGATCTAAATATTTAAGCATAGGAAAATTAGGCATAGCTTCTGGCATATGTGGTACCCATGCCCACTTTTGGATCTGATTGTACCATACCCATGATTTTCATTCCACAAATGAGCAGTGCCCTTCATGATTATTATGAACTTGCCGTTTTCCAGTGATTTCATTAGTCAAAACAATCCTTTTTATTTGGAAGAGGAATGTAATGAATAAATTAACACCTCCACTTTCTAGACTGAAGTTATGTGGGCAAAGTGTTCCATTGTCTATGTGAGATGCCATAATGCACTTCATACATTCGAATCCTCTCACTGGAATTGGCTGTATTCCTCCTTCATGTATATGTTTCACAATTTCTCAAAACGAAACTCTGACCTCTGTGCAGAGCTCCTTTGAAAATAGCTGTTTTTGGCTCTAGGATGTTGTCGGTTGCTGGTCGAAGGTTTGGAACTTATTGACGTCATTCAAGTCTAAATAAAAGGAGGCAATAATTAAATTCCTGACTGAATAGCTTATGTTCTGGACTCCCTGACATAGGAGAGTCGAACCTAGTTTCTTCAATAAATTGTTGTCTTTATTGCAATGTGACTAGAAGTGACAATCGATCGATGCCTTGCTTAGTATGACCCTGTTTTGCACATGCGTTTCAAACAGGACTATGAAGTGAGAATCGCAAGTCTTCAAGAGCAAGTGGAGCGGAATTCCATGATGTCGAGCATAATCAGATACGATGTCGAAGGAGAAGATGAAGACGAAGAAGGTGACTGCTTTTATATCATTAAGTAAAACATTGAAGTTGGTGTTAATTTAATGTAATGACTACCTCAGCATTATATATGAACTGTATCTGTGGGACCAGTTTAGTCACTGCACTATGTCAGATAAAGCTTGAAGGGTCAGATTGTTTGGTCAGGTTTGGCGAGAGATCAGAATACGGGGGAGGTGAAGCCAAGATAGCGATGTGCTACCGGGTAAGTTTAAAAGCAGTCATATAGGCACTAAGGCTGGCAAATAATTTTAAAATCACGGCTCGGGTACCCGTCGACCCGCTGGGCGGGTACTCGAGTACCCGACAGCGTGGACATTTTGTTAGGAATTGTGAATTTTTCAAAATGTCGAGCACCTGAGAACAGATTGCCCGGGCAGTCAGCTAATATGATCAACAGAACATTTTGTGGTATATATTAATTTAAAATTGCGCATTTTAATGGAATGTTTGGTACCCTAGGACCAATTTCATTACCTGAGCCAAAATGACCAACGGAACATTAATGGCATGTGTTCAGGTAAAGTCGCGCATTTTTACGGAATGTCGGGTACCCAAGAATCGATTTCATTGCCCGGGCAGTCTGCCTCAGGTGGGTATCTGGGTACCCGTTGACAGCCTTAATAGGCTCATGCATATATAGATCTTTGTATGAGGTTTGTGTATAATTTTGTTTGTGTTTAAATGTAGAAGTATGCAACTGGACAGAGAAGCAGAGAAATCTCGCTCAGTGGGCTTTTCGCAAATGGAAATATCATCAGTTTACATCTTTGCGGGTGAGTTTGGTTTCTTTCGAAGAGAGTACTCTGCATAGATAGAGCTATTGTTTAGTGGGTCTTTGCATTCTTTGAAAGCCACTGTGTGAACATTCAGTGGGAGAGATGTACTAAGAGCTGTCTTTTCATCTGGGTTCATAAAACTGATCTGCTGTTAATTTTCTATTTTTATCAGGATGACCTCTGGGGAAATGTTGTCTTTCTCAAGGAAGCAAATGCAATCAGTGTTGAACTTAAGAAAAAGGTTTGTTCATGACAGTCTATGTGTATCGTCTTAATTACACATTTATTTAGCTCATTTTGGATCAGGTCAACTTGAATTCTAGCAATCTTGTCTAAGCATTCAAATGAGTGGTTCAATATGGAGCTATTTTAAGCTGGATATTATTAAAGTGCGCAAAGAGCAAAGGTTTGTAAATATTACGATGTCGGGCAATGTGTGATATGTCTCTAAACTTATTTTTTGTCACTGTCTTTCAAGCATTCAGAGCTATTGCTTCATGAATATTTTAACTGTGTTCATTAGATGTATGTTCATCAAAGTGCAATCAGCAATTAGTTAATAAAGAATATAGGCCTACTTACATGCTTAGATTGCATTTTCGTAGAAAAATAAAATAATTCGGCTCGATTTAATTTTTTGTAGTTTTTGCATAATAGAGGATATGAATATTTTGACATTTCAGGTTCAGTTTCAGTTTGTCCTGCTGACAGATACCATCTACTCTCCTCTTCCACCTGACCTGTTGCCACCTGGTGACCAGGAAGATTCCCGTCCTTTTCCACGGACAGTCGTAGCCGTGGAAGTAAATGACTTAAAGCACAGTGCCACACACTACTGGAGCCTCGCTAAGCTTAGGTCTGAAACTATCACCTATCATCACTCTATTCATTTCGAAATCTGTTCTTCCAGCCAGTATTCATTTTCAAAATCTATTCATCTAGCTGGTGAGCTATCTATATATTTGTCATTCTATAATTATATCAATCCATCCTTTCATCCATTCGATTGCATAGAGGTAGTTAAGCAGTATACTGATGTTATGATTCAACAATACATGCATACATTCACATAATAACATATTATTCATGTTTATATACTTACATGCATGTATACATATGAAGATACTATGAGCTGTTTGGTTCAATCATGTTGATTCGTTGTTACTTTTATGATTTCAGACATCGGCTTCATCTCATGAGAGAAATCTATCAGCAGGAGGCCGAACTCTCTCCGACCTCTTATACAGGTTCCCCGCCTCAGTGTGATGGTCTGAATGGAGGAGATCCATTCTACGATCGCTTCCCCTGGTTTCGTCTTATCGCAAGGTAACCAGTTTTCTGAGCCGTCGGTGTTCTCTCTAAGTTGAAACTCCAGTGAATAGATTCTTCAGTTTGATGTGCAGAAAGATGTTTTTAGATGGCTCTCTTTTGTTTGACCATGTATGTTTGTGGTGTGTGGGGCCAAAGACTGCTTCGTATACTGCTTAGTGGGATTACTGGGCCGTGAATCGGTGGAGACAACATGTGTTTCTTATGTGCCAGTTACTGGATCTTCCTTGCAACATTGAGTTGTTTATATCTGGTCCTAATCTCATCTCGAGACTGCTCAAGAGTCTTGTTCATAACCCACTGGTTGTCACGTTGTGGTGTGAAGCTGTGGTCTTTGTCAAATGAGGCCAGGTCAATACAGATTGAAGAAGGTCAGAGTTATTTATTTGGCTGATTTGAAGAACTTTCAGAGCCCATATCGATCTTGAAAAGGTCTATCTTAGGCATGAGTAAAGGTTGCCAACTCTGAACAAACCCATTCCGGGACATTTGCCAGTTCCTTCTAAGCAGTGTGATTTAGTACCAGCATAAGCTTGAAAGTACGAGTAAAATGCACTGACCCTGAATCTGGGATCTTGGAATTCACTTAATCCCGGCTGGAGCACCCAAGAGCTGGAAAATCTGCTATGTTCCATCATGGGACCCGGGAATGTTACTTTATTGCCAAGCTGGGCGGTAAAGATAGATGTTAGGCTTGTGTGGTTGTGTTATTAGTTACTACCCATCTGGTTGATAATTTGACCACTGTCTGTGTGTATGAGCTAGATTCTGGGACATTTCTATAGAGGTGTACTGTACAAATACACTTGCTATCTGTACCTTTCATAGTGTAACTGTCATACTATTGTTTTGTACAGAGCGGTTGTTTACTTGAAGAATCTTCTTTATCCGGTTGATATTACGCATAAGGCTTATCTTGTTAACGAGAAAGGAGAAATTGTCGGTCACATCAAAGTCGCAGTTCAGCTTGTGACAGGTAAAAACACTTTTCATTCAAGTACCTGAACTTATTAATGTTTATTAATGTTTCATTGTTATGACCAATTGCTATGTCATTTCTTGTGTAGTTTTTAAACAATTGGAGAGCTGTAGTGTAGTGTAATCTCTATATAATTTCCAACTGTGTCCGTATTCGACCGAATGTTTTGCTGTAAAGCAGATCCACCGTCAATGGATGACTTTATCGGCATAGAGCCAATGCTGTCAGACTGTGGGTTAGTTTTCAGTCATTCATTGATGTGTTGGCCTCTTTAATGTAATCGATTAATCAGTAATAGGGACACTTAAGACCGTTACAATGTGCCATTTCCAATTGTGTCTGAGTATTTATGTTAGCACCTGATAGTGTAATGGTGTCTGGGTATATACGTTTGCCTTTGTCAGAGGCATGGATATGAGCTGTGTTTACCATAAGAACTAGTCCAAGAAGCATTTTCAACTTATCTCAAGAAACGTCCTTTTAGTTCCATTGGATAACCATAATTCAGCACTTTTGAACAGCATTCTATAAATCTTCAGATACATAAATTCGTTCATGCAATAGGTACATATATTAATTGAGGTACATGTGATTGTAGGGTGTTATTTGTCCAGAAGTGTTGCAATGTAATGTAGGGAGTAGCGTTACAGTGCATTATATGCTGTATCGTCATTACATTACTAATTGTATATGCATTGACATCACATTATACTATATCTCACCGGTTACAGCAGAAAATACTAATGGCTTCAAGAGCCAGCATTCCACGCTACATTTTAACGACGAGAAATTGAGAGGACGAGTATGAACCGTACTCTTCTGTCCATCACATCTGTTTACTTACTTATTTGCCTGTAGAGATTTTTGTTTCATGTTGATTACGGAGCTATGAATATCTTTCATATGTGTTGTGCTGTGTGTGTAAGGATTGCATTCGTCGAAACACGTTCTTTCTTGACGTCAGTTTTTCATTGAATGTATCTCGACACGCTAGAAGCTGGGCTTGCACTGTTTGCATCACGTTGAGCTCCATGTAGTCGTTCATGTTATCTAGTCATAATTATGTCACCTGGTCATCTAGTCATGTTTCTTTGAGTTGAAGAAGCAATGTAAGTTTTAGAGAATGTTTGTTGCAGGACATTTTTATTTTAACCTTTTATATTGAGCTCAAATTGTCAGCATGTCAAGGCAGGACAGTATGTTCTTGTTAACTGTTCTAAATGGTTTACAAATCATTCTGTGAGTTTAGTTATCCAATTTCATGCAAATGATTTGATAATGAGTTGGCTGAAAACATTCTATTAATAATTCTAATTGATTTCAGAATTTAACTTGAACAGAATTTTAGTACTGTCTTTTTACAGTTTTTGTGCTGATTTTTTAATTCTTCAAGGTTTCATAACTGGTAATTTTGAACTATTTGCCAGTATGATATAATTCTGCTTCATTAATGCTTAAATTAAATCGCAAAATTCTCTCATACCTGGATGGTAAATCTAAATTCATAAATTACTAACAATTTGACTTATTTTCGATTCACTCGTTTGCTTTGGAAGCCAATCTGGAATGAACAGACATCACAGAAATACATGTTTACTGCAAAAACAACAGTTTCTAGTGTTGCATACACATTGCAATAGTATTACTTGATGTGGGTGGTAAAGGTTAGACTGTTGTTGTTAAAAACAGCCGCAGACGTCATCCCGGTGGGGGTATTGTATTCGAGAAATGTCAAGGTAGTCTTTAACGATAGTGGTTTGTCGTGCCAGGTTAGAACCTCATCAGTTCCTTAGATACTAAGTTGTAGTGTACTCTTTGTAGTCAGTCTCTTGCAAAACTAATTTTGCAATTCGTAGCAAAACAAATAGATAATAATCCACTAATCTTGCAAAATCGAAAGTTTGTTGAATAGCCAGGTGTCACTGGAACGATTGTTCAAGATTTGAAACTTAACAATGATTTATTGTGGAACATTTCATTCAAGTCAGTGTTTTAAATATTTTTATAAGTTGTTCACTCTGATAGCTGCAGTCCCTCATTCCATCTATCTATTAATTAACGAATATTTATCACCTTAAACTGACAAAATTGAAAGTCTGCAGCAGAACTAGTTTTGCAAGATATAAAAACTTTTTGTGCTGTGATGTTAAAAAGTGGTGAATAATGTCCTGTGAAAATCGTGTTTCCACTAGATTTAATTTCTTTTAGATCTGTAGACCTATCCATTCTTTGGACAGTTCTGGACAATCTTTGTATGATCATATTGCTTTGCTCATTTTCACTAACTTTCTGAATTTATTGCTCTTTCGACAATATTCCCACTGTGGTTATGACTTCTGAGAAGTCCACGACTTACGAATGAAACACAAAGCACTTTCCTTCCACATTCCATCTCAGTAACTTCTAGTCATTACTCTTTGCTTTTTAACCATCAGTGATATTGATCTCTCTCCTCATTGGATTGTGGCCATGACGTCATGCCATGCTGGTCTGTCCTGACCTCTACAAAGGCTGAAAGTTAGTTCTGTGCTATCGTTCTCCACGACTCTTGTCCAAGTAATCTTAGGTCATGCAATGTGTTCAATTTCTCAGGGGCTTGTTCATATACAGATCATGAAAGACGCTTTCTTTGCAGTCTTTGGTATGATATCCAATTCCTTCTTATCGATTGACTCGACCTCTTCTTTTGCCATATGTCCTTTCTCTTCTGTTGTTTAGCATTTTTTCTATCCAGTTTAAATCTTCTCTTTGTTTAATTCTGCTTATAATTGAATTATCTTTTACTGTATTCTTCCTTCCCAGTGCTCATTTGTTTCCTGAATTATTGATAAAATTGAAAATATATAGTGTAATTGAGGCATAATTTTAAAAATACCATGACTGACCAATTTCTTATCAAAAGTTTGATTGCTTCTCAAGACCAAAATCTGTTTTGTAGGCTAACATTCATCACACTCTCTGGCTCAGATTTATTGAGTTTAAATTATTTAAATAAAAATAATTCATTAATGAGCAATTATAAGAAGCATTATGAGAAAGTAATTTTGTATTCTATAATTATTAGTGTTTTTGCTGATCCCTGCATCATATACTTACCAAACTAAATCCCTGCATCATATAAAATGCCAAACTAAACTGCATACTGGATCCTGCTTGTAGTGCATCCGCTTGAATTCATGTCAAATGCTGTCTTTTAAGATGATATTGATCAGTTTTCACATGAGTTTTGGGGTCTTATTGACTGTTTTGTATCAGAATTTACATTTTGTAAATTGTCAAAAGACAAGGTTCTAGTATGCTAAATAGTGGAATTTCTTTCCATACTGGATTTGGTAGTTGTTATAATTTGAAGTGAGGACTAAGAAGAGGTTTGCTATTAAAAATTTAATTTTTATTATCGTTTTATTATCTTATGTAATTTTATTATCATACTTTACTTTTAATGTTATTTGATCTAAACGATAAGACTCCTTATAAAATGCTTCCCTATAGAGTGAATTCTGACATAACGCAATCAGGAATATGAATCAAAAAACTGATTCATCTATGTGAAGTAAGCTTTGCAAACACCATTTGTTATAAGGTAGTAGTTGGCTTGATTCTTAAAGGCCACATTGTGATAATTCTGATGTACTTATGTTGAGATGGGAAATTTTGAAGGAAGTGGGCAAAACATGTCTAACGGCCATTCGTTAACTTTAATAAATTTATGCCTTTGTCTCAATGAGAAAGTTTTGTCGAACATTGTATTTTGCTGATGTCTGTTCCAGTGGCGTTTCTACTGCTATGACTTTTGTTTCCTATTTATTGTTTTCTCCTCTTTTTCATAATTATACATATTATGTGTAATTGATAAGAATTTTTAATGTTTAGTTGCAGTTATTTTCAGTCGTTTGACGTCATAATTGTGAGTTTATTTACGATTTCTTTGATTTTTCCTTTCTCGCTACATTGTTGCTGTTGTTTAATTATTATTTTTTAATGCTGATTCATCTCACACACACGCACACACACACACGCACACACACACACACAGGCACAGGGACATGGACAGTTAGAAAGTCAGACACAAAGATACACTTACACATGCAAAAAGAAACTATGATATATACTGAAATGGCACAACATAAACGTAGAGACTAGCAAACTCACACTTGCATGCAAAGAAATAATTGCACAGACAACTGCAGAATAACATTCAGGCAACCATACAGACACATTTAGATAGACAGATGAAGAGATGTGTATTTTTAAGAGTTGCTCTAAGTGTTGCAACGTAATTGATCACCTTATTACACGTCTAAATCAACATTATTCCTCAGAGATGTGGCTGTGGGATTGTATGTATGTATTGTATTAGGCTATTTATATAGCGCCTTATAAGAACCTCTCAAAGACGCTAAACGAAGCTACCCAACAGATCTGAACAAATACGATTTCAGTAATTTAGAAAAGTTGGCTTCAAGCAGTGCAATGTTGCAAAGTTGTAAAGGAAGAGCGTTCCAGTATGATGGTCCAATGCATGAGAAGGCACGGTTTGTCCGCATCGATGTACAGGATTGAAAGATATCTCGACTGAGCTACCGACACAACAGTAGCAATCCACCTGCCATGCAACCTTTCCATACAGTTGCCAAGACTTGACAATGGGTTGTCTGTTGCATCAGGATTTGAAACTTTAATCCTTAAATGATAAGCATGCACTAAAAGCTGCTGGGAAACCAGTGCAGCTCGTCATTGACACAGGTATTGGTTGGTCGAGTCACTGATCAATGCCAGTTTGCGGCTTGAGACTTAATTTTTAAATCTGCTTATCCACAGCACAGAAAACCCCGAAGAAGTAAAAATGCCTTTTAAGAGTGAGTGGCCTATGGAGGAGAGACCGGTGGAGAGGAGCCAGTCATTATATGGTTTTTATACAGTTAAGACTGTCTTATTTAACTGTGGTTGGACTGTGATAATTCCTGAGCTGATTTCCTTTGGGTTTTGGTATTATACTCAATTATTATGATAATACTTAATTATAATAATAATATATGATTTTGCCACTTTGAGTTTCTTCTTCATATTGGAATTGATCTTTGTCTCTTTCTGAGCTGTTTATTCTCCATTTGTCTTCTTGATCCTTGAATGTATTCTGCATTTATCTGGTGTTAAATGTACGATAAGCAGATATTGTTTCCATTGTTTTAACTGAAGGCCAGTGATGAATTTTGTCCGGAATGGGATGTCGTTGGAGCAGTTCTTGGACGTCCAAAAGGGACGAAAAAATCAGCTGAAGACAGTTAGTCAACCTTTAGTATGCTTGTTTGATGTGTTTTATATATTATTGGGTTAGTGTACACATTGGGTTGAGTATATTGAGGTTTGGTTCAATGGTGCTGTATTTTGGTTTCCAATTTTATCTATAATAAAGTGTTTAACATATTAGCTTCATTTTAGTTTGCTGTTTTCATTGGGCACAAAACCTTTGTCCCAAGCTGCTAAATTGGTTCTGGTGCAAGCTGAGATTTCAGCGGCAAGTCCTATAATGCGCTGGTTCCGTGTATAGGACCGTGCTTTGTCCAGAATGGGCTTTTTGGCTTTTAGGCTTTGTCCACCACCAGGTCAAGACTATAGAGCTGAAAATGAGTGCCTCCTTGGTAATCCACTATTATTGGCATGTTACTTTATATTGGGAAAGTACATTGGGTTTGTTGTATTGGGTTCAGTGTATAAGATTTATTGCATTATTATTATTATTATTATTATTATAAAACGGACGATTTCTAAAGCGCCGTAACGCAGCCATGCTGCTACAAGGGCGCTTTGATACTCAATTGTGTTGAGCTTAGTATATAAAGTTGTTATGATTATAGTGGGTTTACTGTTATGGGTTTACATTACTTAACAGTAGTTCAGTGGTCCACTTGTAGGCAGCAAGTTTTCATGTGATGCGATACTGTTATTGTAATCAAATGTTACGTTACCATCTTCTAAATATTTCAGAGGATATCGACGAAGAAGAGACGGAGAAAGTGGAATCTACGAGCAGCAATGCTTCACAGAATTTATCCAATGAAGGGCGTTCATCTTCCCCCACCTCGGATGAATTGTCTGGTCATCTGCTACTGGGGTCAGAGGTCACCTTCCGAGTTAACATCATCCAGGTGTCCGGAATCTCAGGAGATTATCCGGATCTCTTCTGTCAGTTCAGGTGAGCAGTCGATCCAGGAAATCAATGATTCAAGTCCTTGCCTTGTTTAGATGTCTCTTACCTCTTAGGTCTATTGCCTAAGATTTGACTCAGTCTTTTAAAGTTGAGCCTCACAAATGGCTTTTATCAGCTGCATCACAATATAGTTTAGGCTCAAACAGTGTGTAGTTCAGCCTCACCCATAGTGTAGTTCAGCCTCACCCACTGTGTAGTTCAGCCTTATCCATAGTGTAGTTCAGCCTCACCCACTGTGTAGTTTTCGGCCTCGCTCATAGTGTAGTTCAACCTCAGCCGCTTGTGTAGTTTCAGCCTCGCCCATTGTGAAGTTCAACTTCGCCCACTGTATAGTTTCAGCCTAACATATTGTGTAGTTTAACCTCGCCCACAGTATTGTTCAACGTTTGGAGAAGTCCAGTTCATAATTTCATTATATTGACTCACCTGTATTAGAGTGGTTTTGAATATGAATGTTTGCATCAATTTTGAGCCACTGTCTGTACGATTGGTAGAGCTCTTATGTATAAGAATAATAAGACTGTGGAGAAGTCTTCAGATTTGAGCACTTGAGTATTTGAGTATTTATGGATTGATGGATCGATTGATAACTGTACGTAGAGTCTGAAAGTTACCAATCAGTCATCTTTTTATTACCTGTAGATTTCTTAATTCAGAAGATGAGGTATTTTCCACAGAACCAGTGAAAAATCTAGGAAAGGGAGCATCTGCCTGCTTCTACCATGTGCAAAATGTAAGTATCTCGGCTCACTTCTGTCAAGGTAAGTTTTACCCGATTGTATGGTGTGCAAAATGTTAGACAGACTCTTTAAATTCAGCTTGAAACGAGAAACAATTTATGTGGTCTTCTTAGTGTTAGTCTAAGTGTTAGTGTAATACAAAATTTTAATTGAAGTGATGTTTTGTCCTCATTTATACTATTTATCCAGCATAGTCTTGCTCTGCCCTGTTTCTTTTTCCTTTGAGTCTGGCATATAGTGCATTGTGTGGGATTCGTTGAACTAGCATTCTCTCTGCATGTTCAAACCATGTCGGTGGTTATATATATATATATATATATATATATATATATATATATATAATGCATACATCATGTATATATATATATATATATATATATATATATATATATATATATATATATATAAAGATAATGTACTCAGATATATATCTGAGTAGATTTGTCATGCACTAAGTATAAGATTACTTAATTCATCATGTTAATTAATTATCATATGTACTTAAGTAGGGTACTTACTTGTTTCTGCTTACATTTTGGAAAGGTTTAACAGCGGCATGCCATATAACATCAGCAGCTAAGTTTTGCTGATGTATTGAATGTTTTCATAGTTCACAGTTAAAGTTGATGAAGTCTTCATCAAATACCTTCAGACTTTGCCAATGGTCTTCGAATTATACGGTCACTACCAACCAAAGTCACCATTTAGCAGCCAAGAAGCTAAATCGTAAGTTGCCCTGAGTTTCTATTTCCATTTTATGCCATAACAGCAATTAAGTGAGTGCCTGGGTTGTGACAATCATTTCTGAAAATAGCTAAACTTAAGAAAAGTAGTGATATCTTCCTCGAGCAATTTTTGGTTAGTGGTTGGATTTTTTGTCTTCTCTAGATTAATGATCAGTAGGTTCTATGACAGCCACATTTAAATGCACCAGGCATAAGTCGATAAATAACAATAATCTTCATTTAATTACATTTAAGCTTACACATTTGCAGTTTGGTTACAAGTACCGGTATAGTATGACCGGAGTATCACAAGTTACTACAGAAGTTGAATTTAACTGTATGTCAGCCGTACGAGGCGCTCATCACGTTATACATATAAATTAAGTAGCGAATGGAGGACGAGTCAACCTTAAGGGCAGGAATTGATCTTGCTTCCTACAGTTCTTCGTGCCAGTGTGATGCTCTGATGCAGACAATATACAGAAGGGAAACAGAGTGAATGAGAAGCGTTTTTTGCTGAAGGCCAGAGTTGCTGGATGTTTTGTTACGATTTGAATGAGTTTTACGTTTTCTAGAATTATTTATTGCTCAGATTTGACTTAGTTTTACCTTTACACAGAATTATTCATTTTTATGATTTTAATCAGTTTTATGTTTTCACAGAATTATTAATTTTTCAGATTTTTATGAGTTTTACATCATATTTATACAATAATTCGCTGTAAGATTTGAGTGGGTTTTACATTTTATGCCAAAATTAATTGATTAATTGATCGATTTTAGATTTGTGCAGCCAGTAAGACGCAAATTTCCTTCTATGCTGTTACCGATTTCTGAGCCGATGCCGTCCACAAAGTTCGTGCCGTGCGCTGTTCACAGGTGGTTGCAAACTGTTTGCTGCGTTTCATGCATCTGCTGGTTTCGTAGTAGTTATTGCAATTTGACAATACTGTGTGATAACAAAGATGATTGCCGATTACAATTGTGTGGCACGGTGGCTGATCAGTTAGAGCTGTCGGCCCGTGGCACTCAGTGTGCGCTGAGTGTGTAGGTTCGACCCTCATCTGTGGAGTCAGTGTGTAGGGACCTTGAGCAAATTCTTTGCGCACAATTTCTCTGCAGTACAGCTGCAATTGTGCCGTCGAGGCATGTGCACTTCTGAGCAAAAGATGTTGAAAGAAGGGCGATATCAAATTTCAAGAATTTCAAATTTCAATTACTGTTGCTCCCACACTTTGTCCAGGCTTGGGACTGGCACTGCCGGAGTGCAAGCAGTGGCAGTGTTTCTGCTGGTTTCAAGATGACAGCACCATTTTGGTTGGTTCTATGTGTGTTCGTGAGCCTGCCACTTTTGACTTTTTCAGCTTGCTGTGCATGGTTTTGCTGGCTGATGTAATATCACACAAGGTATCACAGAGTAGATATCTCAAAAGGGGCTCTATAAATGTGCAATTACAGTTATGTGCTTATACCATCTACCCATCTTATTTAAATAAAGTATATTTCAGGTAGCTGGAAGGTTTGCATGTGATAGCCTCGATGGATTAACAAACCAACTGCAATGGTTGTGCATAGGCTGTTGAATGATGGATCTTTATGTAGGAGGTTGTGGTTACCTTTAAGGTGTACCAGCTTAATTTTCTACTTGTTTACCTGGAACCTAAGATGTAGGATGAAAATGACCCTTACAGGTTTGTATCAAATGAGCATCAACCTTCCAAACACTAACCAGGTTTTATTTGGGATAAGTTCATTAAGTCCTTGAGGTTGAAAATTTTTAATGGTTGGCTGCTTAATCAAATTTTGTTTTACTGTTGAAAGTACCATGGTGTGTAAGGGAAGATCCCTTGATCTTGACCTTGTGACAGCCTTCAATGAGTGGTGGTTATGCAGCTGACCCCTCTGACCTCTGGCAAACGGACCTGAACCGCCCCTATTGTACCCCTCTGTTTTGACACTGTAGTTGTGAATTAACTGGTGCCCTGAGTTTGGCTTTTGAGTGGCACTTTAGGAGTTTGGAGATTGTGATTACAAGCTTCAAAGAAGGGCTTTGTTTTTACTCAGATTGTTTCATGTTATAGCTCAGCAAACCCAGTTTTTAATCGCTATGATCTGCTGGCATGGTTCGAAATTCAGGAACTGTCACCCAGTGGCGAGTACGTGGTTTTGTTCTTCATTTGACAAACAACTCAAGAATCGTTTAAACGAGGGCCCCTACAGTTACTTGCCAGTTAAAATAGGAAGAGAATCTATCACTGCTAGCATCATCATCATCATCACTGCTGCCACATTCCCACCATAGTTTCCACCAAGTGAAATAAAAATTTTTTTGTCGAAATCGTCATCATCATCCTCTTGGAAATTATTGCTTCAATGATTCAGATTTTGATTTATGTGATCCCTTACTAGCATTATATTGATTATTGTGATAACATAACAACTGTTTTTAATGATCCCTACAACAAGTAATACAAGTATCATTAAAATCTAGTTAAGACACTGCTAATCGGAAAACCGATTTTTTAATTAAAACTCAAACCCATTGTTTGTCCGCATTGTTGCTGAGTGCTACGAAACTCAACTCAGCCGAGTTTCGGTTCATCCCTACATCCTGTAGGGCGTTTAATTTGCAGGTATGTTCCAGTGGAGGTAGACCACAGCGTTGGCATTCCAGGCACCGGTACCTTCCTGCTGCACCAGGGCATTCAGCGCCGCCTCGGCTTCACGGTCGTCCTGGAGGATGACAGCACAATGATCTGGAGAGACGTGAAGGAGCTGATGGTCGGAAGGGTGCGCAAGACTCTCGACTGGCGCTCGACGGCCAACGATGGTGCCGCTCTGTCTCTGAATCTCCTCCCGGCTCATTACATCAAGCCTAGCCATGACGAGAGGTTCGTTGAGGGGTGTGGAATGTGGCTCCTATGACGCAGTGTTAACAGGTGGCTGTGTGTATGGAGTGAGTATGTGACAATGATGTGCATGCATTGTCTCAATAAAAAATCAATCAATCAAGAAAAACTTGGTATAGCACCCCTTCAAGATATCTACTCTGCGAATACAGAGGCTGAAAAGGACAGATTTTAGATATGTGTTAAATGCAGATAAAATGTTGGTATGTACCTAGGCACTTACTTTGGGCCTGTTAATTACCTCGCATAGGCACTGCATACACCAGTCTAAATTATGTTTAAGTAACTAATATCAAGAAGTTGAGGCAACTTTATAACAAGGATGTAATAAGTCAATTGGGAAATCAATGTAGCTCGACTTTAAAGTATTAAAGTCACAGAAGACAAAGACATTATGATTGATTTAGTGGACATGATAGCGATAGTGTCCGTGAACGCTATGGTCGTGGTGGTGAATGGGGTGGGGTGATTCTGATGATGATGGTGATTATGATGATGATCACTTTGGTAGTTGCTGTGTTTGTGCCATTGAGAAGGTCTTGAAAGGTGTTGGATGAAGTTGTAATTGTCGTTTTAGAATTTATTTTCGGTTTGAAGCTGCCTGGGATAGTTCGCTGCATAACTCACCTCTTCTAAACTGCATCACGCCTTATGGAGAGAAGATTTTCTTTACGATATCGGCATACCTTGAGGCAGGTGAAACTGTGATTCCTCATTATGACCATAGAGTAGAATCCCCATTTCCTAAGGGGAAGATGAGGTTTCTTTATGTTGTTTGTCTTGAATTGACCTGTTATTACATATTTTGCTCTTGTCTAGTGTAATTGATCGTGTGTAAGTTGACTGATTAATTTGTTCACACATGTGTTCACTAAATTTTTGAGTATTTACACAAGGTAACAAAGAGGGACTGACTTAAGTTAGGAGTTGTTAAGGGTGGTATATAGCAGATCAAGCTCGTCCTCGCTGTGGCCTAGGAAAGTGCCTCGAATATATTTATTTGTTTCTTCAATAAAATGTACTTTCAACTAATGCAGGCTATTGGTAAAGTTCAAATTTGGTATCCAGATAAATGAAGTCGTCGCTCTTGATGCATCAAGATTTTGGTCTATTGTCGTAGTACTATAATCGTGACTTGATACCTGAATGAGTGCAGTGCTTTACCTATATCACAGGTCAAATGGTTGGCTTCAAGTCTTTCCTACAATTGCTTGGTGCCATCAACATTTTGTTGTATTAGTGATAGTGGTATAGTCATTTATTCAGTCATATCATTATTGTCGAAATGAAACATTATTATTATTTATTAAATTTGTAGCGCGCTCAAGGTCACACCTAAATGTGAATCTGAGGCGCGGAAAATTTAACGAGCAAGAATATTTTGTTATAATATTATAGAGTCTGTTCTAGTCGATAAATGTTTTCAACCAGCATGCACGTTATTTAGTTCTTGTTGTCCTTGGTCATAAGTATGAGTGGATAAGGCTTGGTGTGCAGGTATGTTATAATATTAGGCCTATAATGCACTTCAAGTTGTGGTTTGCTGAGTTTCCATAAGATCTTCTTCAACTTCTTGGCAGAATTGTGCCTTCTAAGTGGTTGGCCCCTCACTCTGGAATGGGCTGAGTAGTAGTCTTGAGGGGTCGTTTTATAAATTCGTAATGATTTAATGTTTTTTGCATTATCTGCTTGGAGTTTACCTGTGCATAAATGTTTTGCTTATGTTGTTCAGTTGGTATTGTTGCAGTATATCCAGTTTAAATGAGATCCAAAAGTTTCTCATTTAAATGGATTTTTTTTATCCATTCAGGTGGAAGACTGCCTTCAACCAGTTTGCTTCACGAAGGACTTGTGTGTTGTTGTCAGCTCTCGAGATTCTCGTTTCTCTCCTAATCTGTAAGTGCTTATCTTAAATTCCCAATATATATCATTTATACTTTCTTTCTTGCACTAAGATTTTTTTCAAGATGGTATAGTGGTTAGCATACTTTCAAAACTCATCATGTCTGGAGTTCAAATCCCTGCTATTGATTGATATCTGTTTTGAGATTCCGACTCCACTTTTACTTCGTGTGAACTCGTCTATGATGATTAGACTGCCTGTATTATACTGTGTGTGGATTGGAAGATTCAGATGGCAAGGAGAGGACTGGCCAGCCACTCCTGTCCTCATATACTGTAGCTGAGGAACTTTCGCTGGTGATACTTCATTCTTGTGGTTATCTCTTGGGATAGCTTTTGAGACTTCATGTTGTTAGTCTTTATGTCCAATAAAGTTTTTTCCATGCTATGTGATTCAGAAATATGAAGAATTGTCGAAATATTGTGCCCGCACTTTCATCACCACTCGCTTTCCAGATATGTTGTTTTAACGAGTATCGTGTTTACAGAGAAGAATTTAAACTGTGATTGTAGATCTCTCCGAAGTATTTTCAATCAGAGACCAAAATCACGTGACTACAACAAAGTGACTGGCATCTACGAGTTGATATTGAAGCATAGAGTGGACATTGATAGCCCAGGTTAGCTAATAATAAGTCATCTGCTGTTCTGTGTTGATACCTTCTGATTTATGCGCATGAATTCGAAATTTCTTTGAGAATGATGATGTGTCTGTTTCTGAAAGAAGTATTAATCCTACCCAGTTTACATTCAGACAGAGGTGAAGTGTATCATACTGTCTTTCGGAGCAATATTTAACAACTGCCTTCTAATGAGATTGTGTTAGAACAAGGACATTGTATATGACTGAACTGCAGTGAGTCTGGGATTCATGTCTTGACCGTATTGTAGTGGAATTCTTGTTTTAATACAGTGTGTTAAACAGAGTATTGGCCAAAGCTATCAACCCACTTTTCACATATCTTTCATGTCTTTCTGCAACATTTAAGTTGATTTGCTCCTCTGGTTGCAATGCAAAAATGTAGGTAGACACTGAGATCACACCTTCTCTGCAGATTTTCACAGAAATGTGTGTTAAGGCACTATATAGGCAGAAGAAATAAAGCTGTTCCTTAGACTATTCATGAGGCAACCATTGGTATAAAGTTTGAGACAGGTGGCCAATCATCTCCCTCACAATGGTCAGGTGGTTAGCATGCTTGACTGTAGAACCATGAGGTTGGATTAAATCCTCACCAGGGCAGAAATTTATGTTATGGATTCTGCAGCTACTGCTTCCCTAGACAACTAAGCTGTACTGTGTATATGACTGGACATTGTCAGTAGGAAAATGTTATTGAATCCATTTTTTAAACCATGTCTGATGTCATACTTTATAAGGTTTGCTTCGAAGACAGCGAAGGGTCTTGGACACATCATCCACCTATGTGAGAGGAGAAGAAAATTTACAGGTGATGCCATTCATAGCACTATTTTACAGCATTACAGGTGATACGACAACAAAACAGGAGCTTAACCTTGGCTGCAAGTACCGCAATGATTGTCCACCATGTTTATCTTCTGCCTCGGCTTGGCTTCCCCACATTCTGACTTGGCTCTGGAATGGACCAGGCAACCTGGATGTTGCAGTCTTGATTTGATATAACTAGGGCATAACCGGAAATCGCTTCGGATGTTTGCCTCAGCCGAATATCCCGTTTTTCGGGACTATTCGAAAGTATTCGCCTCAACAAACATTACACACACAAATAGTTAAAAATAAAAAATTTTATTCACTGATTTTTTTAAGCATTTAACAATATAAAATGATATTTAAAAACCATATTAGTAGTTATTACAGGCACATTTATTTTGATAATTTTTCATTGCACAAAATGACAAAAGTGGTGAAAGTTGAAAATTTTAGGCTTTGCCTGTGGATGGTATACTTGCCGGGTCAGAGTTGCCACTACTATTCGGTTCATACCTGGATCCGGCAAATCATGCATCCAAATACTCGGATTCGGTGCTGCCCTAGATATAGCGCGTCTTGCTAGTGTGGCGCCGAGAAATTTAACATTACATTACGTTCAGAATCAGATGTTGACTGGAACTGACGAATGGTGTTCTGGTGGTGGTTGTTGCAGTTTTATGACACTGTGTGATAACAAAGATCATTAGTGTCGCCCTCCTTCTTTATCCTGGCTTGGGACTGGCCGAATACTACCAGTGGTGGTGTTAATGGTGTTCTATCTTTTGTGGATCGTGTTTATACGTATATTTGACCAATGATTGATGCATTGAGCATTACATATGACAGATTATAACAGATTAACTTTAATTGGATTCATGTAAATCTTATAAGCCTGCCATTTTATGTTGGTGTATTAGATGACAGAAGATTAGATTTGACTATGATCATGACATGAACAGCAGATTAGATTAGATTTGACTCTGATCATTACATGAACAGAAGATTAGATTCGATTTGATTATGATCATGACATGAACAGAAGATTAGATTAGATTTGACTCTGATCATTACGTGAACAGAAGATTAGATTCGATTTGATTATGATCATGACATGAACAGAGGTATAGATTTTTGATTAGAAGGCATTTTGCCCGTCTATGGCCGCAGTCGGATGTTTTTGCGCTCTTTCTTTCGGCCTTGGCTGTGCTATGGCGCTATGTAAATTGTCTTATTATTATTATTATTTTCTGTAGTTGTTGATAAGAGTCTGAAATGCTAGGGTCTTGAGTACCTAGGTACTATGACCCCATGTGTAAGTGCTCTGCCATTTTGAAGCCAATTGAATGTTTTAACAATTTTCTAACATTACAGGGCTGGAGACCAAGAGGAGACTCCATCATCTGGGACCATCAGTGGGAGCTTGACACGCTCACACGTCTAGCCATGGTAGAGCAGTCTTCTATAGCAATCATCGTACAATCAGTCGATATTAATCATTGAGTCAAATTTACATATCTATCGCATGGTCACTAATGCAATTTATGACCTAATTTATGTTAACTTCATGAAATTTTATTTCTTTGAATTACAGACAAAACTGTGTTCTTCTTGTTAACATGTGATGTAATCAAGCATTTATACAGCGCCCCTTCAAGATACCTACTCAGAGGCTCTCTCTGCGCTTGCCTAAATGATGTTAAATGTTAACATAACATGCAAACACATTTTCTAAAGATTTAGCTTATCTGACATTCACTCTGAATTAACTTTGTACCATTTGGACTTCTCAACCATAAGATGCCATTCTACAAGTAGTGCTACATAAATGTTGAATTATATTTCAAAACTGATTAATTTGTTTTTTGCAGACAGAACATTTGTCATGTTAGCTGCATCTTAAAAGATTTACTTTTTAGAGATTTTAATTTTTGGAAGGTATTCTAACCATCCTCTCTGCAGTTTGAGGCTTGCCTAAAATAAAATGTGTACCATAATAAGAGATGCTCAGTTATTTTAAAATTTTGTTTTTTGCAGACAGAGAAATCTCGATTTCTCGTTTTCCTGAAAGACAAATTGTGTGAAGCAAAGCCCGTTGGTGACCTGTCAAAACCAGACAAAGAAATCTGCAACAAATCGCATCAGAACATTAGCAGAAACCACGAAATGAGACGAGACTGCTCTGATGAAATCAGTAAACAAGGAACGGAGTCTGACATCGAAAAGAGCGAGCTCATATCGAAGTGTCTGAAGCTATTGATGCAGAAGCACGTTCTAGAGCGCGTGTCATCGACTGGTCAGGTGATGATGGACGGGTAGACTTTGTGTTTTGGTACTAGTGGCTTTCTTGGAAGCTACATACTTCATGGTATGTACAGTTTTCAGAGAGGGTTATCAAATGCCTTTCTTGCTTAAGCTGTACTTTCCATACCATATTGAGTAAGATTTTCTGACAGATTTTATTTTATTTTGAGCACTACTTTTCAAAGTCTAGAACGTGTGCTTTGTTGGTCCCACCAGTTCCCATTAGTCACTCTCATTACATCATATTACATTACATTACATTACCAGCTGAAATCGTCTTTCTCCAGAGACTTGATCTCCTCAGTTTGTTCTGCCTGTAGTGCCACAGGCACTCAAAGTCGTTATTATTTGACAGTGATTTTACTGGATGTTTAGCTTGGAAATGCTACTGATGGGTTTATTCTTGAAGTGGTGCATTATAAATGTCTAATTACAATTACAATGGTGGTTGAATTTGATGTGGATGAAGTGGTTTTAAGTGTGTAAAGAAATTTTTGTTGAAGACAGATTTTAACGCTTGGTGATTTGGTTTGATTGACAGATGACGTCATCATGCATGACTGATATGACCATGTCGTCGTCATGCTTCAGTGATGCAACATCTTCGTATCTCGATCCTGCAGACATGATGAAGTCTACGATCTCTTGCGAATCAGCAGATGATGCCATTTCTGCAAGGTTTGTAATGCTGCAATAGATCATACTGGAATCTGCACTAGACAATGATGTACTGACATTGACTAACACTGATTTTTAAATATCTGATTTATAACAATAACAATATCAGTCAAGACTTTAGTCGGTAGTTAACTTTTCAATGATGCTGTGTCATTAAAAGGATGATTAGCAGCGCCCTCCTCCTTTAGCCACGCTTGGGACTAGCACTGCCAGAGTCAGTTGTGGAATTTCAGTAAAGGGTGAAAAAGTAATAATATTAATAAAGTGATGACGCATCCCTTGGTCTGTGATCTTTTGTATGTTACTAAATAACTCACCTCTCCCATGTAGAGAATTTTCTTGTTGTTTTTTTATTTCCCTTTGTCACGAAAGTAATTGTCCAAAAAGTCTCCCGATATTGTAACTTTACCTGCGCACACAACATTTTCTTGACAACCTTTATGTTTTCATATCATTTGCCGACTAGTACATGGCCTTGCCACTGCGTTCATCCCAAAACACTGAACCAAGTCTATTATTAAATAACAATCATAATATAATTAATAATAAATAGTTATAATGTTGCTTTGCCAGTCCTGCAAAGGGCAAACTCTTGGATGCATCGGGTGAGGGATTCGGATCAGCGTTTCTGGATTCTACAACCGAACTGAAGCTGGTTCCTCCAGCAAGGGACACAGCGGATGGCGAAGAGCCTCACTTCATCCCGGAAGTCGCAGAAGTTCGAGCAAATCCAGTTGTCTCTCGAAAAGGATATTTGAGGGTGGAAGATGGAGATGACGAGTGGATGAAAAGATGGGTGGTAAGAAGAACGACGATTTTATCAGTTTCTGTTACTTGCCCCAAAGTGTCGTATTCTCATATTTCAATACTTGTATAAATTCTAATCTTCATACTTGAATATTTACATATGTGCTTTAATATTTATGTACGGTAATTACATGCTTAGTTACACCTGTTAGTGTACACTTCCATGCATGGGTGTCTAATAGGAATTTTTGTAGGAGGTCACATCATGACAACCAAGATATTTCACTGGGGTCTGCTGTGGGCACCAGAATGTTGAGATGTGAATTTTAGGAATGGGCAAATGCCCAACGTTTTATCTATTTGCAGATTCCCATGCATTCATACATGCATTTATACATTCTGTTTGGTTACTAAACATGGTTGAACTCAGTTCTTTTTTCTTGACTTCTCTAGGCCCTATAATCAGCACCTGTTAATAGACTTGTGAATAGACTGTTGTCTTGTGAATAGACTGGTGACATGTGAATAGACTGGTGTCTTGTGAACAGACTGTTGTCTTGGGAATCGACTGGTGTCTTGTGAATTGACTGGTGTGTCTTGTGATTAGACTGGTGTCTTTTGAATAGACTGGTGACATGTGAATAGACTGGTGTCTTTTGCTGCCTAGCTTTAGAATAATACTCTAGAAATGTTCATTGAACAATTATGGTTGCTTAATTAATAACTTTAATGCATACTTAAATACATATCTTCAATAACATCTTGCTGTGCTTTATGATTCCTGTCAACTATCGTCTTGCTTTGGTTAGGTCGTGCGCCGTCCTTACATCTACATCTATAAGAACGAGTTAGATACTGTGGAGAGAAACACTGTTAACCTCGGCTTTGCTAAAGTAGATCTTCTGGTGGAAGCTACTCCAACGACAGATGAAGTAGCTTTTTCATTTCCATCTATTGAGTTACCAATTGTTAGCCATAATCGACAATGAGATTTCAGATATTTTATGTGTAAAGTTGGTGAGGTTGTTGATCAAACTATAGACAAATGACAAGATGTTTGATTATTAACATTTATGCTGTTACCAAAGATTCAGGATGCTGTCTGGTTCATGGGTTAAAGACCGGTAGGGGTCCAGCGCAGCCTTTATCCCCGTTTCCAAAGTTTTCTGTCTTTTGCTGTGCTGCAAGAGAGAAATTATCAGATTTGGTTATGTATATTGACTTTGTGTTTTCAATTACATTACATATATTGGATAAAAGTGAGTATAAAAGATTAGATCAATTATTCTGGATTTGATCATATATATTATTACCAAATAAACCTATTGATTGGTTGGTTGGTAGTATTATGTTAGAGCTTAGATTATTTACAATAGATTAAGTGTACATATGTCTATTAAGCTTTTATGTTTTAGGACAGGAACTGTTTCGTCGTAACTACTGCACACAAACGCTTGCGGTTTCAAACACCGATCGACGCTGAGTTTGGTGACTGGTTGTATGCAGTTAGTCCACTTCTGGCTGGTCAGATTAGGTAAATAAATCTGTCTTTCCTTGTAAGTGATTTATTCTTCATTGTAAATCAAGTTAAAACTGAAATAATTTAAAAATTAAGCTCTGATATAATTAGTGGTTGTGCAAGCACATTATATTTTCGTAAGGTAAGTACAATCCCTCATAAGTATACTTACCTTGGGTAAAATATAGTAATTGAAATTCTTGAAATTGAAATTCTTGAAATTTGATAGTGCTCTTCTTCCAACATCTTTTGGTCAGAAGTGCTCATGCCTCGATGGGGCAATTGCAGTTGTACTGTCATGCAATTGTGCACAAACGACTTGCTCAAAGTCCCTACGCAGTGTTTGATGCCGCAGACGAGGGTCGAACCCGCTCACTCAGCGCACACTGAGTGTTACCAGCTGACCGCTCTAACCGATCAGCCACAGTCCCACACAATACCATATTAATAATGACAGTGCTATAGAAGCCACTATAGAATAATTGTTTATAATTATTACTAGGGAAAATATCATTATAGTTGCTCTCTATACCTGTTTTAGGCAATTTACCTGTGAAAGTTGTTGGATTTTTTGCCTCTTTTTATTTTGCAATGTGTTCGTTTTTCAGGTCCAAAAAGTCTCGCTCGAGTAGTATGGTGTTGATATGATATTTGTAATGGCTGACGTGAGAGATTGTGACTGCATGAATTTTGCATTCCGTGAAGTTCAAAGGTCAGCCCTGTCTTCGTCACTACCCTCAACACGTCACTGACTCGGTCGTCGCGTCAGCAACACAACAGTTCATTTATTTCCACGTTGACTGTGATTCACTGATGCTACCGTAATGTAACTGTACTGTGACTGTAAATGTGCATGGCTCATTACTAAGTAACACAGGATGTCAAGTGACACCATTACAAGAGTCTGCGTGCCGCGTTACTTCTTGTCTTACAAGGACGTTATTTGACACTGGTGTGCCACCTGAGTTTATGCATTATATCTGTAAGAATGCAGTGTGACACTGTTCTAAGGACATCGTGTGACATTTGTGTGCCACGATGACTTCCTATCATATAAGGATGTCATGTGGCATTGGTGCATAGCTTGACTTCTCTTCTTATGACAAGAAGTGATGTGATGCTTATAAATCATGTGAGTGTTGTACATCAAGACTTGACACCATGTTAAACTTAACATTCCTGCGTCTCATTCGTCTCGCGTTGCGACTGTTTATTTTTTACACTGTGTAGTTATTCTTCAGAAGCGCTTTAGAGTGCAATATTTTCATTATTCCTGGTCATGTTTTGTGTGTAAGGTTTGGATTTTAACTGTGGTCTTACTCTTTCATGTGGCTAAGGTTCTGTTTTCTATTGTCATAATTGCACTCTCCCGGCTTTATTGCCTGTCATTAATACTTAACATGAAACCATGTTCTCCAACAATAGACGATGATGATTACCCTGACCGTACTCTTCTGGTGGGATGTTTAGATGGCAAGGCGAGGAATGGCCACCGACCCTCATGAGCCGATGCTAATAAAATGAATTGCTAAGAGTTTATACCTAGCTTAAGGGGCTGCCATTTTTCTTCGTCTTTGCTTTTGGTGACCTCTGATTTGATGTCTTGTGCATTATTATGATGGTGCTCGAGTGACAATGTCATTAATTACAGTCATATATATAATATATATATATATATATATATATATACATATATATGTATGGTTAGAATGCACTGATTATTTCAGATCGTTGATGTTAAATAACATTTGAGAAGTTTGTCAGATTCAGATCTGTGTGGCTAACTTTGTAATTGTTGTCATCTGTTTAAAAACTGTCCAGACTTCATAGGTAACCAGCTGACTTGACTAGTCGGATGTAAATTTCCGGTATAGCTGCAGTTGCAAAACTTGCCATATGTAACATAAGTGTATGTGAAGTAACTTTTACCTGAACTCAGCAAATCATGTTGCAAGGTGTGTGTGTGTCACAAACATGATCTATGTAATGGATAAACTAACAATGTAAATAAAACAGAATCTGTATAAATTTGTGATATAGTGAGCTTAACATGTTTAAGAAATTTTCTTTGTTGATGTAAGGGGACAGCATAAAGTTTCCCATAAAACTGGTTTACCATGGTGTTATCATGGTGTTACTGTGGTGTTGTTGACGTTACCTTGGTGTTACTGGTGTTACCATGATGTTACTGGTGTTACCATGGTGTTACCATGGTGTTACCATGGTGTTACCATGGTGTTATTGATGCTACCATGGTGCTGCTAATGCTACCATGGTGTTTCTGGTGTTACTAGTGTTATATTCGAGGTATATGTACATTACGTTTGAGGTATATGTACATCTTGTCCATAATTGTTGGTCGTTTATTCTTGAAGTGACTGTGAACTGTCTCTAGCTTTCTCACTTGAATGTCCCTGGTTTCAACATCACTCTCCAATTACATCTGGTGCTCGAAGAAGTTACAAAATGCAGTTAAGTTATGATTTATACCAGGAATAATGCATCACTCATTTGGTGCAGGTGTCATTGGTTTGGTATAGGATGTAAACTGACTGTGTTTCACCATTTGATCTTTGAACTTTCGGATGTGTATAACGTGCTGATATGTTTCAGTGACTGACTAATATCTACCCTAAGACAGGTCTGTGTTTCTGCTTCCGGGAATACTTATGATTATCTCCAGCTATCAATCTCCTGCTGACCTAAAAGGATAAACTTGTTTCTTGCTATCTTTGAATTTTTGTACAGTGTTTTACTAATCTGGACTTCTGAGAAGTTTCCAGATGGTGGAGTTGGTATGTCGTTAACACCATCGGTGTTATTCGTCTCTTCTGTAAGAAGATAGTTCAAATGTGAGTTTGTAACCTATAAGTGTGCATATAATTGTACATATGTATGTATGCATGATAGGCCTCATTATAACTAGCTTCACGCTGCGGAAATTGCAACAGGCTTGGATGCTGGAAAGACAAATCATGAAAAGACATTGCTTTACATAAATTTAACAATCTAATGAATGAACCTCCAGAAAAGAAAGATGGACGGAATGAATCTGTCGGTGACTCATATTCGGGACCAAGAAATCGGTAATGAGCAACGTTGTGTATGGAACATGAAGTGCTTCACTTGTAACTTTGTGAGGTAAAGCTATTGCACCATTAATTTTGTGGCAAAGCTGTGTTATGCTTTTTCTGTTGTGACACAGTAAATTCTTTGATTTGCTTCAGTCTGTCTGGTGCTACAATATGCGTAGGCCTACACATGTGATGGTCTACACAAATATTTCCTGTGTAAATAAAGGAAAAGGTGACTTTTCTCTCTGCAGTTCTTGTAAAATTTTCAGCTGTTTCCTCTCAGTACACTGCGGACTACTTTGCAATGTAAAGCCATGTTGCGTGCAATCCGAAGCCGTAGCTCTGAAATCTGAGTGAAAAAAAGAATCTTAAGGCCATATCCAGGCAGGTTAGACCTGGCATGTTTATTCTAAGATCCCTGAACTATTAAGGTATGTTTAATACGTGTTGAATTGCAATATACAGAGAGCTGTGTAGTTTTGTGTTAGCCAGAGCTAGTAATAAATGATATGTTGCAGTTACATGTATGTCTTGTGGCAGAAATTTTAAGTTTGATTAAAATGTAACGCGGTATACCTACAGGCGTCACTCTTGACTAAGAGCATGTAGGTTTATGCTAGTTTTCGGAATAATTTGGTAACAAGGTTAAGTATAATCTTCTCAGCAAGACCTGTGAAGGATTTACCTCCTGTCTCTGTTCTTTGGGCAGGATCCATAATTAGGCTTGACCATACTGCAACCGATGAAGCTTGATCATCAATTGACGGGCCTATGTTCCCTCTGCTTTTTCTCTCGGTGTCCTTGATCTGAGCGCTACTGAACACCTATGCCTGCTGGCCAGTTCCTGTCGTCACTATCACGACACTATGGCATGACCTTCCTTAGTAGTCTGGTGTTGGATTCTTGTGGGGACCTCGCCTACACAGTGGTTAAAGTAGTTTGGGTGAGCAGTGGGAACTCCAAAGTTCAAGTTGACTCGATAGGAGACAAGACCATCAATGTCTACAGTCTACAATGTCTACATGTCCCTAACCCTATTCATGCTGTACTAACTCCTTACATTCCTCCTCGTTGCTTATGATCATCAAGTACAGGTCTTTTAGTTGAACCACGATGCAGAACAGTTATGGGCTCTCGTGTATTTCATGTCTCTGCTCCTAGGGAATGGAATCGACTGCCACTCTCTCTTCGTAGCTCAAATTCACTTCCTTCCTTTAAAAAGCGACTCAAAACTCACTGGTTCTCTCTCTTTGGCTTTCAAGGATTTGGAAATCTGATTGCATTTTCTCCTGGCGACTGACTATCCGCACCTCAGATTCACATTTAGGTGTGACCTTGTGCGCGTTACAAATTAATTAATAATAATAATAATAATCAGGCCTTCTGCAAATTTAAGAATCGTATCCTTCGATGAAACTGCATTCCACATATTAAAAATGTAAAGAGAATACATTAAAAAAATCAAAATAGTTTACATTGATTTTTTAACATGTATCATATTTCTTTCCCTAAAAATAAATATGAATCTTGCAGATTTTTTAAATAAATAGATACATGTATACAGCCTAATGTCTATAATGTGTCGAGTTCAAACTCAAAGAGCAAGGGTTCGGATCTCACATACTGTTAGGCCTATATTGAGCTAGTCAAATAGCCAACTGTAGCTACATGGGCTTAACAAAAGAGAAAATATTACAGAAATTCTATTCAGTCTATAATGTTGTCTACACATGAAAAACTCAATAGACAGCTGTAACCGGAGTGATGTGCAGAATTCATATATTCATTTCATTGAACCCCTTTCACACTTGCCGTGCTTGCCTACTGGTTAAAGTGCTTATTCGATTCAGCAACTCTTGGAAATGATCAGAAACCCTGCCACCTCTACTATCTAAATAATCTCGATAATATTGCTCCACAGCAGTATAATGACATAAGAACTTGCCACGTAAATTATCTCTCATCCCTCAGGGTCAAAGTCATTTGGCCAAGCATTGGGATCATGAGACCTGACACTAGAACTACACAGATCCCTCTCCGAATCTGCCAAAAGTTTTTTGTCATGCCGTCTACCAATGCTTGGCAACACTGGCCTCGATAAATTTCCCTCTTTTTCCCACTGCAAGTAACAAATGATACACCCTTGAAAGCTCTTGCATCTGCAGCCTGACCAGCTTCAGCGTACTAGGTAAGGTTGTGAAAACAGGGTTAGGCCCCTAGCCAGTTTCATGACCATTCCCAACAATTTCTGCTGCTCTAAATCAGCTCTCCCACTTACTACTCGCTGATCAATTGCTGAAATAATTGTGCAAACACACTGTATGATTGCCGAACATCTCTAACCAAGACCAAGAGCTTACATTTGCACCTTTGAGAGGTGTCGCGCACATGAATGGCTAGGTGGCATCGTACATGTGTTTATTGAATTTACAATAATAATTATGATTGCTATTATTACTTTAGTTTACTTACCATTTAACACTGCTATTTAGTGAGTAAATAAAACTACTTTCCTCTAAGTCCAATAATTGATTGCCAAAAATATGGCGCAGCTGACAGTTGATTAATGTAATTATACTTTTAGACACCTTTATTTAAAGAGGTATTGATAGGATACTATATAAGTTGTGCAACGCATACATGATATAGTTGGGAGCGGACGGGTTGATAGCTACACGTTCTGAGGATAGGCCCTATGGTCCAGTGAATGCATTTGCATTTGAGGAGGAATGTGTAGCGGTTCCCCGGCTCCCAACTTTTGCAAAACTTCCGTTTTAGCGTTTCAATTTCTTGTTTTAAGAAAGTTTCGCTTTTTCTGTCCAACAATAATCATTGATGGACAAAGATAGCGATGCTGAAATTAATACTGGAAGAACTTTATTCCGTAGAGGTATTTCATGGGTTACAATACAGTGCCTGTTTTCGTCCTTTCTCAAGACGAATTTCTTTTATCTGGAAGCGATTGGTATGCGCTGAGAGAGGCGCTATATAAATAATGAGATTTAAATACAATACAATGCAATATGTGATGGCCACCGTAGGGCCTATCTGATTTCAGAGAGTGTAGGCCAACACTTCTGCCAATGCTCCTCAACTTCCACTCCCTTTCACTATTTATTATCCTCTGCCTCTTCCTCGTCCCCTCCTCTTTCTTTCTGTTCTCATTGATCCTCTCCTTCCGTTGTCTATCACTA
The DNA here is from genome assembly GCA_959347315.1 of Bimastos eiseni. NCBI lineage: Eukaryota > Metazoa > Annelida > Clitellata > Crassiclitellata > Lumbricidae > Bimastos > Bimastos eiseni. Next base: position 14,483,387 of record OY365821.1, on the reverse strand, counting down.
TCCAGTGTATTCTCATTCAAATCCCATGCTAATCCCCTAATCTTTCCCTCCTCCCCTTCACTACCCTCACAGTATTCCTCCACATCCCTATCATTCATTCCTCACCTGCCCATCCTCTCCGTAGGCCCCCGTGGATTATGCGTAAACCACGGGGTCCTACCTCTCCGATTTCAACACTTCGTCCCATAATCCCATTTCCATGCATGCGCCTCGCTTATTACTGCCGTCCTCATTAGCCCTTCCTTCCGTTCAAATCATCATAGTCTGCTGCGCATAGGCGACGACTCCCCAGGGGCGACGGGAGTTTTGACCCTCTGCTTTGGAAGGTACTAGAGTAAGAGTATGGTTTTGCCCCAGTATCTTTTGGCAATCTTAGTGGTCAATGGTACTGATAATTAACGATTGCCTCTGTGTAGGCTTTAATAGACAATAGAACTCTATTAATAAAGCAATCAACCGTCAAGACTCAAGTGAATTAACAGCGTGCTACTACGTGTCAGTTCAACAGCTGTAACAATTATGCGCGTGCACGCACGCTTTACGCCGAGCGCGCATTATACTTCGCTGTGGCGCAAAAGGATTTTTTACATTTTTGGATTAATTTTGCCACTGCCCTCAAAATCAAAAGTTGGAGCCTATGCTGCGGCAAGAGATGCTTTTTACACAATTTTAATGTCCACTTAATAATAAATATTATTAGTAATAATAGTAGTAGTCAGTGGCGTAGGCAGGATTTCCCCAAGGGGGGGGGGTTTAGTGTAGGCACTTTTGGGATAGTCATTTTCCCCACTAGACCTGCAATAAATAAGGAGGCTCAATGAGCCAGGATTTTTTTTAATTTTAGCCTTTTTTGCACTGCAACAGTTTTTTGTGATATTACAAAATATAAATACTTTTTGTTAACATCGGCTAAGGCGCATAGCTAGTGATTTTTATAACAATGGGTAAAAATTTACAAATATATACTCAAGCTTTAACTTTGGTATGATTCTAAAATAGCCCTGCCTGTGCAAGTCAGTCTCAGATTTCCTTTTCTTAGCATCTTAGTAGGCCATTATACTTCTTCTGATTATCAGTAAAAGTTAAGTTTTCTTGTCATTAGGGCCTATCTTATTTATACCTTCCTTAATCATAATGAATATTGGTCTTAACTTGCAATTGGCTTCACAGAACGAAATCTAATCTTCGCTTCCTTAGTAGTTCATTGATTATTTCCTCGGCTGTTGGGATCATTGCAGGGTGAACATGTAGAAGAGCTAATCAATTCAGCCTAGTTTCGCTTGTCGAGTTCCTGAGATATGTTTTCAGACGGCGAAGTGTTGAGAAAGAGCGCTCACTGGTACAGATGAAAGCAGGCAATGTAATGTTGCCAAGATTTGCAACAACTGTGTAATATTTGGATGAACTGTTGAATGACACAAATACATTGCGTCCAAAGCATTTTTTGGCACACTGCCCGTTTCTTTGCGTGAAAGACGACGATACCACAGCCTTAGTTCTGCCACTAATGAATCCCAATACGTTGAGAACCATTGCTTATGGAATGATCGCTTAGCTTTGCTTAGAGCTATTCTTGCCCCAACATCTTACAGCAAGAGATAACAATGTTTAGTTAAATTTACCACAACACCTTCCAGCAAGAGATAACTCTGCTGACTGATTTTATCGATCCACTATACAATCCAGCAGTTTATATAATTTATCATTTATATTCAATTATTTTAAACTTCTGAACACATAAATTGGTATGTAGCATCCAATGGTCATATAAGGATGAACTGACCTATATACATAAGTCTATCTTTTTACCTCTTTATATATATATACATTAGTTAAATACATATACGAACACTCATTTTATATAGTTATGTATATAGTACACATAGAGCCTATGACAGCTGTCTTATATCCCTGTCCTATATCCGAGAATAATTGAATGATACATTGCGCTTGTCACATTATAGGCTAAGTTCTGTTTCATTTACACCCTGCCAGAGTGACCCTGGTACACGGTAATGGGTATGCATCAAATCTATGCCACAGCTGTGGCCTCCGTGGAATCGGCGGGTATGCTGCACTCAGCGCACTGTGAGTGTCTATTAGTCCTCTAGCGAGGACCACGGTGCCAAAATTATCATAACTTATTCTGTAGGTTGTTGCAAAAAAAATATTTTAAACTCTGCCAATGGGGTGTTTTAACCAACAAATCTTCTGCAGCCTAGAGAGATAGATGGAACCTGGAGGCCGAGATGGAGAAATATGAGCAAGTATGGAACAGGGTGGTTGGGTGGTGATTAGCTGACTAATGAAAAAGAATTGAGATGGTCGAAAGGCGTTGTAGGTAAGAGACGTGGATGAGCTGAAGGACTTTTTGCGGTGGTGGTGTTTTGGAGTTTTGGTGTCTGCGAGGATGGTGTCGTTCTGCGAAGAAGTAGTTCCAGTTTAACGTACGAGGTCCTACATGTGAGCAACGTTTTAAGGGTCGAATACGGTTAAACAACAATATGGTTCCAAGAGTAAACTCAAAAATATTAGTGTTTTCCTTGCTGGTAAAAAAATGTCCCAATGCAGACCACCATGGGGAGCATTGGGTCACTTTTGCATATTAATGCACACAATTAGTGTTAGTTGTAGCACTTGCATTTTCTTTTAATTATCAGAAACAGTAACGTTTATGGATCAAATGTTGTTTTACAACAACATTGTTCCAAGAGTAAACTAAAAAATATTAGTATTTTTAATTGGGCTACTGGTACAAACTGTCCCAATGCACACCATCTAGAGGAGCATTGGGACAGAGCGTGGGTCAATTTTTACATTTTAATGCACACCATCGGTGTTATCTGCAGTAAATGTATTTTGCTTTAATTATCAGAAACACAATGTTTTATGGATCGAATATGGTTATGCAACAAAATTGTTCCAAGTGTAAACTCCAAAAATGTAATATTTTTCTTCCTGGTCAAAATTGTCCCAAAGTAGGCCATGAGTGTTGTCCCAATGCAGGCCATCAATGGTCAGTGACTTACGTTTTTGATAGTAGCACAACTATGCTATATACGACCTCCAAACTCTACCCCATGCTTCGCAATATACTGTCGCAAAGTAGTTTACAGAAATTGTAGGCTAGATTGGCATAAAGCGTCTTGTGCGTTGACTGACATTAAACGATTAATATTAACTTTTCTTACCTAAAAAAATAGATTTGCCGTTTTTCTGTTAGACGCTATATTATTGTCTGCCTAAGACATGATAATCTTCTTCGCGACATTAAATACGTTCGTTAGGTGACGCACGTCCGATACAATGATAGAGTAGACCTTGATACCGCCACTGACCCAATGCAGGACATTTTCCCCTACTCTTGTAATAAAGCATTGATCACGAATGTGCATATATATATATATATATATATATATATATAACAGATGCGAGACAACTCGTTGATGTGATAGGGAGCAATGATTAGCATAACATAACAAGGGTTTAAAGTAGCTCAGAAGACTTTTAGTCTGTGTTAAAACCACTGTAATTAGTTCTACTAATTGCTCGCGTAGCCTACTAAGGCCAATAATGAAAAATTATAGTGTAGGCCTATATAAGACTCCTAGATTGTGGTGAATTGGCAATAATTATGATGATCGTCTTAGTTGTAATGACAATGAACCGTGATGATTAGGATTAAGACAGCATTTCAAGACGGCATTTAAATTTCAAAATAGCAACAATCACCGAGCGCATTTCGTCCTAGCAATACTTTGAAGCCTGTCCGCAGTTAGTTGTAATCGTAGTTCTTTAACAATTAAAGCAGTGGTCTCCGGAAGTAGCGAAGCACGATGTAACCACTTATACGTGACACGATTAGGACGCCAACCAGGACCAGGATGTTGCCGTAGATGGGGCAGAAGTTGAGACCAACGGTCTCGAGGTAGACCTCTCCAGGCAACCAAGACGAATTGGCACACGGGTCTGGGAACGCTGTAGCATTCGGAGGTCGACACCTATGGAGTCAAGAAAACGAGAGTTTAATATTCACTTAATGTTCTTTAATTAACATTGACGTAATAATCCACAAATCCTATAATAGGCCATAATTATATCGTGATTGATACCAAGTTTATTAGCACAATATACACATTATTAATTTAGGTTTACAGCCGAATAGACCCAATGAGCATGTTATCAGCTGCTGCTATGTTATGTTATCAGGACTACTGCTCCACATGTCCAACATAATTATACACGGTATAATATTGTGGGCCCACGGCCCATACTTATAGGTGCAAACCACACTACAGGACGTGCAGGTACATATAACCTACGTGAACAAATTAAGTAACTAAAATAAATTACTATCACCTGCGTAGACTTAGCAGCTTGTATACGATTTACTATGTGTAACAACTTGACCACAGGTTTGCTTCATTACCTACAGACAGCATTTTGATATAGTTTGGCTCAACCCTTGGCAGCCGTGCTTGGTCCTTTTGCCCTAGACTATTGGCAAGTTCTTGGTCTTAGTGAGGCAAAAATGGCGACTGAATTGATGGACACATCACAGCAAAATTGTGGAGTCCAAGCAAACTACATGCAGATGAGTGACTCCATGTTTATCTATTTTTGAAGTCCCACTGTAACTGTCAAGATTCGACATAGGCAACATGGCATTTCACAAACTTATTTGCAGAGCGATGGTAAAATATATCACAGCATCAATTCATTGAACATTGAGCATCGAAGAGGTCATATATACAGTGTCATTAAGGGCGAGAACTTAGGGAAACAGGAGGGACGTACAGAAGGAGACGGTTCTCTAACAAATTTCAGGCTGGATCGAGCTGCTTATATCCCCGAAATATCCAAAATGTTATAGATTTCTGCAGTGCCTTCCACTGCACATTCTTTTTTTTAAAAGTGAAGCCTTAGTTTACTTAATCCGTCTCAAAGAGACCCAGGACCAAGCCTCCGCTTATGAAAGTTATGGGTCTCATAAAAAACGTCCATATGTGCAGCATCAGATCTGTTGTATCTTGAACTTACAGAAGCGGACTGCCGTAGACGAATTCCAGTTGACCGTAGGCAGCGAAGGTGTATGTAACGAACGACAGATATTTGAACCAACGAAACCAAACCTGTGCGTGGATATTGTAGAAACCACCTTCAACACATAATGACATTTAGATTAGAGTAACGAATGAATTTCTTAACAAAGCAAAACCAATAAAACTTCTTCCTGCACTTTGCCTTCTCTCTCTGCGTTAATTGTTGCCCACTGCGCTCTAATAAACGACGCAAAAACATTTTCATTTGACAACGTTAATCGCAGACATCGTCGTCGTCGTCGTCGTCGTCGTCAGCATCATCATCATCTTCATCATCAATAACAGCAACAACAGCAGCAACAATAACAACAACATCATCATCATCATCATAATCGACATCGTAATCGTCATTATCATCATTATCAGCATTGTCATCATCATCATCATCATCATCATCATCATCATCATCATCATCATCATCATCATCATCATCATCATTATCATCATCATCATCATCATCATCATCATCATCATCATCATCAACAACAACAACAACAACAACAACAACAACAACAATAACATCATCGTCGTCTTCATCGTCGTCTTCATTGTCATCATCATTATCATCATCATCATCATCATCATCATCATCATCATCAACAACAACAACAACAACAACAATAACATCATCGTCGTCGTCTTCATCGTCCTCTTCATTGTCATCATCATCGTCATCATCATCGTCATCATCATCATCATCATCATCATCATCATCATCATCATCATCATCATCATCATCATCATCATCAACAACAACAACAACAATAACATCATCGTCGTCTTCATCGTCATCATTGTCATCATCATCGTCATCATCATCATCATCATCATCATCATCATCATCATCAACAACAACAACAACAATAACAACATCATCATCGTCGTCTTCATCGTCCTCTTCATTGTCATCATCATCGTCATCATCATCGTCATCATCATCAACAACATCGTCGTCATCATCAATTCAGTTGGATTATGCTCACATTTAAGACTTGAAATAGTATTTCATTTAGGCCTATACTTTGTTATTTTGCGATAGTTAAGTGTACTACAGGGCTTACCTGCCAAGACTGACGCAATGACGAAGGACTGAAGAAGGAGGACGGCCAGTGATTGGTCGCGAACTAAGACTCCCACGGTCATTCCGACGCCCTACGAACAGCAATAGACCATGAAATCCAAAAGACAAATTATTCCATAGCGTAACAGAATCCAAACAATCTAGCGTTTCTTAAACAAATCGCACCCAATCCGTTGATCATCAACAGCATAGAGGGAACTATAGCCAATTAATCGATCGGTCCTTAGTCAAATCGGTTCAGAATCAGATCAAGGGAACCAGCTATAGTCCATGAATCCATAAACAGATCAAGGGAACCAGTCAATCCTTCGAACCATGATCATACCAAAGGTAACCACCAGCCTTCAACGAAATTCTTGGCTTAAACGTATAGGCTCTGCGTCTGTGTGAGAGGATACTGAAATTGTGACTATGCCTATTATATATAATTAGGCTTATAATATATTATAGGCCGAGGTTTATTATAATTATTATAATACGCTTATCATATTACAAGAGGCTACTGTATGATGAAGTGGAAGGCTACTGTATGATGAAGATGATTATGATTATGATGACGAATGCAATGACAATGACAGCAACATCAATAGCGATAACAATAACAATAATAATGACAATAGCGACAACAATAACAATAATTATCATAATACAATGGTGTGTGATGAATTCGTAGCTTATGCTGGATCAAAACCTACAATGGCGGGGCGTCCATTGGAAACCTACATTAGGCTAACGAGCAATTTAGAACTTATGTAGCGCCCTTTCTTTACAGCGTTCCTTACCTGTCCTGCGAATGACTGGAGGAGGAGGAGGAGCCAGAAGAAGAAGAAGTTGCTGGCAGCTGGCATCAATCCCGTCATCCAATAGACGATGATACAATAGACGGTACACATGCTGAAGAGGGTTGGGATCTCAGCGGTTGTAATCGCTAAGTAGTAAGCGCTGAGACGGTAGATCCCCGAAGAACGTTCTCGATTGAACACATCGTCCACCACTACAGACACCGAAATAGACCGACACTCAATGTGGAAAACGAGGAAAATGAACTTGCAACTAAAAGTTAAACTAATCAAATTAACAAAAGCTATATTAGAACCACAGACATTGAAGAAAACGCCACGCAATGTAGTTTCAAAAACGTAAAAATAAAACTGAAATTTAAAGGAAACTGAGAAATCCTGTATAGAACTAATAATAGGCCTATCGCGTATTATAGGGAAATAATTAGGCTAATTGGAACGGCGAAAAACTTAAATTGAAACTAGAGTTTAAAGAAAATAAATAAATAAAATGAAACTAATATTAAGAGGCGATGACGAATTATGATAATATCACAATATTATTGAGAACTATATAAGGCGATGACGATGATGATTCTGATGTAGAGTTGTCAATTCGTACAATTTTCATGACCCGACCCAATCAGACCCATTGCAAATGGACCCAATCCGTCCCGACCCGATTCTAAAAGCCAAATATCTGACCCGACCCGACCCATAACGAACATGACCCGACCCAATCCGACCCGTATTTGGTGCTAATTTTACTAATATTATTCATCGACAAATTCTAATGTCGTAAAAACGCAGCACAGTCAGACCGCTATATATGATAATCATATTGATTTGTAAGGACGTATCAAGGAAGAGACCCTTCGTTCATTCCATTTATTTTGGCCTAAACTTACTTTCTCCGTAAATATATGCAAAAGAATTCCGGATATTATTGAGTACGTAAGAGTCCTAGCGTTGCCTCCTCAGCTAACTCACAGTCACATACGCTTGTAATAGATGCCGTGACCTTTCGTTTTTTTTTCAGAAATTTATGAGAAATTATTCCACACGATAACTTGAGCCGAGTTCGGTGTAAAAAAAGGAACACATCCGGTGTTGCCCTACGTGTTAGCGCTATAGTTGCCTCACCATACTCAATTTATTTGATTGTAACTGTTTAATATTATGAATATAACTGGGTTGAAGATTAGGCTCTGCAAACAATTGGTGGGTCGAAATGGATTAAGGTTTGGGACCCGCCCCAATTCGACCCTCCAGAATCTTGACCAGACCCGACCCGCCTTTTCTACAGACCCGATCCGACCCGATCCGTCTCGAAGGTCGACCCGACCTGTGGACAACTCTGCTAGGGTAAAGTGAGCGGGATGTATGAAACGAAACTGTCACTGAACGTTTTAACGTAGAGCGTTACAATAATTGCAATAAATAACAACGACTTCAAAGGCACCTGAGTGATTCAATTTACTTGAACAGAAATTCATTGGATACTTATTTATAAGAAACGTATTATATAAAAAAACTTAATTTAATAAGAGACCGATGATGACTTACTAGCGTAGACGGAATTCATCATTGGCGTAAATACAAAGTTCATGCAGACGAAGAACAGCTGAAACGGAAAACAGAGCAGTCAATAATATTTATTAAATTCGTTCAGATTGATTCATGTAGCCTACTTACATGTAATAACTATAATAATTGTTCTCATCCAGTCACACTATGATCTATAAGCATACTGCAGTGTGTCATCTTGAATTAATAATTAGCGCGAATATAGGTAAGCCATAAAAGGCATATGAGCCATAATAGGCATATAAGCCACAATAGGCATATAAGGCATAATAGGCATATAGTATACTGCAATGTATAGGCATTTCTAAGTAAGTAAGTAAGTATATTCTTTTATCAGACGTCTTCAAACACATGGCATATAGGCCTACAGAGAAAACTTAACACGTGCGAACAAAGCGTATAATTTTATAAAAGATATACAACTATACATAATCTATCGAAAGCATAGACATTTGGAAAATGCCGGCCACTATATAGCACCATTCGAAGACAGATTGCAGTATAACGATCGACGCTGTGTCGTAGTAACAATAATTGCGTCGCTTCCTCCTTTCGCCAGGCTCAGTGCCAAAGACAAAGCAGTCGTCAGGTTGAACTGGTGTATTTAAAAGGGTCAAATGAAATGCTTAACATGGATTAAATAAGGACATTTCATAGGGGTTATAGATATAGCAAGAGTTTAATAGAGGTTTATTCTAGGGTTAATGTGTGGCATTTAGCAGAGGTTTAACAAGGGCGTCTAAAATAGATCAAATACCTTAAATATGCATTTACGGAAGAATTAAATAGGCATATAGTTTATTTAAATAAAGGCATGTAGCAGAGGATGAACAAGATTGTTTAAACTGACGATTCCCAGTCGGTCTCTGGCTGTTTCCTCTTTCCTCTCCGTCTGGAACCATTCCAGTCCAACGAAGGTGGCTATGAAGAGGATCTGGACAACGAGAGCTGGAGAAAGGTACCTGGTTCGATTACTTAGCAACGCGCGCCGCGTCAGGACAATGTATTGCGTGAGGAAGCTGGTGTGCCACTTGTCATCCGGATGGATATCAACGACGTCAGTCATCTGTCGTAGGAAAATAGAGGCTGATGATGCTAAGCCTGAAGATCCAGCCTCTGAATCTAAAACGAGAAAACAGTTACATGGATATATATAAAATATAAACGTACTGACGGAAGGTATAAGTCTGTCTGTCTGAGGTCGTTTTAATCGTTGCACAAAAAACGTTCGTTACACGCAATCTGGTATGATGCATGAAAATATCTCTATGCATCTAATCTAATCTATCTAAGCAATAACTTATGTAGCGCCGCTGTTCTATAGTCCCTGAAACATCAATCGACGAGTGTAATCGCAATCAAATCTCACATTCGACTGTGCAATATGCACTGTACAGGTACCACCTTTCATCTGCCGACGTGTACAAGCAGAAGCAACACCTGATATCAGTCCTATAAATATTATATTACTCGGAACTGACCTATATTCAATGAGGTCGGTCATTCGTGTCTCTGTCTCCCTATCCATCTCTCTCTGTCTCTGTCTGTCTCCGTCTCTCCCTCCGTTGTATGTCTGTCTGTTTCCCTGTCTCTCTCTCATATTACATCGATCAAGAACTGTTCTTGATGGGCCAGCTGAATTTTGAATCTCTACAGCTCCCTGAATCTTTCCTTTCCGCTCATTCGCTAAATCCTGCTCGTTCTCAACTTTAAAACGCCGAGACAACTTCTCTTAAATTACCAGATGTAGTTGCCGCTCTATCTTCTGGAGTTGATCGTGCCTCTTGATGCCCCATCGGTTAATGTCGTGTGCATTAGACATCGGCGCAATAGAAGTTAAGAAAATATAACAGTTACAATTATGCATGTTGTTTGCGTGTGCTTGGTACAGAATCCTAGTACCTAGCGCTTTGAAAGCGACGATGCTGCAGCCTTTATCGTCATCGTCATAAGCTGCGTTTTCGTATCCGTAGTGTGTCTCTTTTACCTTCAATCGATTAGAAATGGCTAAACCCTTGACCTGAAGTCCAACGGTCTTTACCCCGGTGACCTGGGGATCTTTCATTTCCGCCGGCCAATCGTCCGTTTTCCTGTAAAGGAAATATTCACGGCAGCTCAGAACCAATTTTATAGCAGATAGTCAGACAGATTCACAGAGAACCAAACACACATAAAGTAACATTGACTGTTCGAAGTTCCCTTTGCCTGTGACACAAAAATGTGGAATTCAGGATACAGATCGTTCCAGAGATGTGGTGTATAGTGTTAGATATGGCTCTGTTGGAGAACGCGAGATGAGTTTGAGATGTGGGTGCGGAAGAATGTTGCACGATTCAAAAATATCGCAACAACTGCTGTACCACTGTAGATGCTCGATTTCATTGGAAAAGAACCTTGAGGCATAGGTTCCATGCAGTGTTCCGTACCTCAATGCTTAAGTGACATACAGTAGTACGTACCTTAATTCATAAGCGGCTTCAACGATTCTGTCTCTCGTTTCTCGACTGGCCTTTAGTTGATCCACTACAAGAATAGTTAAGATACAGATTGTAAGAGTCATGCAGTTTCCTGCTTGATCGAGGATGCATTGTTTATAATATTACGGACTTTCTTGTTAAGGGCTGTCTTTGCAATAAACTGAAAAATAAACTCTTCCAGTCTAATTAGTGTTCTTAATCGTTGCCAGTCTTAAATGTGAACAGCTGTAGTTTGTAATAAGGGAACTTAATCAAATTACAGTTGTATTACATCGGAGTTGGTCTAATGGTTGGACCCCTACCTGTTCTGCTATTCCAGGAATCCAGGGTTCAAATAACCGACAGAGAGCCCCCTTTCCAGGTTTTTCGCTCTATATACCTACTTGGTACCTAGCACGAAATCAAATATGAAGTGAATACATTGACAGACGAACTGACGGTCAGAGAAAGGAAAGGTCATGATGGAAAGGAAAGGCCATTGTGGAAAGGAAAGGCCATTGTGGAAAGGAAAGATCATGAGGAAAATAAAAGATCACCCATCTCGTGCGAGCTGTCAATACGACAGACAAACACACAGACAGAGGAACAGATACACAAACAGACGCACCACATACATACCTAAGACACACAGAGATACAGACATTATAGAGACACAGGCACACATACTCACACAGACAGACAGTGTGACACAAAGACATACACAAAACTAGGCATACGAACAGACAGGCTTAAACGCATACATCCAAAAAGAGAGACGGATCATACATAGGAAGTCGGCTGGGTTGTAATGCGGAGTGCAGTGTAGACCAATACCAGCGAAGAAACTAACAATCTTTTTCCCAGGTCCAAAATACGCCACCTGTCGGCGAAAAGAACAAAACCAACAACGAATTTAATTCAACACCGGTTATGATTAAGATCCGCATTTGCAATGATTATGAGTCCTAACGCACTCAGCAGGATTCTTGCAATAGACTTAATAATATTATGTGTTCTCATCTACCAAATTTTATAGGACTCGAAGTCTCGGACTTTATCTTCTTCTTATAAATACATTTCTCATGCTTGAATCTAGGATGGAAAGGTTTTTTTTAGTCCTCCCCGGTTTGCACTACAACGTTCTCCACATTAACCGGAACCAGTCAGACTTTCGATGTGTGTGTAGGTATATATGTGCCGAAGCATATATGTATGTATATTTGTGTGCGTATGTTTGTATACATGTATATGTGCGTTCATGTATGTAGGCCTACGCATTTTGCGCCTGCATGATTGTATCTACGTAAGCTTATGTATGTGCAAGGGTGTGTACTTGCATGCAACTATGTACCGAAGCATATGCATGCATACGTGTGTACGTACGTACGCACGTATGAGCATATATATATATATATATATCAATTGACAGTGTTTATGGTTGAGCTGTTTTGTCTTACCTCTCCGTCTGTCATGAGAAGAACGTTTCCGAATTGGTGGAAGATGCGACTGGATGGCTGGTGTATCGTCATGACGATTGTCTTCTTCAGGTCCTGAGCGAAACGAGTCAGCTTCGTTATTAGACTCAGCGACAGCGCCGAATCCAGACCAGATGTCGGTTCCTACATATGCACACACACATACATGCACGCATACAAAGGTACATAGGCCTACACAAGCATGCAGACACGCAAACATGTGTACACTCATGCATGCACACGTATTCAAGCACATATATAAGTCTACAGATACAATCTCGTACATGCACTGATCATGCAGATGTAGGCCTACTTATCCCCACTCCGTCTTTAACTATTCCTGCCTCCTCGTCTTCCTCTTCTACCTCGTCCTCTTTCTGTTTCTCATCCTCACTCTTAATCCTCTTCCGCCTCCTCCTCCTTCAGTGCCTCTTTCTCCTCTTCCTCCGCCTCCTCCTCTTTCTGTTTCTCCTCCTCTCTCTTCTTTGTCTTCCTCCTACACTGCCTCTGCCTCTACCTCTTCAACCGCTTCCTCATATTCTACTTCTTCTTTGGTTTTTACTTTAATTGTAAGCAATGTAGATAATACTGTTGTGTCACATTGACATCTTTTTCAGGTAACACTAAAACAGATGTTCCTTGGAGACTTACAGCTTCTTGTAAAAATAAGTTTTTAAGTTCTTCAGAAAACTTTACGTACGTCAATTATCAAAACTTGAGGATTTGTGAGAAGTTCACAGGCGATGCTGGCTCGCTTCCTCTCTCCACCGGAAAGACCAGTTATCAAAGCGTTTCCGATTTCTAACAGAAGACGCATCCACCGAATTCTTACCTCGCAAAATCTCTCAAAAGCCAGGCTACTACGTTAATATTGGATAAGGGAAGCGGTGGCGTAGCGGTGTGCTCCGTGCCTTGCAAAAGAAAGGTTGCAGGTTCGAATCCATCTCAAGTCACGGCGTAGCGACCTGGGACAAGTTGCTCAACGATGAAGAAGGCAACGGGAAACTTCTAGGTGATAAGTCATCTCATTCCGGGTGGCACAAAGCCAATGGACCTGCCTTCGGGCAGAGAACTCATCATCATGGTCAGCGTCATCGTCATTGTCGCCATCGTCGTCGTAGTCATCACCATCACCATCACCGTCACCGTCACTGTCATCGTCACCGTCATCGTCATTGTCATCGTTATCGTCATTATTAATATTGCATTACATCAGATTGCATTTGGTTGGTTTGGGTTAAGTTGACAACAAAGCTCGTGAATGCTTTAAAATCGTTTCACGAAGAACTAAATAATTTATCAGAGTATCGTTTTATCAGTCAAACCATTGAAACCAAGTGATGATCTGAAAGAAGAAAAGCGAAAGACGACGGAGGAATTGACCGGAAACCAATAGAGATGACTGGAGGTGTTTGGAGATGTCATGAGCGAAGACTATATATAGAGCGATGGACAGAACTTAGTGGATAAGCCCCGTTTCCCAATGTGCAGACCTGCACTGGAAGGACTAAGTATGTATCAAGTAATAGTTCATCTGATGGTACACTGAGAAGTGACTTACTAGTATTGAAGCATTTCTTTAGCTCAAGTACATCGACAACCTCCTGGATTCTCCGATGTTTCTGGTTTATGGGCATGGCATCTGGCAAGCGAAGAAGAGCCGCGAACTGCACCAAAAAGAGTCAGTCGTCTTGTTTACAGATGCAATTCTTAGCTTTTCATAACTTTATTATTTAAATGGTTTCCAAAATGGAAAAACATTGAAGTAAATAAATGAGCTAGAGGCTGACTGACTGACATACTGACTGACTGGCTGACTGAATCACTGACTGACTGACTGACTGAATCACTGACTGACTGACTGATTGACTGACTGACTGAATCACTGACTGACTGACTGAATCACTGACTGTGAACTGACTGACTTACTGATTGACTGACTGACTGATTAACTGACTGGCCGATTGACTCGTTGACTGGCTGACTAAGTGAATCATTATGGGAGGCAAACTACTTATCATGCGATTATCTGCTTTCGAGTTCAGAAGAAATGAGTGCATTCGCTATCCCTCATTATGAAACACGAGTGGCCTACTTTGATATCTCAACCACGTAAGTCGCTCAGTTTGGCTCCCTATTTTATTGGCTTTAATTAATTTATTTATCTATTTACACAATCTTTCTAACCGTTAGTGTTTCCTTGAGTGTGAGATGCGGATAGAAAACGTCTGTCTGCCGAACGTAGGACACTCTTCTTCGTAACCCTCTCGTTACAGTCTGACCATTTAATGTTATGCAGCCCGAGTTTGGTCGAATCAGACCCGACATCGCGTTCAACAGCGTCGTCTTTCCGGCGCCTTTAAGAGGAATGTTTTCAACAAGGAAATTTATTTAGTTACACCCTTCTGATAGACATGATGATTAGGAGGAGGGGTATTGCTACCGATGTGAATCCGATACATGAAACAAGCGAAGCTATTTAGGTTAGTTCACGTGAATATTATAGTAAAAGGTAATGAGAATAATGTGTAATCGTAATCACAGATTTAAGTATATACAAGATCGATTCATCAGAGGCTCTAGCTTTCAAACGACAGACAACCACCAGGAGAGGACAGAAGGGTTCTCGGACAGAAGGGCACTCTGGCAATATGCTAATCATAATCTCGAAATAATTACAGAGCCCTCAAAGCGAAGAACGCTGGAACCAGATTATTCAAGATCCAGATGTCAGACGGCTACGGATGGATGGTGTTTGAAGTTGAACAAGTGAAAGTAAAAGCATGGGTTTTTCGGGACCCTCTTTTATTGGCTTTTGATAATCTGATAGATGGCGCAATCGATCCATTTAATTAAGCGATCTTTTATTATGTAAACTTGCAAGCGTGACATGAGTGCAAAATTTCAGTTCTGTAGGTCGACGGGAACATACTGAAAAAACAGTTGAAGGAACTCCAACGAACCGACGATCCAACGATCATGACAAACTTTATGCAAGCCAAGTTAAAGAAAGGAGGGTAAAGGTGACGGAGATAATAGAAGTGGAGGATTTGTAAGAAGGAGCAGAGGCAAAGGACGACTAAGAAGCCCACACCATATATATACATACATAACGAAGCTTCTTTGTAGCCTTGCAATAGTTCTGCCAGAGGGTACAGCCACACCATCCGTGGACTGTATCTAAGTTACGTGTCGTTAAGCATATCAACCAATCAACCAAAAATAAAATTCAAATGGCGCTAAAGAAAAGAGCTGCTGTCACAGTTATGCTTACATCCGTACATAAGCAAATATATACATAGAAGCGTACATACACATAAACTTGTTTACATACATGCATAAATACATACATATATATATATATGCTAATAAAGACACCAAAGTAAATAAGATGCATATTTCATGTTTCCCGAAGCTATGCAGACTATGTAATGCATATGATCTGGCAGACCATATACATACATACATATATTATACATTCATATGTGCATGCATGCATAATTACATTCATTCATAGAAACATGCGTGTACAACATAAAAAAATCATTCATACATGTATACGAGCTAGATTATCTGAACGATTTAGAGGCTACTGACCAACTGGGCCCAAAATGGCGAGTATCTGTCCGCGCTTGGCTATTCCGGAGACATTCCTAAGAACGTCTTTCTGTCCGAAGCTGATGCAGACATCTCTGAAGACCAGCGTAGATTCAGTCTCCAGGGAACCAGCCTCGTCGTGGCTCTGACAGTCATCGCTTGGCGTCGCCACCCTATAAAACCGAGGACATGATGCGCTTTATAAGAAATTTATATTTACCCGAGAGCAGAAATGAATCCTTGGGTTGTTAAGGGAACGTCGTTGGCAAACGTTAACTAGACTGTCACAAATGATAGCTTGAAATTCTTGAAATCCACAATCACAAACGCAATATCTGTATTCTTCCAGTGCCACGTGAAGCTTTTTCTTTCCATATTAAACAAATGCACCATATTTAAAACGTTAGGATTGGTTGAATCCTATCTGCGCAATTAAGAGGATGGGGGCATTGCCTATGTAAAACTCTTCCGTCATTCCCTTTATCCTCAATCCGTTCGCCCTTCCAAATCCATCATTAACCGATTGGAAAGTAATTCAGCTCTGAATTTCTCAGACACTATAGGTTTCATAATTAATGAGTTTCTACATTTGTATAGCACATTTTCTACTGTCATAATTATTTGTCTGCTAGGAAGGCAACGGAAGACCACCTCACTCATCTCATCCCCGGGTGGCGTAAAGCCAAAGGTTAGCCTCTGGGCAGAGAACTCATCATTATCATCATTATCATACTGATCACCGCGGACATCGGTACTGACATAACGTCACTGCGAGCGCGACTGAATGAGGTGAGTGTGCATCGTTTTGTGCCCTAACAAACTACATCCTTCACGTTTGAACATGGAAGGCCGTTTCTCGCAAGTTCTGAGAACAGTGGGATCCTTGCTATTTAGACACAGAGCAGAAGCGCTTGGAAATGAAATAAAATGTAGAAAATATTAATTTATGGTTACACGAATTGGGTCTCGCTTCCTCAATGTGTGTAAGAACATCATTGTAACTGGAGTGGAGATCAGTTATGTTGACAAGTTCAAATACTATCAGGCATGTTTTCCTCCTCTATAGAGTGTAACTGTCACAGCCCTAAACCTCAGCGAGATTTAGTGCACTTACATCTCTGAAATATATAATTTTTTAATTCTTCCTGTTAACCCGGATTCTGTAGGTCTAGTGCCCTCCTTGCATAGGCTATAGATAGCACTACTGACTGTTTGCTATTCATAGGAATACGATTTCTCCAGAATCGTTAATTAAGCGCAATAAAAGAAAACATTTTCATTACTTTTGTACGCAACTTTCTGTGTCGACACTTATTATTATTATTATTATTATTATTATTATTATTATTATTATTATTAATAATAATAAATTTGTAACGCGCACAAGGTCACATCTAAATGTGAATCTGAGGTGCCGGATAGTCAGTCGCCAGGAGAAGATGCAATTAGATTTCCAAATCCTTGAAAGCCAAAGAGAAATAGTGAGTTTTGAGTCGCTTTTTAAAGGAAGGAAGTGAATTTGAACTACGAAGAGAGAGTGGCAGTCGATTCCATTCTCTAGGAGCAGAGACATGAAATGCACGAGAGCCCATAACTGTTCTGCATCGTGGTTCAACTAAAAGACCTGTACTTGATGATCATAAGCAACGAGGAGGAACGTAAGGAGTTAGTAGAGCATGAATATAGGTAAGGTGTACTGGTGATGATGGCTTTGTAGGTCAAACAAGCTAACTTAAATTTTATTCTGAATTCAACAGGGAGCCGATGCAGCTGGTGGAGTAGGGCATAGGAGCATGTTCGTAGTGGGACACTTAGCACTACTCGAGCTAACGTATTTTGGATACGTTGAAGCCTTTTGAGTTCAAGGTCTGAGAGACCGACAAAAAGTGAATTAGCATAATCGAGGCGAGAGGAGACAAGTGAGCAAGCTATAGTCTCAGACATATTTTGTGTTAGAGCCGACCTTATGTGACGTATTGCTCTGATGTGGTAGAAACAAGATTTGCAAAGGCTTGTTATGTGAGGTCGAAATGTGAGCTTGCTGTCGAGGGTAACCCCAAGTGTTTTGACAGAGTCTGAAAGCGGCACAGCAGTGCCTGCCAGTTCAATACTAGAGAATATATGGAAAGAACGCAGGCGTTGACATGAGCCAAATGCAATTGCTTCAGACTTGTCTGGGTTTATGGCCAAACCATTGAAACAGAACCATGCATATATGGATGAGAGGCATTCTTCCAGTTTTAGTTTACCAGACTGATCAGTGTGTGACAGAGCAATATGGATCTGAGTATCATCTGCATACTGTTGTTATTGAATTCCAACGTGTATAGCTATACGACTGATTGGGGAAGTAAAGACTGTAAATAATAAAGGGCCGAGGACAGATCCTTGTGGCACTCCAGCAGTGAAAAGTGTGGGCTCCGACCGAGCAGATCCAATGCCCACCTGCTGATTGTGGTCAACCAGGTATGAAGCTAGCCAGTGTAAGGCAGTCCCAGAGACACCAAAGCTTTTTGCAAGTCTTGCAAGGAGTAACTGGTGGTCTACAGTGTCAAAGGCTGCACTAAGGTCAAGACACACAGAGAGGCAGGCTTTACCATTGTCAATGAATGAGAAGATGTAATCCAGTGTAGAGACAAGAGCAGTTTCCGTGGAGTAGCCTTCGCGATATGCTGACTGGTAGGGACTGAAGTTGGGAGAGGAAGTAATGTGTCTCTTGATACGCATAAGAAAAAGACGTTCAAGGATCTTGGAATTGTTATTGAGGTTGGAGATAGGTCTGAAGTTAGACAAATTGTTAGTGTCAAGGTCAGGCTTTTTAAGTGAAGGCGTGACTAAAGCAGATTTGAAGCATGAAGGAAAGCACCCTTCAGCAAAAGATAGGTTGGTCAAGTGTGCAATGAGGTGAGAGAATACATCAGAACAAGAGACGATGTGTGATGTAGGTATGAAGTCCAATGCTGATGATTTAGGAACCATGCTAATGAGAAGATTAAAGACTTCAAAGAATGTGACAGGCGGTATGTCATTGAAGGCAGGGCCGGAGAATTCGGAGTCCAGCAGCAGGTCATTCCACACTAAATTAGCAGCACATCTAGCAATTTTACATTGAAGATCAATAAGTTTGTTAACAAAAAAATGCAGCAAAAATTGCACACAGAGTCTGATTTTCTGTGTCTGAGCGTTGGCCGTTGTTTTTATCCTTTGAGTGTAGAAGACGCTTAATCTCTAACTATCTGAATCTTCGAAAGTGATTGAATTAAGACCAAACCTATAGTGAACTATAAGATTAAATTAACTTTCGGCCCACCATAAAATCATCAATAGGCATAAAGACGGCTTCGGCTTAGATTCCGGGAGTGGGATAAATTAACTGAAATAAAGTTAAACACTTTTAGCAGCATTGTACTTCACTGTATTGTATTAATTTTAAGCTTTGTAAGAGGCTCTAGTAGAGTGATAACAGTAATAACAGCGTACAACACTAAATGGATCAATGTAAACATATTTGATTTGATTTGATTGACTTGATTGATTGATTTGAACCGTTCAGAAGCACTGCCAGTGGGCACCGCAACGCACCGCGAAAAGAATCAGGTTTTGAGAAAAGCGAAAGAGGATGAGAGACTGCCTAACAGAATTGGGCAGATGGTTATTTATTTCGAGCTTACTTACTGAATCTCCATTCTGACGTCGCTGTCTATGTGTTTACCGACGTCGTTGTCATAGATACTACCGACATCATCGCTGACGTCATTGTCTGCGTAACCGTATGGTTGATTTTCGCCCACACTAAGGTCATAGGAGCTGTCGGACATCGGAATGATGACGTCGTGATCTATGTCGTTACCCGCATCGCCTGAATCAGCATCTGGCATCGTTTGCGTTTTTATATTGCAATGATTCTGTGGTCAGTGAGTTCAATTCGAATCTAAAAAGCAAAGAGGAAGAATGTAGGCGTTGGCATGAGCAGAAAATAAATTGTCTAAGGAATCGTCAGAGTTCGTGGCTAACCATCAAAACAGAATCATGTAATTGTAAGTTTTGACTTCGATTGCGCTGGTATCTAATGCACGAAGTAGCAATCGATGACGCACCAAAATCTAGGCTTAATCAGATCAATATTCAAATTTGTCCATAAAATATTTTTGTAGATAGGCAATTAGAAAGAGATTAAGTTGCCAGCAGAGAACAAAATAACACAAACTTGAAGGATGCGTATTCTTCTTAGACTTATATATACATATATATATGTATATATATATGGATATATATACATATATACATATAAATATGATATACATATGTAATGCAAAGAAAATTGGAAAATATTCTCAGCGTTTCACTAACGCCGCACCAGGGAGACCAGCTTATGACAGGCTCCACATGAACTGAAGCCTACAAGTACTGGTTGTTCGGGTTTTGTATAAAGTGGGATCTGTCAAACCGAAGAGACAACACAGTGCGTATACGGTGGATGTGGTGATGTTCGTCGTAGCAAGGTCGGAAACTTTCAAATTTTCGATACTAGGAAACACCGAATAGTGTGATAGTGGGATTGTCGATGAGAATGTTGATGGGAATGTTGACGGGAATGTTGATGGGAATGTTGGTGGGAATGTTGGTGGGAATGTTGACGGGAATGTTGACGGGAATGTTGATGGGAATGTTGGTGAGAATGTTGATGGGAATGTTGATGGAAATGTTGGTGGGAATGTTGGTGGGAATGTTGGTGGGAATGTTGATGAGTATGTTGGTGGGAATGTTGGTGGGAATGTTGACGGGAATGTTGATCAGAATGTTGGTGGGAATGTTGGTGGAAATGTGGGTGGGAATGTTGGAGGGAATGTTGATGGGAATGTTGGTGGAAATGTTGGTGGGAATGTTGATGAGAATGTTGGTGGAAATGTTGATGAGAATGTTGGTGGGAATGTTGGTGGAAATGTTGATGGAAATGTTGGTGGGAATGTTGGTGGGAATGTTGGTGGGAATGTTGATGAGTATGTTGGTGGGAATGTTGGTGGGAATGTTGACGGGAATGTTGATCAGAATGTTGATGGGAATGTTGGTGGGAATGTTGATGGGAATGTTGGTGAAAATGTTGATGGGAATGTTGGTGGAAATGTTGATGAGAATGTTGGTGGGAATGTTGGTTGGGAATGTTGACGGGAATGTTGATGGGAATGTTGGTGGGAATGTTGGTGGGAATGTTGACGGGAATGTTGATGGGAATGTTGGTGAGAATGTTGATGGGAATGTTGATGGGAATGTTGGTGGGAATGTTGGTGGGAATGTTGACGGGAATGTTGGTGGAAATGTTGATGGGAATGTTGGTGGGAATGTTGATGGAAATGTTGACGGGACTGTTGTTGGGAATGTTGATGGGAAGGTTGATGGGACTGTTGATGGGAATGTTGGTGGGAATATTGATTAGAATGTTGATGGGAATGTTGATGAGTATGTTGGTGGGAATGTTGGTGGGAATGTTGGTGGGAATGTTGATGGGAATGTTGATGAGAATGTTGGTGGGAATGTTGGTTGGGAATGTTGACGGGAATGTTGATGGGAATGTTGGTGGGAATGTTGGTGGGAATGTTGGTGGGAATGTTGACGGGAATGTTGATGGGAATGTTGATGGGAATGTTGGTGGGAATGTTGATGGGAATGTTGGTGGGAATGTTGGTGAGAATGTTGACGGGAATGTTGATGGGAATGTTGATGGGAATGTTGGTGGGAATGTTGGTGGGAATATTGATGGAAATGTTGGTGGGAATGTTGGTTGGGAATGTTGACGGGAATGTTGATGGGAATGTTGGTGGGAATGTTGGTGGGAATGTTGACGGGAATGTTGACGGGAATGTTGATGGGAATGTTGGTGAGAATGTTGATGGGAATGTTGATGGAAATGTTGGTGGGAATGTTGGTGGGAATGTTGGTGGGAATGTTGATGAGTATGTTGGTGGGAATGTTGGTGGGAATGTTGACGGGAATGTTGATCAGAATGTTGGTGGGAATGTTGGTGGAAATGTGGGTGGGAATGTTGGAGGGAATGTTGATGGGAATGTTGGTGGAAATGTTGGTGGGAATGTTGATGAGAATGTTGGTGGAAATGTTGATGAGAATGTTGGTGGGAATGTTGGTGGAAATGTTGATGGAAATGTTGGTGGGAATGTTGGTGGGAATGTTGGTGGGAATGTTGATGAGTATGTTGGTGGGAATGTTGGTGGGAATGTTGACGGGAATGTTGATCAGAATGTTGATGGGAATGTTGGTGGGAATGTTGATGGGAATGTTGGTGAAAATGTTGATGGGAATGTTGGTGGAAATGTTGATGAGAATGTTGGTGGGAATGTTGGTTGGGAATGTTGACGGGAATGTTGATGGGAATGTTGGTGGGAATGTTGGTGGGAATGTTGACGGGAATGTTGATGGGAATGTTGGTGAGAATGTTGATGGGAATGTTGATGGGAATGTTGGTGGGAATGTTGGTGGGAATGTTGACGGGAATGTTGATGGGAATGTTGGTGGGAATGTTGGTGGGAATGTTGGTGGAAATGTGGGTGGGAATGTTGGAGGGAATGTTGATGGGAATGCTATTGGAAATGTTGGTGGGAATGTTGATGAGAATGTTGGTGGAAATGTTGATGAGAATGTTGGTGGGAATGTTGGTGGAAATGTTGACGGGAATGTTGATGGGAATGTTGATGGGAACGTTGATGGGAATGTTGATGGGAATGTTGGTGGGAATGTTGGTGAGAATGTTGATGGGAATGTTGATGGGAATGTTGATGGGAATGTTGGTGGGAATGTTGATGGGAATGTTGGTGAAAATGTTGATGGGAATGTTGGTGGAAATGTTGAGGGGAATGTTGGTGGGAATGTTGATGGGAATGTTGGTGAAAATGTTGTTGGGAATGTTGATGGGAATGTTGATGGGAATGTTGGTGGGAATGTTGGTGGGAATGTTGGTGGGAATGTTGATGGGAATGTTGGTGGAAATGTTGGTGGAAATGTTGGTGGGAATGTTGGTGGGAATGTTGACGGGAATGTTGATGGGAATGTTGGTGGGAATGTTGGTGGGAATGTTGATGGGAATATTGGCGAGAATGTTGGTGGGAATGTGCGTATATATATATTACATATATATATATACCTGAAGTTTAAAGGCAACTGCATGTAAGACTAGTTGTATAGGTGGATGTCACAAGGAGCGCTAAGCGAATGAATTGATTTTGAGAACTGGGGTTATGTGACGGTGTGTGTGCTCATTTCCGCCCTATGAGGGCAGTTGCAATGGACATCTACCCACCGAAAGAGTACGGTGAATATGCTCACACTAGCTGAAGTGGATATAAAATATAGGATGAAGCTAAACTCACGATCTAATCCAGATAATTGGCCTTTGAAGTTGATGAAAACATTGCAAACTACAGGTTACTCTAGTTTAGTCTAATGTGTTTTGACGTGGTTTGCCTGGGAGCTTCCCGAGTCGGTTTCTATAAAAGGTGGTCTACAAATTTTCAAATGTGAATGAGCGAATGAATAAACTGGACTGACTTTACTTACTTCTTAAGCTCCGTAATCACACAGGCAAGAACAAGCAAATAACTAACCTTTACATAAGAAGCTCACGGTTGTTGAACAGCCACATCAGGACGGAGACTGAACAATGCAGCACTTTGCAGTCGGTTTAACCCTATCACATGATATACGACGACGTATATTTATCATTGTAGGCTACATCTGAAGACCTGCTTCAGGTAATAATATCCCAGGTCTTTTTAGGGCTTTATGTAACCGAATGTGTACACAGTAATTGTTTGCATAAGTCGGTTTCCGTTCGTTTTGGCTTAGAGGCAGAATTTTATGACGCTTTTGAATTTAAGAGTCATTGTAAAGTCTTTCCGGCTGGCTGTACTTGTAATAGCAAAGAGCTGTTATGATGAACATATACGATGCAATGTCATCGTTGTGCCTCAATGCGGGGTCAGAAAATAAGTACAGCGTCAGGGCCATGTTTTTGTCATGATATATATATATATATATAATATATATATAATATATATAATATATATATATAATATATATATATATATATATATGTCACGTTGCTTTGAAGCGTATGCCTATTCATTAAACTCGTGTTATAAAATCAGCTGCCAATCGATGGACTTGTTCCAGTCCAATACTGAGTTGACTATTATTAACCAACCATGTGTCCATCACGTGTCTCCTTTTCTCCGTTTGTCTCTGTCTCTCTCTCCTTCTATGCGCCTCATCCCGTGATAGGCTATATTGCCTGTGATAGGTAATGAACTGAAAGCCTAACGAAGGTCAGACGTTACTCTGATGGGTTTGTTTGCATCACGTCCTATGCAATAGCGCTGCGCATAAATATTAGTCACCAGACGCAAAGACAGGCAGACAGCAAGGCAGACAAAGACGAATAGATGACTCGATCAAGTATGAACCCACCATGAGGAAATATGGATGTTAACTTTTATCTACTCCAAACCGCAGCAGCGCCTCTCTTTGCCTCTTTACCTGACGATTCACCTCTCAGCTGTTAGTTGCGTGATATTTAATGCGCGGCATAAGATTCTTTGTTTTTAAGATTCTGTTTGGTGCTGAGGGTTAGTTGGTAATTTGTTTGCGTTTATGACTGTCTAATTGTTTCGATGATCTTAGCCCTCTCGAGTTAGAATTAGGACTAATATTGATTGACGTATATCTTATTTCCTTTTCCTCTTGTTAATTTCAGCTCCTTGGGTGTCCCTGCTGGCGGGATTTCGATCCCTTTTGGGGTGCCTTTTGTAGCCTATAGTTTATAATCTGTATTGTTTGTTAACTGCATGTATCGTTTGCTATGGCTGCAATAAACGAGAAACGAGAAAAGATATTCAACCGTTTCCCTACCAGGCTACCACCCTTGACACAATACGTTAAACGCTCGACAACATAATTTTCAGATGAAAACGAAATCAACAAACCATAGCGAATTCTAGAAGCTTCGTAACTTTCCGTCGTCGTGAGAATAAATAAATGCAAGTTTTACGTATTCAAAGTAGAAGTGTTTATGTTTTGAGAGCCATGAATTCTAAAAGCCCTCTTTACACGGAATGCGTAAATGATCGTCTTTTTATGTGCAGCTGATACAAATTCGTGCCTGATAATTGAGATGGCGAGTTTTTGCAAGTTATTACATCGATGGACTTTCCAAAGGTTCCACTATAGATAAGCGGATTGAAATAAATTAGGGGCATGATTTATATTTAGATCATCATTCATTCATTATAATGCTACTACTACTACTTCCCTACTTCCTACGCTGTTAATTAGTTAATCGGGGAAATGGGAATCGGGGAACCCGAAAACCCCGGAAATCGGGGAACTGAGAAACTTTTTTATTTCTTCAGATAAAGTCAATATTTTTACAGATTTGGCATCCTGATGTCATGGACATCGCCAAGACCTATTTTGTTTTGCAAATTTCTGAGTACTAAGGAATGTGTTTCTAGGGCGTAAATCGGGGGCCTGCTGTACCATCGCACTACAACAACCTACGAAAAGCGGTTAAAAATTAATGGGGAACCTGACATTTGGTCTGAAATCGGATCAGCTGTATGCCTACCATGTGGATGTACCAATGCAAACTGGTGATCCACCGCTCCGTAACAAAATAAACTAGGTACGACGACGATGTTCATGGTGATTATTTTTGAGGATAGCGATGATAATGACATAATGACAATGATGATTATCATCATATTGATGAGCAAAGTATGAATATAGATAAGTGACTTGTCTTTACTTCATTTAAAAAAAGAGCTAATTCTGCAAGCACGAGCGGGTCACTTAAAATCCACCCAGGGGCCGTATGCGATCCGCGTGTTGGACAGCACTGCCTTACGGTCTAACACTACTTGTAAAGCTTCTGTTTTGTAATAACTTGCGCTTTTTGGCTGATCGGAGGTTTTCATTCAACTTCTAGCCTTTCTCCCTTTGAGCACCCTAGCAAAAAACCTTAGAACCACTCTGCAGAGATTCCCAGAAGGGAATGTTAACACCAACACGTACGCCCGGAACGTAGTAGGCCTAGGCTGTTTTATTTTTTTTGAATTTCTTCCTCAGTGGGGGACCACTGGGGAGAATGAGAAGCCGGAGGATACCGTAGCTTCTCCCCATCATCTCAACGCCAACAACGTACTTAAACCAGGGATAGCGGATCAGGGATTACCTGATCACCAGCCTAAGCCGAGAGCCAGTAGCATCGGCTTCACGCAACCGTGGTTAATGTACCTATCAGGTATTAAGCTGACAAGTAAACGCTTTGATCTTAGCCAAAAGGCCGAGAAGCGATAACGACGTATTATCCAGAGGTCTTTTGTAGCGTGTCTGGGCATCTAAAAAAAGTTTTCAATGACAAATCTTACTAACGGTAATGACTATTTAATTCGGTAATTCACAGAAAAGTTACTTCGAAATATGAAAGTATACAATATAATGCAATTTATAAGTAAGTCACATGTCATTATAGCATAATAGAATATAAAATAACTCTATTTCCCATCTGAGCCAGTGTAATCAATTGTTACCATGTGCCGCCATCTAACGACGTCGTTGTTAACTGTCACTATACAGGGCGCAACCATAACGCTATAATAATATTACAGACCTACCTCTAATTTAACCAACTTAGCTAAAGAAAGTCTGGTCAACTTTACCGTAACGGTAGGGCAAGGCAGAGGTCGGTAATGGGAAGAGTTCAGGAGTGGGTTCTGCTACGTCTTTACTTTAACATTGGCCATGGGACTGTCAGGAGATAATAGGCCTACGCCATGTATACCTAAGAGCAAATGCTCGATCCATTCAAGAAGAAATAATGTGGGGAGGGGAGATACCATTGCTTGAGGAATTTTAAAAATTGTGGGAGTGTAAAAACGGTAAGGAAGCGAAACTGAATAAAGTTGCTCCAGTGACTTCGGGGAGGGATCTCTGCGGACGCCCATATGCCTCTGAATATATCAAAGTGGACCATTATCACTTTGCTTGGGATACGAGGAATTAGACAAGCGAATCAGGGTCAACGAGCTTGATGCCTTCTACCATTTAATTTAAGGAGCAAGTACAGCGTAAAAGGGAAAACGTTGAAGAAAACTTCGGCGGCTGAGCTTCAGTAGAAAAGGTGCTGACAGAATAGGTATTCGTATTGCCCATATATCTTGCTAACATTTCTTCACAGAGACAATCACTGTAGTATACGCATTATTATGTTCTAAAAGACCATACAACTGAAGCACAGGCAAAACCATAAGAATCCAGCGAGAGTGTAACACCTCAACGAGCGTTGAGAGGCTCTGTATATACTGATTATGGGCACGAAAGCGTGCTCAATAATTATACAAGATGACAATGTATTCCAGCAAAGTAACTGGTCACTTTTCAGTACCCGTGCTCAAATTCAGTATAATTGCAAGTGGATCCAAAATGATAATAAAATTATGTGAAAACAAACAGTAGCGATCTATGCATATGATACAAACGATACAAAAAATACGATACAAAAAATGATAAAAAATCTATGCATATGGTACAATGCATTATTTTCTAGCGCTATTTTCATTAGTCGTCTATGAAGATGGGAAAAATAATTCATTTATATTCATAAAATATTCATTTATATTCATAAAAGACGCCATGTGCGCAGCCAAAACAAGGCATCAATATTAGTGATAAAAATAATTAGAAATATTTTCTGTACTGATAAGGTGAATATTTTAAGCTAAAGTTTACCGATCAAAATGACAGAATAACATATGAAATAAAAACGTAATTCCTAAAATCACGTCATTTGTCTTTCTGACAGTAGCAAAATATTTTCGTGCAAGAAAACATTATTTTTGTGTAGATAACGTTAGAGTGCCCGACTTGTATGCCTAAGCTACAAATGACTTATGAAAACAAGAAGTTGCTTGCTGTCAAATGTTTTAGCAACAGGAAGTCTCCGTTCCGTTGCCTATGTTAAACGCCACCGATTAATAACCAAGCATTAATCAATGACATAAATATATCAATTGAGAGTGAATGACTGACTCAGGTTCGCTACACAGCAATTGTTTAAGAAGACGCTTGAATCCGTAGACTTACTATTAACAAAAGATGTTCGTCTCATCGGTTTAAACAGCAATGCATTATCATATATGAGGCTGTCTTCTTCCACAGCTACAAACAACGTGATCGTCAGGACTTCTTCCGGATATTTTTCTGCTGCAACTTATTCATGTGTGTGAGTATTCATATAATTACAAAGTAATGGGCCTACACATTATTTAATCCTGATTTTCTTTCAGACATTTTTTTCAAAAACATTATTTCGAATGTCAGTCAAGGAATTGACTGAATTACTAGCTCGCATTGATGCATATTTGGGAACCGACTCAAGATGGTGAATATTGCGGAAGAAATATGCTTCAGAATAACTTGGGGCTCTACAGCAGACAAATAGTCTTAGCTGTGCCTTGGCCACTTTTAAAATCGGCTCCGGGCACCGCTTCAAGTATTTGTGCCTACTTCGGAGAACATTATATCGTGCTATCGAAACAAATGTTAAATAAGAACTGTTTAAAAGTAGTTTAGATGTTCACAGTCGGCGGCTCTTGAGTGTCTATGAAATCTACCCCTCTCTACATAAATAAATTCATCTCTAATTGTGGCATACAATGCAATGCATGTTCGCTCAATCAATCGATAAATCACTCAATCAGTAACCCAACTCAGCCATTTATCCGGCTCTTGCTTACTCGCTAATTGGCTCACCCCAAAACAGAAATTCTTTCAAATCTGATGCCATGCTATAGAGCATTTCATTATCACAAGCATAGAACCTTTGGCAACCCGGTAAGGACTACACTGAAATAGTTTCATCCATTGCAATTTTAGATTTTTGAACTGTGCTCTCCTAGACATTGTCTTCAACGC
This sequence comes from Bimastos eiseni, assembly GCA_959347315.1. NCBI lineage: Eukaryota > Metazoa > Annelida > Clitellata > Crassiclitellata > Lumbricidae > Bimastos > Bimastos eiseni. The sequence goes on along the minus strand of OY365821.1, from coordinate 14,454,332 downwards.
CAAACGCTGCAAGTTCTACATCCTTTCAAATCAGACAGTGTAGTCTTGAGGTTGAGCTCTGGCATCGGTTGAAATACTGATGAACACCCTTTTTCTGTCAAGAAGTTTATTTACATTTTGCAGTTTAGACCACATGCTCTGGCCTTTCCAATTTCACGCTGATTCGTGTAGCTAAATGTACGTGTACTTCCATACACCAGACTGCAAGGCTGTATTTTGCACGCTCTTACGCAAACTAAATATCAAACGCAACTGCCATAAATATATCAGAGTAACTAACTCCTTGTCGACCTATTTGAGCGCTAATGCCTAATTCGAGTTGATATTATAATTGATCCAGTCGGTCCGGTTTCTCATTTATAATTATGTTCTTCTTCGTTTAATGTTTAGCAGCCGAACCATTCATCGGAATGAACCTCATTGTGTTTCTGCTTCTGGTTGCTTACACGACCTCTGCCTATTCGAATGCAACCTCGGAACCATGGCTTGATTGGCGCCTACCGAAAAGTCTATATCCAATTCAATACAATATCCTTTTGCAGCCAGATATTTGGAAGAAAATGTTCTACGGCAACGTATCAATTCAAATGGTAGTCCTCGAACAGACGAATTATCTTATACTCCACTCAGTAAATCTGAACACGTCGAATATTCAGGTCTTTGTGAATAAGTCAACACCGCTGAATGTCATCCGTTCCTTCAGATACGAACCGAACCACTACTTAGTGCTGGAGACTGAACAACCTTTGATGAAGGGAGCCGTGGTCAAAGTGAATATGACGTTTATCGCTTACCTCAAAAGTCTCGGTGACTACTATCGAGGCTTAATTGATGAAGAAACAGGAGAAGATAGGCGAGTGAAATACTTTGCAGTAACTGATGTTGTAATTCTAGAAGACAATTGTACTTACTTCCTTTCGATCGATTAGTTCACAACCTATAATGTCCAATATGTGAATACGTTAAGCTTTAGAAAGCTTATTAAAAAATGTTACTGAGTGCCTAATCTGTTGCTCTCTATATGATATGTCCACATTTGCAGATACCTTCTCTTAATATGGCAAAGGGGTCTAGAATAATATAAAAATTCAAGCAAATACCTACCTCAGCTAGGCATTAAAACAATATTCGTCTGACCAGAATTGAAGTTTAAGATCCTGCGATATTAACAATAATCTTCAATGAAACATAAATTCCACTTGGCTTCTTGTAACGTATTACTGCCTGAACTGAATGATGATTGATTAATTTTATTGACACTGCATCTGAAATGTAAGCTTATTATCCATGCAATTTTCAAATGATTATACCGATTTGTGTTTTACTGGTTGGTAGTGGGATGATATTGACCGCGTTCCAACCTGAAAAAGCCCATGCGGTCTTTCCCTGTTTTGACGAACCATACTTTAAGTCGCGGTTCTCGATCACCATTCGTCACTGGGCCAACAACAGTGCTGTTTCTAACATGCCAGTAAAGGTACATTGATGACTAGACTTCAACTTAGCAATAGTCTTTCGTATCCATCCGTTGTTAACTTGAATGACTTACGTTTGGCTCGTTTTATTCTGAATTCCAAGACGAATCAACTAATATTTAATGACGATGTCATTTTATAAATAATATTATTCGCATAATTGATAATCATTACATCTTTTCTATCAGTGGTGGTATATAAAATTGTTACCATGATCCTCCACGCTTAAGGATCAAGGTTTTGTGACCAAAATCTTCTTCTTCAAACGATAATCAACAATATGCACAGAGTTTGCATTAGTCTTTTTTCAATTTAATTAAAAACAAAATCGTTGATACAAGTGACCAGTACGGTGGGTTTGAAAGATTGGCGCTTTACATTTGTTCTGCCTTGAATTATTAAATTAAATGAAGCCTTAAACCATCGTTTTAAAGGAGCATTAGATCGATAACAAGTGAGATTAAGTTGGCCGGACACTCTCTGTCTCTTAATCAGCGTGATTTGTTTTCAGTTTTTTGTTGTTCTGCAGAATGTAACGACGTTCGATAGTGTTTGGATAGATACAACATTCAGAAAGACTCCGAACATAAGCGCCGTTTCTGTCGCTTTTGTCGTTACAAACTATGCTGTCAGGAATAGCACACTTCCAGATGGAAAACCGGTAACCATACTTTCAGTTTGCACGAACGATTTACTTTCATTTACTAAGCGTGTTAAACCAAAGGCGTAGGCCCTATTAGGCTACCCTCCTCACTGTCCTATTCACACCTCAGCGTGGTGATGGGTGAAAGAGCGGAGTATGAGAGTGCCTGCTAAATCTATGCCATCAGTGGTTAACGCATTGACCGAAACAGCCCTTCCAGAGGGCACGAAAGGCTGAAGAGTTCAGCCTGAATCTCTGGAAACAGATGACTAAAACAGTGCAGGACAGAATACTCTTTTAACAGAGATCACGGTTGCAGTGGACACCCACGGGTCGTCGACCCATGGACCATGCACTACAGCGGCCTTGCTCTCATGGAAACAGAGTCTAAAATATGATCTAAAATATTACATATATAATGGAATAGTATTAACCATGGCAATCTGCAAAAATGCAATAGGCCTACGTGAAAACAGTGAATATTGAAAAAAATATGAAAAGGGCTGATACTCATTTTCATGCTCAAAATGTCTTCTTTGTTTATAAAAATCTAATCATAACATTTGTGTGAGAAAAAGTTAAGGTTGAATTGTAGGCCTGAACATCAGTTAGACCAGCGAAAGCTGGCTCCTACTACCTAGTAAAGGCGTTCTGATGTTTTTTGCTGCAGTCAACCCGCGTTACTTTCACAACTCCAGTCTCCCATATACTTCAAATTTGTATAAACAAGTTGGCCTGATAGCTTTATTAGAGACTTAGGCATACACATAAGCAAAAGCATTATGCAACTTTACCAATGTAGGCCTATTGAATAATATTTTATCTTGCTACAGAATCAATAAATGAAGAAGAAGACTGTTCTTTAATTCTTACTCATTATTCTTTCACGCTTCCCAGTTCAACTCATGAGTATTGAGCAATGTAATCTATAATGAAACTGTCTTTTTCCTTAGTTATTTTCCATTATAGTTGTCGATCTCTGACTCATGCTATCGCTTTTAGTATCGCCTATGGACGAGGCCGGATCGTGTGAACCAAGTGGATTACGCCATAAATGTCACATCGACCATTCAAGGGTTTCTTGTCCGTGAGTTGGGGGGCATTGGCGCACTCGAAAAAATAGGTAACTAAAACGGTACTTCTAGACTTTTATCATCTGGCGTTTAAAGCGGTGATCTCTTTTGTTGACTCTCCGACAAATAAATTAATCTATCGCACATAGCTTGATGACGAGAGATCTATTCAAAGTAGACATGAAAGATATCTACACATTATAAAAATCTCAAATGATTATTGTTTGCTTAGAGTGTACTTTCATTTTATATTCTTTTTGCTTCACTCTCCCTATGGGAAATACCTGCCATCATCAATCCCTCCTCAGCAATTCATCCCATATACCAATCGCTTCATTGTCAACCATATCTCTGCGATCCTGTCTCCTATCCTTTGTCTCCCTCGCTCGACTTTTTCCGATTATCCGTCTCGTTCATCCTCCAATTCCCGCTCTTTTTCATACAGCAACAGCATGACGGACCGATATTCTAAACCACAGACTAAGAGGTGAGAGGCAGTCATTCTAAACTATATTAGACTATTTTTGAAGGTGATGATATTAAAAGAATTATTATTTTACAGCTAACTGAATATTTTTCCTAACTGGTGAAATAGTTCTATATATATAGGCGCTATCCAAATTAGCTAGATACATAGATGCATTCACAGTCTCACAAACACGTATAGATATATATATATTCTGAAATTTAAGAGGCGTGAGCATAGTAATCATGTTAGTAGGCCTATTTACGAAACGTCAGGCAAGTCATTCAGCTACTAGCCCATAGGGAAATTAATGAAACTTTTTACTGGACATTAGCCCTTTAAAACCTTGCTGCATAAGTTCTCCCTTACGTATTAGTACACACTCGTAGCAAGGAGCAAAACTAATTCTATAGAAATACAAAGATTGACGCTACCAGGAATGTGCATCCAGCATATGAGTTGTTGTAAGAAACGTGGACATCTCTGTTATTTCGTTTGCATTCAAAGAATATAGAGACTGCCAATTAACTAGTTGTGCGTCTGTGTCGTCTAGATCATTTTGATGTGTCACTTACGCTGAACGGAAGAGGACAATCCCATTTTGGATTGATTTTCCACAGCGTCCCGCAACTTACTTTAGAATCGATAAACGAAAGAGAAATACTTTGGCAACAAAATCTGGTCACTCTGGCCACTGGAATGGCGAGCAATGTAAGTGTTATCAATCAAATCAAATCAAACGTATTTTAGTTGGTAGTAGACAAGACATCATTGACATTGCAAAAGATTGACATGAAATCGCAGAAGATCACACGGGATGACCCACACGGGATAACTCTGAAAAATAATTCTTTGGATTTGCTTCTGCTTTTCGATGAGAACGATTATGTTCAAACTGCTTTCAATCACAACGGTTGGACTTATAAACATCTGAGTACAATTCTTCAAAATTCGATGTGCAATGTTGTATCAAACCGTTTATTTTTTTTAACCAACCAACACATAACAGATCAATCACTCTATTCTAAGCCACAAAATGATGTCACACGTTTTGCTTGACAGCGGCCACATGGAAAGGCCCTGTAGGGATCAAAACGATCCCGCTATGGTAGGTATAGGCCGAGTGAAATACATCAATCAAATCGTTACCATACACGTGATGAATCTTTGGTATGCTAACGAAATTATCCAGCAAAAGATAGTCAAAGTTGGACAAAAATAAATTAGAGCCTATGCAATTCACCAGGAGGTTCAATCATTTATCAACCAAGTAAGTGCGTAGCTTATTCTTAAAAGACGAAAGAGAGGACGAGTGTCTAATTTCTTGTGGAATCTCTTTCCAAATCCCAGCGCCACTAGATTTAATTGCGAACTGAAGGGTATTAGTTCTGGTAAAGACCTTTCTAAAGTGGTATGAATTTCGAGTTTAGTAAGAATGCATTTAATGAACGAATTAATAAAGTTGCGAAAGAACAAGTGAATGAATAAATGAAGTTCGGTATATGCGCAGTTTTCAATTAATGAATATACAAGCAGATGCCTTTGTTTCAGTACTTTGGTAACATTATTTCTTGTCGATCGTGGAGTCACGTATGGCTTGACTTGGCCTTGGCCAATTTCTATGCGTTGAAAGCTGCAGCGACTGTCGAATCGGTATCACGCGAAGTAAGTAGTGACTGATTAATTGTTATGAAAAGGCATGCTGCACGAAAAGTAGCAACAGTTCCCTCTGCCCATTATCCACGTCTGTTTAAACTGATGACAATGACTTCCATTTATCCTAATGAAATTAATTGAAAATAAAAATGCGGCTCGAAATGCTGCTTAGTTTAACACTCAGACGATGATGATGTACAAGTAACGACAGACGAAATGAAATGAAATGGTAAATGAAATGAAATGGTAAAGATTGGTAATAGTTTATAAGATTTGTTCAAAAGCGTGACGTTAATACGAATATACATGTAATCAACTAATCATGTATGTCTCTTAACATTTTGGTAGAGCGTCTTTTAATTGCACGCAAAATATAGTAACTGTTTATACACTAAGTTCATCCAGTACGAAAATTCTATAATAAGTACATGTAATCCTAAAAAAATGAACTTAAGACGACATAACTCACAAATGTCTACAAACAGTTTGAAAGTAACTGACAGATTACATGAGGAATTGATTAAGACAAGAATATCGAGTCCAGTCAAAAACCATTTCTTAGCAAAATGACCAGTTGGTAGGCGCATTTTTATTTAATGGTAAATGAATAGAGTCACTGTTGTTTTCGGTTGTGTGGGATATTGCTGTCATTATCCTTAACATAGACTTCTTAAACGGTAAATCAAAGCCTACTATAGACTCTATTCATCGGGCAACAGATCGAATATCTAAGCGTAAATTTAAGGAGGTCATTGTAATATTAGCTTCGTTAAAGTTATCCAATGACAAACTATCTATTTGATCGTGCTGTGGTTGCTGTTACCACCATCCAGGAACAGCAATACAAAGAATTTGCCCTTTCCACCGATGCCGTCAACGATTCTTACCCAATCGCAGCGTCTCCAACTGACCAAACAGATACTCATCCAGTTTACCGCGGACACGCGTATATGAAGGTAGGTTGTGTTAGGGTTTGCCTTTATATGTATTTAGTGAGAATTTCCTACACGGAGGCCTACGTATTGCACAAGAGTCTGCCTACACGTTGTTGTATAAGGGTTTGCATTCACTCCATTACACAAGGATTTTTATGGCATAGGCCTATGCATGTGCGTACAAATAATGCGAAATTAAATTTAGAGTGGCATAGAAATTAAAATGATCACTGAACTGTGGTGACTATAGAAAATGAGAATAGAATTTGAATAATGCAATACAGCTTTCATAAACAATTTTTAAACCAAAGGAGACTGAAGGTCTAATGTGACAGGCTAATAAGGACAACTTCGACGATACACATGATGGGCGGATACTCATCACGGCTCAGCTGAAAGACCTGTACTTGATGATCGCAGGCAGCGAGGAGAGATGCAAGGAGCTGAGTATAGGTAGATTGACAGGTGTTCAGAGCTTTGTAGGTCAAACAAGCCAACATAAATTGCTTTTCTGAATCCAACAGGAAGCCCATGCAGCTGCTGGAGAAGGACTGAAGAGGGTTTGAATTTTGTGTGCAAACGGTTACGTATTAGACACTGACGTTATTGAATTCATAGACAAATGAACTAGCGGTCACAATGCTCACTGATGTTTGGATTTTCGGTTACTTTGTTTCCATCAGGGAACCGCCCTGCTGAAAATGCTGGAGAACTCTCTAGGTGCTAATAAGTTCAGTCGCGGTATCAAGGTAAGGCAATGTTCCTACAAGTTAAATACATTATTGTTATCTCGAGATTTGAACAGCGTCTGAAGAGAGCCTAGACGTGGGAACCAGCTTATTGACAGGCACATAGTCAAAACAGTCTCGACCGGACAAAATCAGTTACCGGTCAGAAATGCCAGATAGTCAAAGTCTGGAACTGGAACAGATAACAGAAGAGGAAGGAATAACTGTAATTATATTTTCTGGAAAATTAGTAGCCGATATTCGGTGCTAAGCAAGAGATCTTAAATAAATTATGGCAGGTGTAGCAGTTTTAGAGATCCTGACAAAAATTAGATTTAGTCATTAGGTCATCCTCACTGGCAACCCGCTTTCTTCTCTTCCAGCAAACGGACCAACATTCAGATTTTGCCTCCTTCCCTAACTATCGATCGACTTTTAAACTGTATTTCTAATCAACAAAAATGACTCAGAATTCATTTTACTTCTTCTTATTACTTCGAACGGGAATCATCCAATACAAATTGCAAGTATTAACGAAAACAGCAAACAATGCTAAAACTCCACAAGGTCTAAACACATCACACTAAATTTGCCGGTCAGCAACTCTCTACAAATTTCGCGCGCAATCTGACATCAGCACACGTTCCACAGCAGCTGTGGCCTATAGCGCCAGCAAATCGATCGTTGCTGCGCTCACAGCCTGCGTTGAATATATCCTGACCGATATGTATATTATAATAGCAATTAATACGACTTAAACTATGCTTAAACTATGCAGTGTCCAAAATACGTTCACACTCACTATTCCGGTTTAGGTTTCTTCTTAGTGGGATGGAACAGTTAATTCTTACTCCAGAATGAATTTACAGAAGGCAGTTCTGACGCAGGCCTTTGGAGATCACTTCAAGCGATATGCACAACTAAGGACGGCCAAAATGAATTTGGTTCTTTCTAACAATTATGCGTTTAATAAATAGTTGTTAGCTAATAATGTTATATGGAACTATGTCACTCGGTGGATACTGTTTTAAACCGAGCAGATAAACTTAAAATAACATGTCATCAATGTTATAATTAATTAGTTCCATGATTCACCATAATTAATTCAAGTTTTGGCAATTATTTTTCTTTAAATTATTTTAACTAAATTCAGATTAGGTTCTACTATTTGCCATTTTTATGATGATCTATGATTGCTTTTTGTTAACAATTAATTCTTAGCGATACGCCAGATTGAACTCGCAGAAAACGGTTCTGACGAATGATCTTTGGGAAGCTCTTCAATCGGTATAAGCACAACTAAATAGCCTATTTTTATATATGTATGTGCCTCGACGAGGAGCAAAAATGAAATGTTCAAGTTTGGGTCAATGTTTTTGCCCCTAAAACCTTAGGCTGTTGTTGAACATTGGGTTCCAGACTGCTACTGGATTTGTATAGAGCCCATCACTCTTTTAGAGTAGTGTGTCCAAGACAAGTCATCAGAAAAAGTGTGTAGAAAGCTATATATCACTAAACCCGACAAGAAAGGCACCGACAATAGAAAATGAACTTTGCATCGTATTAGAAATAGAGATTGATTGACATAAATTGAACAAAATTACCGTCAATTGCTGCTCATTTATGTGCTTTATTGCTCCAGATGAAGTCGTTGATCTCTGCTGTTGAGTTGCAACAGTGCAATTTCTAATGTAGGCCTACTGCTCGCGAGTCAATGCATCATATCAGCTTTGTTTTTAAAAGGTGGTAACTCCTAAGGTGGGTGAATCACGAAGGCGGCTCTGCTTTAATTCCAATCTGACAGCTAAAGTTGTTCTCATATGCAGGGCGCTTAAAAGCCCTTATAAACATTATGGTGGAGACAAGAGACTTGTCGGTGGCTGACAATGAAAATAAAGCCTTAAACTTGTAAACTTGTACACGAATCTCCTCTATATTATCATGTCTGTTCTTTGCAGTATGCTGATGCAAATATGAACATTACGGAGATCATGGATACCTGGGTTTACAGCATGGGCTATCCTGTTATTAACATCCAGCTTCTTCCTGACAACAAAATCAATATAACGCAGAAACGATTCCTTCTGAATGCGCTGGCCGACCTGAATAGCCCCCCTTCAACACACGGGTTGAAATTTCTTTAGATTTTGATCGTTTTTGTGTATTTCCATTGATTCAACAAGACAGCTTGCAGTGCTTTAAAAAAAGTGTAAATTAAAAGCATATTATTTTCATTAGAATTCATACATGTCTATTTTCAATAACAAATTGCTGACTTTTATTAACGCAGCCAGACAACGAGATGAAACATGGTTTCCACTGTGATCAAGGACTCGCGTGTGCTCAACACATATAACTATACCGTTTTTCGCGGGTCTACTACTATCAGCTGCATCAGCTTCGTACTGTTTCTCGTCGCTTACCTCTGCTTGCCAACCTTAAATATCAGACCGCCTTGATAATTGCTAATCGCTCTACTCAGACTTATCATTTTGCCGAATAGCACGTTTACAGCCCGTCTCATTGAGCAAATCTCCAAATATATTCAAGTCTTCAGCTGCATGCTATAAGTCCTTCACTGGCTTCTTTTACCTCTGCAAACTGAGTGATGGGTAGCTGTTGTATTTGGCGCTATGACAAAGGTCTCGCCCAAATTTATCTTCGTGAAGACTGATTTTTGACTTCAAGTATTCCAAGACGTCCCTTTCAACTCTATGCGGGAAAAGGAGTATCTTAGCTACTTTTGCTCGTAACGCAACTATGCGGAATTGAGCCTCATCTGAGCAATCTGGAATGGTTTTCCTCCAAGACTGTGCCTGCACCCTGGCACAATGCCTGAAACTTTCCTCACTAACTTAAAACATTTCTTATTGGGAGAGTTGGAGTCGGGAGCTCTTCTGGGTAGTATCATGAAGAGGCGCTTATACATTCTCTGATGGATGAATGAAAAAGAGATGTTAGGCACAACAGACAGTTGGAATAAACATTCGATAACAATTATATGGCTAATGGTCGAATTTATTATGACTATTGCAAATGACTCGTGAGTTGTTATAAAATATCAATGGACGCATCATTATAGGTACAAGTGGTACGTTCCTGTCAATTATCAAACTAAAGGAGGACAAACTGGTCGGGTTTGGTTGAATAAATCAAACGGTGAGCAATATAGGAGGCCTTTGTAGTGACTATTATAGAATGGGTCCAGAGATAATCTATTAGCAACCTCCAAAGATTTAAAATTAGTAATGTATTGGTTATTTAAATATTGAAATTTGAGTTTAGATGAACTGTAAATACTTTCTTATGAATCCTTTGCAAGAATATTGAGTTTGCGCAGAACTTATGTTAACCTATCATATGTTTACTAACATGAAAACCATGTAGCGGTGACGAATTCACTTTTTTAACATTAACATAACATAACTTTAGCACATTTAATAATAATAATCATGCGCTATCAATTTGTTGGCATTTTTTGTCTTTCATCCGCACTTTTTAGTCACATTCTACACAATTCCATCTCAAGAACTAGTGCTTTGAAACTCCCTCCTTACATGTGCGTTAAACCAGGATAATTACTTATTTAAATGTTAGAATTGTATTTTTTAAATAATCCTATCAAACTGTCAGCATTTTCTTACTACTGTTTTCTTTAGCTATTCAGATCATCATTAGTTTGTCATTCTATTGTTGTAAAGAACAATCCTCAGACATCTGATTCTCTACTGCAATCATGATGGGCCTAAACCTCTGTCTTTCTTTTCTGTCAGTAGGCTAGTTCTGTGTTGTGTAGGAACTGCCAACTTTTACAAATATTATCTGCTGCCTTGATGCAATATAATAATGATAATAATAATATTGTTGTTGGTGATGTAGCTGTCATCATGAATCCTTCGAATGCTAACGACAGTTGGATGCTGTTCAATTACGATCAAGCTGGATATTTCCGAGTCAACTATGACGTTACAACATGGGATAACATAACAAGACAGTTCGCAACAAATCACATGGTACGCTATGTCAATCATATTTCGCAGCGATAGGTTATACTTCGTTTAATGAGGTTTTATTGACATATTTCTACTAGTCGTTTCGTCATCTTCATCATCACCATCATCATGGTCCATAGTAGAGAACCGGTAGATGTCTGATGCAACCTTGATTACTGTTTCCAAAGATCAAAGCCGCTGCATGGTTGGTGTCTAATGCAACTTAGATCCCACTTACCAGAGTTCCTTGAGCTGTAGCTCGAGGAACTCTGGAAAACTAACCATCTAAGAGGTGCGGGTATCATTTTGAGGAGGACTGACAGTTTAGGTGATGCAATAGAAATGAGGTAAATTGTAGGTGAATTAATTTGAAAAATAAGTTAAAATTCAAAACGGGAGTATAAACCAAAGCATATTTGGTAAAACGACGTATTTATGGATTTTATAGGCTATGTGATTTAGTGTGGTTTTTTTCATGACATGTGTCTCTACTGTTAATTCTAGGTTTATTTGCAGTTCCATGTTTATTTAGGCCTACAATAAATTGTTATCTCCATTCAGTAGAACTTGTATTTCCTTGTAGGCCTTTACTGATCAACAGCGATCACAAATGCTCAACGATGCGCTGAATTTAGCCTTAGCAAGTCAATTGGGATACGACAGAGCTCTTGCCCTGACCCTGTACGCTTCGAAGGAGAGATATCTACAAGCATGGGCTAATATTCATAACACGTTGATTTTTTTTAATGTGCGGCTTTCCAATACTAGCGACTTCAACCGTTTTCAAGTGAGATGTATTGATTATAGAATTAAAAATTAATATTGTTGTCATTTTCATTTCAATCATTCGTGACTGCTGTGGACATATTCATTTCTGATTCTAGAATAAGTCATTGCTTTTCATGTTATAAGATTTGCGTCTAATGGAAGCAATTGACCACACTTAGCAGCTGCACAGTCGTATCTTATTGGTGTGCTCATTTTCATATAAATATAGAGGATTGACGTAGCCTACAGGTTTTACTGCTGTTTTGTGAAATTTGCCGGTTTTATTCCATATGTTATACATAATATCGGAAACAGCGCCAAAACAGGAATCAAATTAAATAAAAGGGTTTTCATTAATCTCAGAATAAAAATATTAATAACGACATCTTGGCCTCCTCTCTAGATGCGAACAAAAATGCAGCATGTTTTGACCGGTAAGGGACGTTTTGGTGCAGCCGTTTTGGCGCAGGACTTTTAATAATAATGATAATAATTAATAATAACAGCGCCGATTTATAAAGCACCGTAAATGCGGCCCTAACCACTACACGGGCGCCGTACAACCTAAACGGAAAGTCAACGGACAGGGTAAGCCTTTGAAAACAGGAACACTTTCAACTTAGTTTTAAAGGAGTCTACTGAGTCGGCCAATCTGACGGGCAGGTGGGAGACAGTTCCAACACTGCGGACCAGCGGCCGAGAAAGCACGGTCGCCGAAACGCGACCTCTTCATACGCACACGGAGATATCATATTTAATTAGAAGTTGGACAAATGAATAGGATAGTGTTATATTGGACGCTTGATTGACGAAAAGAATCATGCTTAAATTGAAGCTGGATTGATGAAAATGATCGTGCTTAAATTGAAGCTGGATTGATGAGAATGATCGTGCTTAAATTGAAGCTGGATTGATGAGAATGATCGTGCTTAAATTGAAGCTGGATTGATGAGAATGATCGTGCTTAAATTGAAGCTGGATTGTTGAAAAGAATCATGCTTAAATTGAAGCTGGATTGATGAGAATGATCGTGTTTAAATTGAAGCTGGATTGTTGAAAAGAATCGTGCTTAAATTGAACTGGATTGATGAAAATGATCGTGCTTAAATGGACGCTGGATTGTTGAAAAGAATCATGCTTAAATTGAAGCTTGATCGATGAAAATGATCGTGCTTAAATGGACGCTGGATTGTTGAAAAGAATTATACCTAAATAAAAGCTGGATTGATGAAAAATGATGACAATTGAGTATAAAAAAGAGCAAATGAACACCAATAACTATCACTCTCCTCGAATTATAACGTTGCTCAGTCTCGATCTTTTGCTTCAATTGGTCTCTCTCTGTGGAATGCGCTTCCTCCATCAGTTGGCTCTAAAATTTTATGTCGCAGTCTCTCATCCTCCTTCGCTTTTCTGAAAACCTACTTTCTCTCGCGGGGCCCTGCGCAATGGCAGCAATTCCGAATGGTTCACCCTACTAGATGCTCTCTATGCCTACTAAAATACAATGCGTGGAAAAGTTATTGAACAAGTTGAACTGGTCTACATGGAAGGCTTAAAAAACGCGAATACTAGCAACAAAATGGACATAAAAACGTGGGTATTGAATGCGCTCAACACACACATGGAATGGTGAACAGGATATGGAGAAGCAGAGAATTACCTAACTAAACCAATGATGAAATATACGAGATGATAATACAACAAATTGTCCTACACGGATCAGAATGTTGGACGAAAAGGAAATGAAAAATGAATTCTTAGAATAGAAATGAGAGGGATACAGAAAATTGCAGCGATGACATTATAAAAGCATTAGTTGTTCAAACAACTTTGATATAGACGAAACCACCCTACTAAGACTCCGATGGCTTGCACATGTCGAGAGATCGCCGGCTGACAAAATCTCACGCAATGCACTCCACTCTGGATTCGATATAAAATGAAACAAAGGCAGACCAAGTCGTAAATAAGTAAAAAAAAAAAAATGAGAACAAAATATCACTTGAGCTTACACTAAAGGCAATATTTTACTTGAGAATTGACCGAGGACAATATTGTTTTGTATATTGTCTCTTAAACGACACCTTATGATTCCCAGATCCGTTAACGTCGGCCTCCTTCGTTTTCAAGGCGTTAGACCACTAGCTGCGGTGGTCAATAATTGGAAAAATATAACATAAATTAATTCAATTGACTAACCAGAAGACATTGATAAATCTCACCAACATTTTGCGTGCATACCGGGGAACTAGGACTTTGGATAAAATAATCAGTGAATATTGGCACATTCTTCATTCATTTAGCTGGATCCATTATTTTAATTTATCAAACATGGCTTGTGCGTGTTTCTACTGATTTAGAAGTACGTACTTAACCTGACGACAGAATTGATGAATGAGCTGAAAGTTACAGACGAAGGAACCACCGAACAGAGGTGCGCAACAAAATCATAAACTACTTTAGATAGATAATTATTTTTTTAGTCATAAAGCAATTCGCCAGTTTTAAGTTTGTGTATTCTACTGTAACAAACACTTGTTTAGCGCGGCCAAAAAGCTTCTCCGAGCGCTTTCACGCAGCTATCAGTAAAATAGTGGACAAAGGAGCATCAGGTTACTGAGTTTTTTGTGTGGACACTAGAGTGCACAACCCATTGGTGGTATCTGAAGCAGCACTCACTAGCGAGGTAACAATTCTATGACCATTGGAAAGTTGAAAACTTAACCATCACACGTTCCAAAGAATTAGCGCGTGTGATAACACGGATGGACTCATTTCCATTTTCTGATGTACGTGTAAAGTCTGCATTCGAAAATTCGTACTATAAAAGTGGCATCTTGAAAGTATACGACGTCAAGCAGAAAGTATCCTAATTGCTAACGAGTCGCACCTATTCGTTACTAAGGGAACGATCTAGGCGAAACAGATTTTTGTGAATTCAACTCAATAATTATGTCTATGATTCGTCCTTCGTTCATTAGCGCGTTATTATTATTATTATTTATTATTATCATTATTAGTACTATTTTTTATGCCCTGAGGCACTTCATTCCCCAGGGATTTAGACATTATTAATATAGAGATTTTATTTACCGGAGAGTCAGGCCTCGTCTTCTGGGGTTATTACTATTACTATTATTATTATTATTATTATTATTATTATTATTATTATTATTATTATTATTGTTTGGTTAAACTACAGCTGCACAAAAGAGCCTCTGAAGGCAACTGCGTTGAAGCGCTGGATGCACACTGACAATCGTTGGAACAAGTAGCTTGTCTTTCTAGGGTCTCTGGTGACATGTGTCAAAAGGCGACCCAAGTCTTTGATGAAGTCTATTCCTTCGTTACTGACTGGGCCCATGAATTATTATTATTATTATTATTGTTGTTGTTGTTGTTGTTGTCGTTGTTGTTATTATTATCACTCCTAAATCCAACGGTTTGAGCGGCGTCAATATGTGGATTCTGATTTTCCAAATGACGTGCCGCATTCTTGTAATACAAAGCCAATGCAAAGTTGAGACGGCAAATATCGTAGTAATATTATTCTTAACGGCGTGAAATATCTCTCTGGTGATCGAGTGCAGACGATAAGCTTTGTTTGATAGGCAAACTACTAAAGCGCCCAATCTCTTCAAAATAATTATCCAGTTTGCTAGTCTTTCTATTATCTGAGGTGTTGCAAATGCGCGTGTAGGCCTGATTGCGTTTTATTGAATATTCCTTCCGTTCACTATGCGGTTCGTAATATTCTTGCGAATCCATAAAAGAAAGCTTTAAAATTTAAGTTAGAATGGCGCTTAAAATTATTGCGCGGAGGCCAGGGCAGGAATGGAGTTTTTCTGGGCTTGCAATGCCAGGGTTACGGGTCGTCCATAAATGACGTAATGCGTTTATGAGAGGGTCACACATATGTGACGATGTGTGACGAGGGGAGGGTCTGAGAAATGTGACGTCACATTTCCACATCAAACATCAGAACGCATAATTTCTATTTAAAAAAACTTTCACTCGGTTAAACAAGTTCCCATTCATGAACAGTATTTGTTTTCACAATTAAGCAACATCAATTATGATTATTCATTCTTTTTGGATTGTTCGCTTTTACGCTCGATGCAAATTTTGGGGTTTCGGAAGCTAAGCGGCCATTCTGTAACATAAAAGCAGGAATCAGCCATTCCGCCAAAATGCATCAGGCACAGGGAGTCGCTGCAAGTCGTCAGAGTGAGCTAATAATCTAGTAATTGCGAACGAAAAAATGGAGACGTTGTAGACTTGATAGACGTATAAGAGCTGGATCTGAATGGACTATCCATTGAACAGTCCCTATTTATTCCATAAAAGAGCTCTACGCTTCTCCGTGGGAGAATGGAGAAGCATAAAGTTTGGATTGTTTCAAGTTATGGGTGTTAAACATTTTTTATAAATGTAATTATTCTACCAGAGTGTAACAATGTGTCATTCTCCATTTTCTTCGTTCTACTATATAGTTTAAAATATTTTCATTGTTATAATTACTTTTTAATAATCATTAGAGAATTTGCATGTAACATTCTGGACATGTGTTGTTTTGGGAAGGGCGTGTAACGTCACATTTGAGTGGTTATGACTTTTGTGACGAAGGGAGGGACCGAAATTCGTCAAAAATTGCGTGATGACATGTATGAACTCAGATGATCTCTTTTCCATGGAGGTCAAGGCAGAGACGGTGATCGAAAATTATACAAGAATAATAATAACATGATAACGCGTAGTCTAGGTAGGATCGCCTTCAACTACCCGAAATATGATGATATCAGCCTGGGTATGGACACTGGTTCCAATTTTGCGTAGTGTAATTAGAGTTGACAAGCCCTTCCATTCACTAGCCTGTCGCATATTGTCTCGTACTCGTGCAGTGGTTCGATCTGTAAGCTAGAGAATCGTATAAGTAGGCCTAAAGTTTAAAATTTAGGTTAGAGAAACCTTTCTGCGTGGAGGTCAGAGCAGAAGCGATACGCCCGTTATCAGATAAATTATACTAGAATGGCTATGACATATTCTAGGTAGCAGGACCTTCGTTAAGCGTAATAGGGTAACGTCATATCAGCTTAAGTATAGAGCCCGTTCGTTATTCAAAATGGGAGGGAAGCTCGATGGTCAGTATATCCCCACTTAGACGGGCAAAGTATTAGCCTATCCCGCTCAGGGCCATTTTGTAAATAGGCCAAACGCTGCGAGAAAAATCAGCGCTAGTGGTCTATCCGTCTCCCTAATAGCAGTCCTAAGCCAAGTAAAACGACAAAGAGAAAGGGAGTGACGCCAATTTGATGTTTAAGCGCCACTACTTGTACTACTGTTGTGGTTTGTTTGTTTGTCAGAAAAACTCGTCTGATGATCATGGCGTTGTCCTGTTCGGCGGGACACGAAAAATGCAGGGAAAATACGACTCGGCTATTTAAAGCCTGGATCGAAAACGATACGTAAGTTTATGGGCTCTTGGTTGACCTAACTATTAGTTGACAAATAATCAATTAAAATCACCAGCAAACTAATGAGTGAATGAATTTATGGGGTGAATGATCGAGATATACATGAAGTATACATGAAGATGTAGAGAATAGAATTAGGCCCTATGTAATTAAAGTGTGGCACGGTGGCCGATTGGTTAGAGCGGACGGCCCATAACGCTCAGTGTGCGCTAAGTGAGCGGGTTCGACCCTCGTCCGAGGAGTTACTGTGTAGAGACCTTGAGCAAGTCCTTCACGCACCATTGCTCTGCAGTACAACTGCAGTTGCGCCGTCGATGCGTGTGCACTTCTGAACAAAAATGTTGAAAAAGGGCGATATTAAATTTCAGAATAAATAAATAAAGACATGGATCTGTTTAAAGTTGCACTCAATAAAAAGTGTCCGACCGGACAAATGCAATTTCTTCGCGACCAATTGGAAACGTTCTTTAAAAAATTCAGGACTAACAGAGAAAAGAATTCGAGAAGATCTTGAGACTTACAAGCAGGTTCGAGCATCGGCATATTTGGACCATTTAGATGTAAGATTTGTTCCAGAAGCGATGTTAAATGTGCTTATAGGCCTATGTAGATAAATCAATTGCCATAGGGTACGGGCACCTGAGAGGAAATAGTAGGCCTACGTTCCGAAGGGCAAGATGGTGGAATGGTGAGTATTCCACATAAATTAATGGATTGAAAGTTCGTTGCAGGGAATCATGGGTTAGTGAATTTACTTTGAATCACAAATGTTTTATGATATTTAAGCTGCTCATTTATTAGACTATGAATAGATATGATTTTATTGTCTTGATGATAGCTACGTAAGTGCGATTCTTGAACAGTCGAAGACTTAAACTTGTTTTAGATTGAACGCCATTCCTTTGAACATTCAAAAAATAGTTTACTGCAATGGCATAGCTAATTCTCAAATCGAAATTGAATGGAACACAACCTTTAATCGATTCTTCGCACTACCTGAAGGTTCTAAACAGAGATACAATCTGCTCCGTGGTCTCTCCTGTACTAGGAATCTAACGCTAATAGATAGGTGAGTTCATTATTTGCGCCGTTTTCCTCTGTCTTCACGCTTTAATTGCTTTTACTCTTTTTTTTCAATAGAAAAGCGGTGCTTAGATTTTGAAGGCCATTATGTGAAAACAGCCACATAATGTCAGAGTAATGGATTCCCTAATAATTTCTGATGTAACAACAAACTTGTTATCTTATGAGTTTTTGCGCTATGACGATTCCTTGTTTGCAATTCAACTGTGCTCAGATAATCCAGATAGTCTCCGAGGCAGGCCAAATTATAATCTGATGGTAATCTCTGTATACGTGCTCAAACGATAGCCCTGCTCTCATCAAACACTTCTTTAGTGGTATCATTACGCATCACGAAGCATAAATATTCCAAGAGAAGGGCGATGTAACATGTTTATGAAGAATTAAATACAAAAGAATGGGAGAACAAGATATATTAACTAGCAACGGCAGTGCAAAGAAGCAGGCAGCATAACACTTAGCAAATGTTATTAGAGAAAAAATGGTAAGATCCTAATTGAGGAGGAAGCAATCCAATCGAGATGAGAGACATACTGTACGTCGAAGAGTTACTAAATGAAGAAAATCCAAGGGAACCTTTATCGGAAATATGCCCTGTTGAGGAACCGGAAAAGGGAATCACCCGCAATCAAATTGAGACAGCAATAAAAAAAATTGTGAGAGCGGATTTCAACGGACGACGCTGTCGAGGACGACAGAAGAGAAGATGGGGTATATGATTCAAAGGGATTTGAAGCTTCTAAAATTGAAAAATGAAGACACTCGTGACAGAGTCAAGTGGAGAAGAAGGATCCGTGTGGCTGACCCGTCCATTGTGAGACATTAATTCAAGCCTGTGGGAGATATATAGGCCCCCTTAAAATACTTATTTGGAGGAAGGTAATAATGGATAGTTTTGACTGAACTCTAGAGCTTATAATTATAGAGCTCTTATAATATCAATGGGAATTATGCATCCTGATCAGTGATGGGCCCGAGACCAAAAACTCAAGACCGAAACCAAGACCGATACTCTTTTTTTATAAGCAATTCAATTTAGTAAGACGCTAAAACGGAATAAGACGCTCAAAACATGAATGTCATTGCCGATGAATACTATTCTTAATAATGGTCCAGAAAACAGTTTTACCAGACTCTCTGAACTTTTGCGGGTTCAGCTCTTGGCATCGGCACTATACATTATTTACAGTATACAATATGTAAATATTATAGGACACCTGAACAAGTAGATTAACGTTCCGTTTGAATGGTGTACTTGTAGCCTAACACGGACCTCGGAATCGTAGGTTAACAGTGTCTACACGTGGCCGACAACATAAATACTAGATTGTTACAATATACAATATACTATATACTAGATTGTATACAATATGTAAATATTATAGGACACCTGAACAAGTAGATTAACGTTCCGTTTGAATGGTGTACTTGTAGCCTAACACGGACCTCGGAATCGTAGGTTAACAGTGTCTACACGTGGCCGACAACATAAATACTAGATTGTTACAAAACCTAAAAATTTGTGAAAACAAATCATACATAAATGACTGGCTCCGTTGCAAATGCATCTTTTTCTGCCCACAGTACGTAACATGCATATAGAAAGATCTACTAGTTTGGTCAGCACTTCATAAATCGATCACAATGGCGTAAAGCCTAAATATCCGGTGTCTCAAATAATCCAAAAATAACCGACAAATATCGAAACAATTGCTTTTGTACAACAAATTACCAAGAACATCGATTTAAGACGGAAACCAATCCCAAGACCGTTCCTTTAAGACCAAGACCAAACCGACGCATTCGAGACCAAGAGCGAGACCAAGACCGATGGTCCGAGACCAAGACCGATCATTCGAGACCAAGACCAAGCCAGCAGTTTTCCGGTCTCGAGACCAAGACCGCGGTCTCGAGACCACATCCCTGATCCTGATCGTGTGAGTTCTGGGTGGTCATGTAAAATTGTAGTGTCATGATATCCATTAGTTCGTATAATATATAATCATGTGTTTGTGAACAATTTACTGCATTTTACTGCAAGTTATAATTAAAATAGTTATTTTCTTCAGATTTCTAGAGGCGTGTATTTCGAACGGCACTACTAGCATTCAAATAAGTGACCTGGAACTAGCAATGAAATGGGGACTCAGCACCAACCCAACAACTGGCGGGTACATCTGGAATTGGATAAAGAACAATCACGAACAGATAGATGCCAGGTAACTTCTAATATATCATAGGTATTTTATGTAGGGCCTATCAATGTGAAATATGCAACCAGGTCCGGCTAATAGGTCATGGAAGATTACGGTACGCTCTACCTCCACTACCATATGTCTGCCTTCCAACTGCTCTACCATAATCTATGTCTGCCTCCCACCTCCTCTACCATGTAGCAGACTACATGTGTGGTATATCCCTCTGACACGATATATCGCTCGTAAAAGCGTTTGGACCAAGGACATGAAGGATGCACGTAATTTAAGGCAAATATTCGAAGCCAGTATGAATTTAAATGATTCTTGAGTCCACACAATTATTGACGACAGAATTCGTGAAAATGTTTTATTAGAGTTTACAAATAATGATTTGTGTAGAATGGTATTCAACACATTATTGCACAGTTTCTATTTAACCAGAAATGAACGCGGCGATTCTGTCTATTTGGTGCACACGGCAACTACCATCTTCAATACAGAGGCTCAACTTCAAGAGGTTGGTACTGATTTTATCCCAAATTTGTCAACTTATTTAACGTTATTTCTGCTCGTGGGAAACAGTTCAACAAATTATAGTGCTTGTCACTTCGTGAAGTGTCAACTGCTAACATATTTATCTGTACTCATTGTGCTGTACCGACTTCACTCTCGCTCGCTTATGCACGATTGAACAGACTGACCGTTTACATTTATGCAGGTCTATGTTTGTACTTAGGCCCTACATAGTATGTATTGACCAGCGTATTTGGTCATGCTTCAGTGTATTTAGGCTTATGTACGTCCAATAAGCCTACTATGCGCCTACATATTAATTTTGTGGGCATGTATAACTTGGCGAAATCCATGTCAAGTGTATTGCCAGTTGCCATAAAGACCTTAATTTCTATGATGTATAAATACTAGCCAGCATTTCTATGGGCGCTACATGGCACCCAGTATACGGATTTTACTCGGGTTCCATGTCCGATTATGGGTCCCTCAGTGGTTGTACACGGGTGTGCTAGCCTTATGAATTATACACTTTTGGTGATGAATAAATAAGTGTATACGTATTTAGGTTCGCGAATTCATCTCCACGCTGCCTTCTGTAGTACATTCGGATGAACTCACAAACTATATCGTCGACAATATTATTGAAAACATTCGCTGGATGGAAATACACCATGGGGCCGTTTCCAGGTGGCTCCAAGAAAACATCTCAATTTAAACTGAAGTACTGAAATACAGAAACGTATAGGCTTACATAGAACTGCATGACAAACTTGAAGTTAAAATTAATTAACGTGGCGCGCCTCAACAGAAACTCTTATTCAAGCCATGAAAATTAATTAATGGCATATCTATTACCAATGCGTTCTATGTTCAATTGTATATTTATGTAGGCCAATATATGAATCAACATTATCATCATTATTATCATGGTCCTTGGGTCGAAGACCCTTAGGTGTCCATTGTCCAACGCTGGCTTGATCGTCTTCTTCCAGAGTTCTCGGTCTTGCGCTGCTATTCTTGGGCTCTGAGGGTCCCTTTTGCCCAATTCCATAATATATAATATATTCACTCTCTGGTCCTCCGCGTCGCCCATTTCCCTCCATCACTACCCTCATTACAGTTTTATTTTCCTGTTATCATTCATTCTACATTTGGGTGCCTATCCCAGAGTTTACTGTTTTTTTATCCTAGCATAAAGAGGGTCAGGGTTGGACTTGGTATTAGAGGTCTGCGGATAGTGCATTTTTCCTACACAACCTAAGCCAATACTTATAACACAGGACCGTTACCCGTACCGGTGTAAAGACTTCAAGTTATCCCCCATTTCAGGTTACCCCCCGGTAATCTGAAATCAATTTCAGATTACCTCCGGAGGTAATCTGAAATCGATTTAAGATAACCCACTTCGAGTTCACATTACCCCCTCTCTGAATGAGTCTAAATGTTAAATCGTTATGATTTTACCTAATGATAATCAGTCTACTGAATAAAACATTTGACGCATATAAGATAGAAGGCTAGTTTTAACGTGTGAAAAATAAATAAAAGTCAGAGAAATGTAAATTGTATGAAATCAGTAAAACACGTGATCAAAGAGCATATGATATAGGATGATATGATCTCAGAAGTCATCGATAATAACGAATTCTCTGTAGGTATATTTCTAGACCTTGCGAAAGCATTCGATACTGTGAATCACAATGTCCTCCTGAAAACATAGAGAACTAAGAAGTGAGAGGTGTCCAATTAAATTGGTTTGTTAGTCATTTTGATAATCGCTCCCAATGAGTTCGCTGCAAGAGCACTATATCTGATAGGGCAATTATTACCTATGGAATTCCACAAGGTTATTATCGTATGCCACTCCTATTCCTTTTTTGTATAAATGACCTAGCTCATGTGTCCTCTACTATAATATAGTAGAGGACACATGAGCATATTATGGCCTATAACGTTCGCTGACGACACTAAAATAAGATTGTTAAGTATTGTTGTATACCAAAAATTTCAACCTCATTGCCCCAGGTTCCAAGGTGGGCCATATTACTTGCGTTTATATATTCAACAATACCAGAACAGCTGCCCAATTTTAGGTTGTTAATTAAAACGAATATAAGCACTAATGGCAAATGTATTATCTCGCTAAATACTAAATAATCATTCATGATTTCATATTACCCCTGGAGTAGGCCTAACCTGAAATCGAAGGGGGTAACTTGAAATCGCCTTCAAGTTACCCCCGGGGGGTAAGATGAATGGGGATAATCTGAAATCGCTCATGTAAAGATTTCAGGTTACCCCATTTCAAGTTACCCCCCCCCCCCCGATAATCTGAAATCGATTTCAGATTACCCCAGAGGTATTATGAAATTGATTTCATACTACCTCACCAGTGTTCACATTATTTCCTCCGTCAAAGAGAAAATGTTAAATTGTTCTGCTTACAAGTGAGTTACAACTAGTATGTAGGCTGTATATTGAATAAAACACGTGACACATACAAAACGGAAAGCTCTTTTTAATATGTGAAAACTATGAAGTCAACTTGTATGAAACCGGTAATAAATTAGATCAATGTGCATCACATATTACATACACACATAGGATATAATAAAGATTAAGTCAAACTAGTGAAGAAATTAATGCAATTACAACAACAATTACAACAACTAGGGACACAGAACTTCTGACTTGATAACACAATAATCTACTTATCTCGTTAAAAGTAAAAAAGTATTTAGCAAATTACGGGTTCAAAGTGATGCGACAGATTGCTACGCATAAGAACTTCGTAAGCGTGAATGTCTTAGACACAGAATAAGCATCTGTTACTCAGATGGAGCCAGACATGAAAGAGAAGTGGGCATAATGGTCGGCCAAAAACGATATCAGCTAACTAGATGGGAACTAGTAAGTGAAAGAATAATTACCATCAGACCACAAACAGGCATACCAAGATGACCCTGATACAAGTGTATGCACCAACAAGTACATCCACGAACGAAGAAAAAATGAGTCCTCTGAACAACTGCAGGACGTCATGGAGGCGATACCAGAATATGATCGTAGGCGACTTCAACGCATAAATAGGCAAGGACAGGACAGGATGGCTGGATGTCATGGGAACAGAGGCCGCTGGAAAGAGAGATGACATTGGAGAAAGAATGCTTAGCTACTGCAGCAACAACAAACTGAAAGTACTGTTGGTGGCAGCATGTTCAAACACAGAAATATACACATGGATAATCGATTATATATGTCTCTTCAGAAGATGGGCATCACCACTACAAGAGGTAGGCGCATACAAAGAAGCTGGCGTCGCTTCGGATCACTACCTGGCTATCGCAACAATAAGACTGAAATTTAAAATTCTGATAAATAGAACTGAATGTAAGACTATAGATATTGCAAAGCTGAATGAAAATGATACCAAGCAGAAGCTCCAACTTCAGCTAAAAACCGATTCAGTATGCTGGAAGAATAGGTAAGCGAGACAGCAGAGGAGAACTGAATGAAAATTATAGATGCAGTTATGGTCGTGGCGCAAGATGTCATCGGACCCAGGCGGGAACACGAGGAAGGAGAGATGAATTAGTGACATCACATGGAAAGCAATCGATGAACGTAAAAGGAAAGAAAAAGCAGGGCTTAAGTACGAACACGGGCATAGAGGATGTTAGTTACAACAGAATACAAAATGAAGGATAAAGAGGTCAAGAGACGATGTAGGGCGGACAAAAAGACATGGACAGAAACAAGGCTAAGTGAACCAGAAGTGGCAGCAAAGAAAGGTGACTCCAAAACGTTACATAAAGTAACGAAGAAGCTGTCTGTTAAGGGGCGCAGAAAATGTCTGTTACAGATAAGAGCGGAAACACATTTCGAACACACGAAGAACAAGAAATGAGATGAAGGGAACATTATAATAGTGTCCTTAACTGCTCAGTACCAATAATATAAAAAAAACAAATTCAGCTTAGACATGGATCCCCAAACAATTGATGAAGAAATCGGAGAATGGATTTTAATTGTCTCTAGTATACGCCAGGGATGTGTACTGTCACCAATATTATTCCTACTAGATTTTGAATGGATAATGAGAAGAAGCACATGCCGAGATCCATGTAATAGAATACAAAGACGCTAAGAGGCTTGTCGATTTGGATTTGCTCCATCGCATCTCACTCAGCCCCAGTATTTCTAGTTTGTATTCTTACAGCTCCCTCACCCTTTGCACTAGCTTCCCTGTATCATATAAGATTCTTACAGTTCAGTATCCAATTCTTGCCTTGGATTTGGTCGTTAAGATTTGAAACTTCTGAGTCTTGGCTTCTGAGTTTCGGTTCGCCACGACCCTTCATAGATGGGTCCATGATCTTCTCATCTCCCGACCGACCGGCCACGACAATGAGGTTGAGCTTTTCATGTGTCTTTTCTTTTGCAAGATATGGTTTTACCTGGGAGGCCCGTAAGCTTTCCGCAGAACCTTCCTCCTTTTTTCAGGCTTGGGACTGGCACTGCTGAACTGCAAGGCAGGGGAGTAGTTAGTTGCCTAGGTGCAACTTGAAAAAATGGCAAGTTACCGGGGGGTAGCCTGAATCTGATTTTATATTACCCCTGGGGGTAATCTGAAAACGTAGGGGGTAACTTGAAATCGATTTCAAGTTAGCGGGGGGTAAGGTGAATGGGGGTAATCTGAAATCGCTACACCGGTACACGACCAGTGCTCAAAATTACTATCGGACCTGATCCGTAACCTATCCTTTCGTTAAATATTTTATATTTCATTTATGTAGTTGACATCCCCATTTTATGTTTCAAACACGCTGCAATTGGTCTCACCTAGATGCGGATTATGCCCATGCATTCGTGCTTGATTCGTAAGCTTTTCGTCCAACTCTTTCTCCTTCTCCACCTATTTCTCACTGCTACTTGTCTCATGCTTTCCAAAGTTAATGAACATGTTTACACCTTTGGATGTTGTTAAACTGACCTTTACCAATACAATAACTGATTTGGCTTGCAACACGGCAGTATTCACTCTGCGAACGGACATGTGTATCTCTTTTACTTACTCATCCTGTGTTCGACATTTGGGTGATCTCGTCTCTCGCATTCACCTAATTTGACTCACTACGACCTTTTTCAGTTGGATTGGCCTGCATTAACTGGAACTGGTTAATCTCATGTCTTCCTCCTCGTCGTCCACCTCTTCCTCCACTTCCCCCATATTCCAAGTTTCATCAACAACCTCCTTCTCCTTCTCACTCTTGCTCGTCTCATGCGTGCCATTCCAAATTTTGCCCATATTTCAGGCGTAATTCAGGACTTACTTCATTGCCTACTATTTAGCAAAGTATACAGCTAAAACCCAGTTCCCCATGCTCAACAGCCAGGGTTTGGGTTGCTTCGACCTACTTGAGGTCTTCTGCGCTCTGGTTATCTTCCTTACATGCCTGAGTCTTTCCGATCTTCTTGTTGCTCAGGTATGCGATCTTTAACCGCTCAATGCAGGAGTTCTGCCTCCGTTGATTCCTATGCTAGGAACTGTTTTTCGCAGTTCCAGTGCCATTGAATAACTAACCCTCTCACCTTCCCAGTTTTGGAGACGCCTTAAGATTTTATTATTCTCTGGCACAAACACAGACTAAGGTTGACCCCGGATCTGATCGACCCGTGGGCTGGTTCGGGTCTGATCACGAATATCTTACAATCGGCGGAGCGGGTCCAGACCCCGGTGGGTCTGATTAGGTCGGGTCCTAATACCGGACCTATTTCGAACTACCATTTCTTTACAGCGCCTAATTTTCACTGCTCTGTCTTTATATTTCACCGATGGCAACCGTTCGAAAGACCATCAGCGCATCTGATTGATTGACGAAAGAACGATAGAATGAACCCCAAGGCTATCGCAAAACCAACCAGATTGAAAGCCAACCAACGGCTGAGACGTCCAATTGATTTCTGTGAATGAAAATCAGGGACTTAAGACCAACCATCTAGTAGCACCAAGTTGTAACAGGCTCACTCCAGTTAACCAGGCGAATATGAAAGAGCTACAGAGGCAGAAAATTGATATGACCGTACCGTTAAGATATCTAATTATCTAATTAAGATATCAAATATGTAAATATTTAAAAAAATCAATTCTGGTGTTTTAAATAGTTCTAAAAATTCAAATAGGCCTACAGGTACGGAAAATTTGCATTGGATGTCGGTCACCCGGAAGACCCAATTAGAAAAGAATAGCTAGTTAGGGTAACCCTGCCATGCATTGAATTCAACCAAAACAATGATGCCGTTCTAATTGAAAATAAAGCTGTTAGCCACAGCTAGTAAATGCTAACAGAAATCGTGTCCTTGACTAAGCATAATTAATCAGAGTTATAGAGTGTGTGAGTGTTTGTTTGTGTGAGTGGGTGTTTGAGTGCGTGCGGGTGTGCGACTATATGATATAGATATAGAATATATGGTATAGATATATGATTGTGAATAACCCTTAAATACTCAATTTTTCGCGGTGAATAGTTTTTGGTGAATATCAACAACAATCAAGAACGACAGATTCTACAGAATGACAATGGCTGATGTTTTATTGGCACAGAAACAAGCAATATAGATCGCACAAGGAATATGCGTAAAGTTAATATCGATGTGTCGTTGTCACCACTTTGTTGAGTCCCGTGGTCATGACATTACATCCTCGTGGAGAAGGCCTTAGGAAGTCGTTTCCTATGGGTATGGGAGTGTGCAGGTTGGGTCTTCGATATCCGCGTACAGCTGAAAGAGACAACAACGGTAAATGTTTTTTAAGCTGTGATATTCCGTATCAATATTCGTGATAGACTAACAGTGATAGGCTATGAACATGATATAAAATACAATGTAATGTACATAGATTGGTAAGGGTGGAGGGTGGATGGATAGATCATAGATGGAGTGATGGGATGCATGTATGGATGAACGACGGTTTCAGAGATAGTGAAAGTATAGAAAGGGAAATTGGTAAAGGGATACCATTTTAACCTTCCGCAGATGAGAGCAAAAAACAGACGGGCGATGACTGGCAGACATGTGTAAAGCATTATTGACTTCTTAGACCTAGGAGTCTAATAAAGATTTACTCACCGCACGGAACCAAGTCTGGAATGCAGCTGAAGTAATCGGTTCTGTAATAAAAATAACGAAACAAATTAATTTTCTATCACTCTACGTAACGTATGTTATGTAATCTCCGCTCTTCCACACAAGTTGAGCTCCTCGTTCCCCGAACGCGAACTGTAATTACACAGTGTCGAGTTTTTTCTGATGTTGGCCCTGTGGCGTTTTTGCCATGCCACAATGGGCCCTTTGATCTGCCTGCTATATCTGTTTGCCGCTAAGGGTCATGGGGTATGTCTGCCGCTAGGGACTCTTTGATCTGCTCGCTGCTATGGGTTCCTTGGTGCAACGGTCGTCGGCTGCTTGCCGCTGACGAGGGTCCGTTTGATCTGCTAGCCGCCATCAGTTCTTTTATGTGCCTGCAATTGGCTGCTTGCCGCTATGGGTCCTTTGATCTGCTCGTATTGACGAGCCCTTTGATGTACTCTACAGCTGTGCATGCTCATTTTCATGTAGCGTCCGGGGGACCTTGTAGGATCCGGGGAATCTATGGGCTGTAAGGTCCAGGAGGACTCTGTAGGGTCCGGGAGGACTCTATGGGCTGTAGAGTCCGGGGAACTCTGTAGAGTCCGGGAGACTCTATGGGCTGTAGGGTCCGGGGGACTCTGTAGTGTTTCCAGGGGTCTCCATGGGAAGGTCCTTGGCTATAAATAAGAGCGCATTTCTGTACAGTTAGTCAGTCCGAGTTTGGAGTTCAGTCGAGTTGAGTGCGTAGTCAGAGTCAGTCTGAGTTTTAGTACGAGTTCCGTCTGTATAGTCGATGATGTACGAACTTTCCGTGTATTCTGCTCTCTGCTGTTGAGAAGAAACGTTGTTAAACTCCTCGGACTGCGTTTCTTCTTCTGCTGAAATATACTTCCTCGCCGTGTGATCCTGCCATCGACCGTCAAGGGGCTGTCGCTGTTGAAACTATTACGCAGACCCGTGCCAAAAAGCCAGGCCTTACTACGCGGACATTTAGCATGAGGGAAAGCTTCGAATTCGGCCTCCTGGGGTACTAGAGAATAGAAGGAGGTATTGGAGTCTTCCCCGGGGCGTGTTGCCGTATCCTGCTGCTGCTAGGCAAGCGCCCGAAGTCGAACGAAAAGGAGGTTCGCAATAGCCCTATGACATGGAATGGGCTCCCATTATCATTGCGTCTTATGCCTAGGGTTCACTGAGATGCGTTTCATAGCACCCTTAAGACCGCTCTTTTCAGCCGGGTTGAGTCGGGAGCTCTCCTAAAGCACTTACCTGAAGGGGCGTTACATAAATTTTTGAAGTGAATGAAGGAATGAATGTCACTCAATCGATCAGACAAAAAAAACTTGATATAGCGCTCTTGCTTAACTCATAGGCAAGTCCTTGCCTACGGCGGCTGAAGAGGACAGCATTTATAGAGGTGCTATTAATTGCAAAGTTAAGTAGGCTAGATGGAATACGAAGCAATAAGAGAGGTAGAAATCGATGATTTTGGTTATTGCAGGAACGAGGAAAGAGGAACATTCTTGTAGGTTGGAATAAGCCTAAGTTCGCATTTCTTGTTGGGAAGTGAGTTTAGGAGTAGTAAGACTTCTGTTTCAGAGGCAGGGATGTGAATTGGAAGTGATGACCGACCGACAGACGTAGTAGGGTTGAGAGATAGGAGCGGATCAGCACTGGAGGATGGGGAGGCGAGGTGAGATTGTAATATGAAGCGAATGCATGATATTTTGTCAGATAAAAATGAATAGGCCTATACGTTATCAGCGTAAGAGGGAGAGGGAATGGAGCAAGACAGTGTGGTAGAAGGATAATACGATAAAGAAAATAATTGACGGCACTCAAAAAAGTAAGTCTATGTGAGACAGAAGAATGGCAGTCAAAGAGCAGCACAACAGACTACAGTTTTGCCTTCCCTGTACATGCTTACAGTGTATTCTTTGGTAGCACAACGTTTTCCGTTCGAGGGCAATCAGTTAATAGTTTATAGTATCCATTTTAACCGACGTCAGTTTGATGTAGGCTGTCCAGTATTAGCTAACCCAATTATCGGACAAGTGTTTGGCATACATTGCGATATTTGATTTTTTATACTACAAACGATAATGTGCGCTTTCTAACAAACTTTTGAACCCGATTTCGCGCTTGTATGCATTTGAATTTAATTCATTCTCATTGCATAATTGCTTGTCTACTATTAGTCTGTTAGTGTAATAGCTTAATTAGCATTAAAATTACTACATGCAATTTTAACAATTCATAAACAGTAACTCTTAAATGATTCTTTCGTCTTATTCCAAAATACTCATTTTAAAAATAATGAAAATGTTGACCTATGTAAGATGCGTGGTTTTCAATTATACAATTACTTGCATTATTGTATATTTATGTAACTAAATCTTTTTTGCTTAATTCTAGTTCGACAAAATTCAAGCCATTATATGAGTGATAATAATGGTTGACTTTGCAAACTGAGACGCCATGAGTTTCATGGGTTAGTTTACTTAGATTTCTGGTTTTGTAAGACGATCGTCCTTTCTAGTCACTTACCGCTGCCTTGGATTGCAACGAGTACGTCGTACCACAAGTCGACGTCCAGATGCGAAATGGTTGCGGGAACGCTGTCCAGGTTAGCCAGTCTGTTGAATGCGCCTGTCAGTTCCGTGTCACAGGCCGGTATTATGGGTCGATGAGCGGTCAGGAAGCACTCCAGATCGCAATCAATACCTGCACATGATAGAATAAAAAAATATTATTTGTAGACAAATTTAGATTTTGTCTGTAAGTGGAAAAGCCCCGGTTTTTAGGTCATCAAGTTCAGGCAGAGTCCTTAAGCCAGCTAGAGTTCAGGCCAGGATAAACCAGCGTTCCAGCGATTATATGGCTCGGCTTTATAGGTCCCACATGTTATACAAACACGATGTATACCAGTAGTTTGTTAAAATTAATGGCCGAATACGTTTTGATAATGTCGTATAATGTTATTGTAGACATTATAACTGTTTCTCTCTGGATATTTTTCTTGGATGGTATGTCCATCAATTTTATTGTTAACCCTGTTTCTTCTGCCGCTGTACCTGTTCCGCGCCATTCGTCGTAGCGATCATCGACTTCGACGTGTTGGATCAGCTCATCGAGACTCATATCCAGATAACAGAAGTACAGACAGCCAAAAACATCCGCACGATCCAATCCGTTGGTCTGCGAACAGAATCCTGGAGCACACGAATACCTACACAACACATTGAACACATCCGTATACTTGTAAAGAACGTTTCACTCTCCACTTTATCTACATATAATTTAACATCGCCTGTCCTCTACACATTTAATCAAGTATTTAATATGTATATGTATTCTAGTTTAGATAGGCATGAGTGTTGCACTCAATGCGACCACTTAAAATATTTAATATTATGTTAAGAACCTCATAGGGTGTTGAAGTGATGATGGCCTGATGATTGATTAGCACTAACCGCAAATATATGTTAGTCAAGATAGAATCCAATCTAACAGGGACTCAGATCAAACTGTTATCTTCAGAAGACATTGTAAAAACGAACTAAATTCATGTCGTCTTACTGAGCCGAAGCGATTCCGACCAGACCAAGGATGGCGAGAATCAGAGCGTTCATGATTCCGATGCCTACAAAATCACACAAAGGAGGCGTTCATATATTATATAACGCTCAAGGGGTAGGTGGGTGGGCTCCTGTTTTGTTAGCGTTAAGTTGAGTAGGGTGGGGGTAGGTTGAAGGTTTCGTTAAATAACAAACTTTTTTCAGTTTATGCTATTTTGCCTGTTTGTCTGCCAATTATAAATTCAATGTATCACGGACCTTTATTGTTTTTTCTCGAAGTTCACAATATGTTGTGAACCAAAACCAGCGCCATCAGCTGCCACCTAGCGAATTGATTTTACATTCTTACTTATTATTTATAAATCCACTTTTAACAATTTCCTATGCATTGCTCTAAACGCTCTAAAATTCAATTTTGTGATTTGTTTTGATTCTGGTTTAAATTAAAATTAATTCACTTGAAATAATTATTTCGGTAGGTATTATCATGATGTTTGATTTAATTTTCTATACGTATGTGTAAATAATATATATATATTTGCTTAAATTCCCAGTGATTATTGTAGTATACACTCTGTATCATACGCTATTAACTAGGTAGATTTGTACCGCGAACCTATTGATAAATACCTGATAGTGCAATATTAAACCAATCGATTCTGTGTGATATTGTTATCCTCATTTCTAGTGCAAGGAAGGAGGGAAATACAAATGGTGTTTTTAGATAAGATTTACGTCACTACCATATATTATCAGGTTGTCATGCTTTATGGCATCCCGATCATTCCATGTCCAGAGCGACAATAATGAGCCTCGTGTGTACTTAGCCTGGGACTCATGAGTGGCCAATCCAGTCTTGTTGGTCTCATTGGTTTGAAATATGTCAAGCAACAGGAACTTCAATTCCCTAAATTGGGTTTGAAACAGAGTTTGCAATTCTCGAATAAGTCTGTCTGCATGTATCTCTGCCTCTGTCTCTGTTAAATCTCTAACATATAATTGCCCGGTCATGGCAACTTTATGAACAGCAATACATGTAAATGATCCAGTATCCCATGTCATCATCTATTAACGGCGTAATATAGGTCTGTAGCCCTTAGGTTTCATCATAGTAAATAAATTACTTACGTAAGTGTGCAGACGATGCTTGTAGCTGACGACGACTTTTGTCCAACTGGAGAGAGACAGTGATGGTTGGTAGATCTCAGTGACTTATATACTTTGCAAATGACTCTGTTATCATAGAACATAATTATATAACATTCAGATATGACACTTCATATCTCGGTCGTGCGACTCGCATGTCTGGTGATAAGAACAATAAGGTTTTTCAACTTTATGTAGGTAACGAAGGTCAGAGTCATTGACACGCTTTACGTATAATACGACCAGTCAATTGGTAGCGCCTCAGGTAAGGGACTTGTGCAGTAAGGTGAGTGTAAGGTAGGTTAGAGCCACCTGCCCTGGCAGCAATAAAATGTAGTTAACAGTCTCGAAGCCATATAAAGATGCATCGAATACCATACTTCTGTTTACTAATTTACCTGGATAGTATTAGTAGTGAGTCTATGTTTATTAATTAACCTGGATAGTATTAGTCTATGTTTACTAATTTACCTGGATATTATTAGCAGTGAGGCTTTGTGTACTAATTGGCCTGGATAGCATTCGTAGTGAGTCTATGTTTACCAATTTACCTGGAGAGTATTAGTAGTGAGCCTTTTTGGACCCTATCTTTATCGAATGCAGCGCCACTAGGGATATGTAGCCAATGTCGAGGTCGTTTGGGGAGACCCGAATTTTGACCTGCTCTTTGTTCTTTCCCAGGCCTATATGAAGGAACAATGCGACGGGTTATCATCACTTCATCGATTTATCAAATTGTACGACGTCTCTGCTGACGTTTCGTCTAGCGTGTGATTTTTTAAAGAACAGCATGTGCTTGGACATTATTATATAATTAATAGGCCTGCGTACAAAAAAAATATTATGTTCAGAGGCATACGTTGGATGCACATGTTAGGTAGAAGTGCTTCGGATGTGTAGCCAACCCTGACCAACCATAATCCCTAAGCGCGAATCTTTACACCATAGGCCTACTTGATATCAATAAGTCATCTGGTCATACCTACACGTGGGACTAGAAATGTTCTTTTTGAACCAATTTTTATACTTGAGATTTGGCCTCAGCTTAGTATTTACGCTTTCTTTTGTATGTTTACCTAATTGCAGCTTGTGTTGGATGCATCATGGGCGGTGTTCCCTCAAATTTTCTGGAGGCCGTGTGCGCAAGAAATTTTGTGTGTGCAACATTTTAGAAATGGTTCACACTTTTGTGCGCAGATCCCAGCTGAATACGATGGATAGTAAATTTATGAATATATCTAAAGGACCGTTCACATAATTTTATTATATAACGCTCAAGAGTTAGTTGGATGGGTTTTTGTTTTTCAGCGTTATATTGTGCAGGGTAGGGGTAGGCTGAAGGTTTTGTCATATAACTAACTTTTTCAGCTTATGTTATTTTTTCTGTTTGCCTGCCAATTGGAAATTCCATGTACCACGGACCTTCATTGTTTAATCTAAGTTCACAATACATTGTGAACCAAAACAAGCACCATTAGCTGCCATCTGGCGAATTGATTCGACGTTCTTACTTATTATTTAAAAATCCACTTGTAACAATTTCCTGTTTGCAATTTTTACAATTTCCTGTGGTTAGCTTTAAACGCTTTACATTCAATTCTACGTGCTTTGTTTTGATATTGGTTTAAATTAAAATTAATTCACTTGAAATTATTATTTCGGTAGGTATTATTAATATGTTTGATTTCATTTTCTGTAGTATGTGTAAATAATCTATATGTTTGCTTTTATACCCAATTGTAGTTGTAGTATACACTCTGTATCATACGCTATTAAATAGACAGAGTTGTACCCGGAATCTATCAATAAATACCTGATAGTGCAATATTAAAGCAATCCATTCTGTGTGATAGGCCTACTGTTATCATCATTTCTAGTGCAAAACTGGAGGGAAACTAAAATGGGTTTTTTAGATAGAATTTACGTCACTACCACGTATTATCACGCTGTATTAGTAAGCCTACATGTAGATACATGGTGACAATCGTCGATTACCCAATTAGTTACCGTAATTAATGCAAGTGACTTTAGCGCCATTAAAAGTCCAATTATTAAGATGCAGAGGAGCTCATCCACACATCGGTCTAATCATCATTGGCACGAGAGAGTACACAATTTTAGGATGGCTTTTATTACATAGCTAATTGGGCGTATGATGATTTTTTACTGCAGTTCTTGAAATGGATAAAGGCAATTATCTATTAAAGTGCTAACTAACATTATATTGTTTAAAAGGTTTCAAATTGTGCAATACAATTATTTCGATTATATATCCTTTAATATGCTTATAGACTGGGGTGGGGTAGGGGTAGGTAGCATAATATAGGGGTGAAGGGGTCACGGCTACTGTTATAACGTTATTAGGGGTAAGAGTGGACCAAAATTGAGATTTTATGCGTTATATAATATGTGAGCGGCCCATAAGTCTATGATGATAAGTTCTGATATTTTAAGTAAAGTCCCTTCCAAAACGATAAATTACTATTGTTTCATAAAAAGTTATCCTCACTCCTTGTTATTTCAAGGTAAATTTTAAAGCAATTTATTATTTTTAAACTTATTATGCGTTAGATTCCTAGATTCTACTCGACGTTATTTGCACATAGGCCTAAGCTTAATCGGTTTCATGAACCTCTAAGTCCAAGAGTTCTGCATGCTTCATTAATGACGAAGTTAAGTGTTCTAATACAACTGCAGATGACAGTGACAATCTGACCAACTGTATGCGTATACATTCATTATTTTTCTCTACGATCTTTGGCATTTACCCTCTCAGAATATACCTTGTCTAAACTTACTGCTCTGTCGTCTAGACTACAATTACAATTGGGTATAAAAACAAACATATAGATTATTTACACATACTATAGAAAATGAAATCAAACATATTAACAATATCTACCGAAATAACAATTTCAAGTGAATTAAAGCTAAGCACAGGAAATTGTTAAAAGTGGATTTATAAATAATAAGTAAGAACGTCGAATTAATTCGCCAGGTGGCAGTTAATGGTGCTAGTTTTGGTTCACAATGAACTTAGATTATAACCGGTAGAAAGTGAGTAGAAACAAGGTTATTATAGAATATATTCGTATCAGTGTGTTGGCATGATTTTAAAAGATCAATGTTGAAATCCACTGCATGCATAACATCCCATCTGTAAAACCTATTGGTAGCAGTATTGTGTTATGGTCTACTAGACCCAATATTTTGCTTACAGTGATTATTATGATGAAATAACTCTTTAGCGTGTCAGTTTTTTTCCGGGAAACTAGTCCTCTTCAATTTTTATAATATACAATGGCAACCATTGACCGGATCAGAGCTAAATTCTCACCAATATCTGTGTCAGTGAATTCACTGACAAAATATCATATAAAATATTGAGCCCTTAATGAGAAAACGCATTTTGAAAACGATGAACGAACTTTTGTGTCACCCTATAGTGATATTTATTCCCGAGACTTGGGAAATTTGAAAAAGAGATCTCTGAGAAGTGTTCTACAGTCGATAATTTAGTTGTGAATTTTGTGTATAGTGCTCAGGCTCTGAAGGTAATCGTAATCGTAATCTCAGCATTTCTACAGCGCCCACAAAAGCGTAGTCGCGGGAACAAGCTTATTCACAGGCGCTTAATCAAAACA
Organism: Bimastos eiseni; assembly: GCA_959347315.1. Classification (NCBI taxonomy): domain Eukaryota; kingdom Metazoa; phylum Annelida; class Clitellata; order Crassiclitellata; family Lumbricidae; genus Bimastos; species Bimastos eiseni. The sequence goes on along the minus strand of OY365821.1, from coordinate 14,417,832 downwards.
GAATCGATAGGCAGAGGGTCAAATCCAGAGAGTCAGGCAGGCAGACAGATAGACGGCTAAGGTGGATGGTGTTTGGAGTTGAAACGGCGAGGGAGATAGGAGGAAGAGGAGGAATCAGGATAGGATTTGCGAAAGAGTAGTGCTTTGAGTTGTGAGTAAAAAATCTGTGGGGAGATAGCAAGAGGTGAGGTGTTTGTGAATTCATAGGATGGATCGGATATTTGTCTTAATGCTGGAGGGAGTTTGTTCCAAAGAGGCGGGACAGCAATGGCTATGGAGCGATTTGCAAATTTGAGTGATGATGTGACGGGAGGGCGAACTAGTGTGAGGGTGGAAGAGGAACGGGTTGAACGGTGTGGCTGAATCGTGAACAACTGACGGAGATATGTGGGCTGTGAGGATTGCAGTGTGTTGTAGGTGAGTGAAATGACCTTACATTCGATCCGTTCGGGTATTTTGAGCCAGTGGAGGGATTTGAGGACACGAGTGATATGGTGATGCTTTGGGGTCTTGGTGACAGCACGGGCGAGAGCATTCTGAATGGCTTGGAGGCGATTTCATTGGGTGGTGTATATATTTAGGAAAAGGGAATTACAGCAATCCAATTTAGCGGGAACTATTGATGCCACATCAATAGTTCCCGCTAAATTGGATTGCTGTAATTCCCTTTGTGGATGCAGTTTTTGAGTCAAGCATACGGCGGATTCTACGAAGATCACGGATGTGCATGAAGCAAGAGCGAGAAAGATGGGTGATGTTATCAGCGAAACTAAGGTTTTGGTCAAAGATTATGCCTAGGTTGCGAACAGGAGAATTTGCAGTGAATTTGGGGGTGGATGCAGAAACAGGGTTGAGAGAAATAGTGGGATCAGCAATTTACTTCAGTTACTCACAGAGGCCTATCAGAATGAATTCGGTTTTGGAGGAGTTCAGGCAGAGGAGATTTGAGGTCATCCAGGATGAGATTTGGGTGACGACATGGAAACGATTGTCAATCGAGTTGGAGAAGCTGGTTGGAGAGAAAGAAATGAATAACTGCGTGTCATCAGCGTATGGATGTTGGTCAACCGAGGATGCGTTAATGAGTGAACTGAGGAGGGGTAGTATAGAGGATGAACACAAGAGGGGTCCAAGAACAGAACCTTGAGGAACACCACAGGTGAGCGGGCATGATTTAGATGACGTGCTCGAGGTTTTTACTGAGAAAGAGCGGGAAGATAGATAGGACCGGATCCAGAGAAGAGCAGTATCAGAAAAGCCGAACCAGGTGGACAGTGTCTGGAGCAATATATTGTGATCGATGGTATCAAAGTCTGCAGAAATATCAAGCAGGCAGAGACAGGAGACTTGTTGATGAGAAATGGCAGAAATAAGTTTATTGTAGAGGAAGGTGAGGAGGGTCTCTGTTGAATGCCGCTTGGCAAAGCAAGACTGGTGTGGATTTAGGAGCGAGTTAGAAGTCAGGTGGTCATTTATCCAGGACAATACAATACGTTCGAGTAATTTAGAAATGAATGACAGGTTGGATACAGGTCGATAGTTTGAAAGGATTTCTTTGTCGAGCGATGGTTTCTTGAGGAGTGGAGTGACTAAAGAATGTTTGAAGAGTTGTGAAAAGTTGTCTGTAGATAGAGAGAGGTTGATTATTTTGGTAATGACAGGAACAAGGATTGATGCGCAGTCTTTCAGTATGGAGGTGGGTATAGGGTCGAGTTGGCACTGCTTGTTAGGAAGAGATTGTAACATATTGAGTATTTCTGTCTCAGATGTTGGTTCGAAGGTGGATACTGATGATGGAGGTTGGGAAGCGGGAGAGTCATGAATACAGGAGGAAACTTTTGGAAGTGGATCGGTTGTGGTTTTGGAAATGAGTGATTGAAGAGAGAGAGGGATTATAGTAATTTTTCCAGAGAAGAAAGAACAGAATGATTCAGCTATAGAAGAAGATGGAAGCGAGTTTGGAAGTGAGCTGGAAGAGTTCCGATGGAGGAGTTGATTTACAGTTTTCCAAAGAAGTCGAGGATTCGAGAATCGGGATTGGACCAACGAGGAATAGAATCCCGTTTTAGCCTTAGCCAGAAGGTCGTGGTATTTATTTCTAGCCGATTTTAATGCAGAAAGCACTTGAGGATCACGGTTTGTAGCTGCACTCGAGGCGTCGACGGAATGATTTGAAAGCCTGGAGATAGGAATTATACCACGGGTTGTTAGCTCAGTTTTGTTGATAATAGGAGCGTGTTTGTCAAGGAATGTGGAGAGAGTGGTATTGTAGGAAGACAGAAGATCGTCAAGGAAGAGTGGAGAATTTAGAATGAGGTCTGAAACGGAGAGATGTTGCGTGAAAGCCTCAATGTTTATGGAACTGAGGCGACGAAAACAACGTGAGGCAGGATCAGAACGTGGAGTAGGTAGAATGTTAAAGCATGTGAATATGGGATAATGATCGGAAGGTGTATCAAAAGAGAAAGAAATATCTTGCGACAACTTAGAGAGCGATGATGTGATGATGAGATCAAGTGTGTGGTTGTGACAGTGAGTGGGGAAGTTGACATGTTGGACCAGATTAGTGGATGATAAGAGCGTGCGGAATTCAGTGGCAAATGAATCACATGGATCATCGACATGTATGTTGAAATCCCTGTGATCAGAAATTCATGAGGAGTGGTAGCAGCTTTAGAAAGGAGGGTTGTGAATTCTTGCAAGGTAATATCGCCTAAATATCTTTGTCGTATACAGGTGGCACTATTATTCGCCAAATTCAACGACAGTTTTTCGCAGAGTTTTATGGTCTCGAGACGTCTCGAGACAGTTTTTTAGTGTCTCGGACTCGGAAGCCTGCTGTCTCGGTCTCGAGGTAGTTTCTCGAATTTTTAGAAACTGTCTCGAAGTGATAGTCTTGTTCTGTTTTGAACAAGCGGTCTCAATAAGTTACACGCTAGCTGTCTTAAAATCTTGCGCTGATAACTGAAATTGGAATCTACGAGAAACGGTAATTCTGGCTAACGCGCGAGTCACATGATACTGAAATCAATTCAATTATCTTAAAGTGGAAAAATGTCTGAGAGAGAACCTAAAATTGTGAAGTTTTCTTTTACGTTATTTGAAGCTATTGACAAACAATAGCTATGCCGTGCCGTTGATCATTGGTGTAAAACCACCATAACCGAAACGATCGGAACAGTTTCGAGTTTCTCAGGGTGAGTGAGGTTATGCGCAACTTTTAATTTCGTTTGGTATTTGGTATCGAATTTGCCTGTTTAAAATCGTCAAGAAAATTTCAGACGTGTCTAAAAAGGCTTCTTTATACTATTCAGAAGATAGGCCGCGAAGAGATATCGAAAAAGATAAAACGCGGCAATATAAAATCTGTTCTCAGGAATTGGTACCATTACATTATAAGTTTCAAATAACAAATGAACCTATTCCCGAAAACTGATATATTTGTATTTTTCAGCATTCTCTATAGGGTCACTTGTCTTTTACTGTCTCGTACTGCCTCATCTTTAACCTAGTGTCTCGTCTCGGTCTTGGCACCTCACTGTCTCGGTCTCGGTCTCGGCACCTCACTGTCTCGGTCTCGTCTTGGTCTAGAAGTTTCAAGTCTTGCATACAACACTGGTTTTTCGATTTTCTTCTTGCTTGTGGTTGTCACGGTGAATAGATTTTGGTGAATGTATACAACAATCAAGAACGACAGATTCTACAGAATGACAATGGCTGAAGTTTTATTGGCACAGAAACAAGAAATTTAGATCGCACAAGAAATATGCGTAAAGTTAATATCGATGTGTCGTTGTCACCACTTTGTTGAGTCCCGTGGTCATGACATTACATCCTCGTGATGAAGGCCTTAGGAAGTCGTTTCCTATGGGTATGGGAGTGTGCAGGTTGGGTCTTCGATATCCACGTACAGCTGAAAGAGACAACAACGGTAAATGTTTTTTTAAGCTGTGATATTCCGTATCAATATTCGTGATAGACTAACAGTGATAGGCTATGAACATGATATAAAATACAATGTAATGTACATAGATTCGTAAGGGTGGATGGATAGATCATAGATGGAGTGATGGGATGCATGTATGGATGAACGACGGTTTCAGAGATAGTGAAAGTATGGAAAAGGAAATTGGTGAAGGGATACCATTTTAACCTTCCGTAGATGAGAGCAAAAAAGGACGGGCGATGACTGGCAGACATGTGTAAAGCATTATTGACTTCTTAGACCTAGGAGTCTAATAAAGATTTACTCACCGCACGGAACCAAGTCTGGAATGCAGCTGAAGTAATAGGTTCTGTAATAAAAATAACAAAACAAATTAATTTTCTACCGTTCTACGTAACGTATGTTATGTAACCTCAACTCTTACACACTTCTCGTTCGTGGTACGCGAACTGCAATTAGACAGTATCTCGCTTTTTCTGATGTTGGCCCTATGACATGGAATGGGCTCCCATTATCATTGCGTCTTCTGCCTAGGGTTCACTCAGATGCGTTTTAAAGCAACATTAAGACCGTTCGTTTCAGCCGGCTGAGTCGAGAGCGCGCCTACTTACCCTGAAGGGGCGCAAAATACATTTTCAAAGTGAATAAATAGATGAATGTCACTCAAACGTCCTTGCCAACGGGCAGCGGACTCTATAGAGGTGCTAACTCCATATTTAAGTAGGCTAGACGGAATACGAAGCAATAAGAGAGGTAGATATTGATGATTTGGTTATTGCAGGAACGAGGAAAGAGGAACATTCTTCTAGGTTGCAATAAGCTTAAGTTCGCATTTCTTGTTGGGAAGTGAGTTTATGAGGAGCAAGACTTCTGTTTCTGTGGCAGAAATGTGAATTGGGAGTGATGACCAACAGACAGGAAGAGTAGGGTTGAGAGATAGGATCGGATCAGCACTGGAGGATTGGGAGGCGATGTAAATTGTAATATGAAGCGAATGGATGATAATTTGTCCCAGAAAAATGAATATAGAGTATCAGCGTAAGAGGGAAAGGGAATGGAGCAAGACAGTGTGGTAGGAGGCCTATACGATAAAGAAGGTAATTGACGGCACTCAAAAAAGTAGGTCTATGTGAGACAGAAGAATTGCAGTCAAAGAGCAGCACAACAGACTACCGTTTTTCCTTCCCTGTAAATGCTTACAGTATATTCTTTGGAAGCACAATGTTTTCTGTTCGAGAGCAATCAGTTAATAGTTTATAGTGACTATTTTAACCGACGTTAGTTTGATGTAGGCTGTCCAGAATTAGCTAACCCAATTATCGGACAAGTGTTTGGCATACATTGCGATATTTGATTTTTTTATACTACAAACGATAATGTGCGCTTTCTAACAAACTTTTGAACCCGATTTCGCGCTTGTATGCATTTGAATTTAATTCATTCACATTGCATAATTGCTTGTCTACTGTTAGTCTGTTAGTGTCACAGCTAAATTAGCATTAAAATTACTACATTCAATTTTAACTCAATTCAGAAACAGTAACTTCTAAATGATAGCTTCATCTTATTCCAAACTGCTCATTTTAAAAATAATGAAAATGTAGACCTATGTAAGATGCGCGGTTTTCAATTATACAATTACTTGCATTATTGTATATTTATGTAACTAAATCTTTTTTGCTTAATTCTAGTTCGACAAAATTCAAGCCATTATATGAGTGATAATAATGGTTGACTTTGCAAACTGAGACGCCATGAGTTTCATGGGTTAGTTTACTTAGATTTCTGGTTTTGTAAGACGATCGTCCTTTCTAGTCACTTACCGCTGCCTTGGATTGCAACGAGTACGTCGTACCACAAGTCGACGTCCAGATGCGAAATGGTGTCGGGAACGCTGTCCAGGTTAGCCAGTCTGTTGAATGCGCCTGTCAGTTCCGTGTCACAGGCCGGTATTATGGGTCGATGAGCGATCAGGAAGCACTCCAGATCGCAATCAATACCTGCACATGATAGAATAAAAAAATATTATTTGTAGACAAATTTAGATTTTGTCTGTAAGTGGAAAAGCCCCGGTTTTTAGGTCATCAAGTTCAGGCAGAGTCCTTAAGCCAGCTAGAGTTCAGGCCAGGATAAACCAGCGTTCCAGCGATTATATGGCTCGGCTTTATAGGTCCCACATGTTATACAAACACGATGTATACCAGTAGTTTGTTAAACTGAATGGCCGAATACGTTTTGATAATGTCGTATAATGTTATTGTAGACATTATAACTGTTTCTCTCTGGATATTTTTCTTGGATGGTATGTCCATCAATTTTATTGTTGACCCTGTTTCTTCGGCCGCTGTACCTGTTCCGCGCCATTCGTCGTAGCGATCATCGACTTCGACGTGTTGGATCAGCTCATCGAGACTCATATCCAGATAACAGAAGTACAGACAGCCAAGAACATCCGCACGATCCAATCCGTTGGTCTGCGAACAGAATCCTGGAGCACACGAATACCTACACAACACATTGAACAAATGCTACTAATAAGAAATTGATCTTTTCTAGGCGTATCCAACTTGCTCTTCATTTACATGCATCTACCTACAAACATTTGCTTTGGCATCGCATATCCTCTACACGTTTATTATACGGTATATTTATATGAGTCTATATTCCGTAGTGAGAAGATGTATACGTATAGAAGATAAACGTGTTGCACTCTATACGGACACCTAAAGCCACGTACGGAGACTTAGAGGGACAGCGGGGGACGGTCCCCCTCAAAGTTGAGGTGAGGGGGATGGAGTAGCCTATATCTCCCCCAAATTTAAGGCAATTGAACGTGTGTTTGCTGTTGTCTTTCTCATGTCTGAGGCTGGTTCGTGGTGTGCCTGCCTGTCCTAATTTGCGGGTTGTCTCTGGTCAGTGAGTGTCTCATCATCGTGAGGTGCAAGACACCAGGCCGACAGATAGGAGGCCGACCCTCAAGTCAGTTTAAGGTTCAGAGGTCGTGACCTCGCCTGGGTTTCGATACTGTGTCTCGTGCACGTGCGCCTAGCTTTGTGTCGGCTCTCTTGTATCCGTTACACAGCGGTGATGCTTGCTTGAGGTATGGTGCACTAAGCAACCGACGGTGCAATCATATACATGCTGCAAGAGAAGGTATGGGGAATTTAATGATATTGAATTGAAGTCTTGACAAAATATTTATATACATGCTTACATTCACACAGACCGAACAATCTTTTAAAATAACTTTCAGAGCTGATTATGCCTAACCTGATTGATGAAGGTTGAAATTGTTATAATTATACTTTTAAGGAGTAGGGCTATCCTTCGAACAATGAAATAAGTTGGCCCGTCACGGCCACCGTTGCTTCATCTGCTATCAACTCTCCACTTTGTTCCTAAGAGTTTATATGTGGTTAAATCCTCATCCATAAGTTTACTCATTTTATTGCATTGAGCGTCTTTGAATATTTGAGTGATTTTGTCCAGTGGCAGCGTTGGTTTTTTGTGAAAAATAAAGCGAGATTATTATAGTAGTCAACAAAAGATCTCATACTAGAGGAGGTAAGCGTTTTCTGTAGCATAATGTAAATGTAATACCATTTGGACTTGTATCCCATGTGCGACGGAATAACCGTGAATATAGCGCGTAAACGGTATTGTGGCAGTGACGACTTTAGCTATAGGCTCGGGAAAACTTACCTGCGTCTCTTCTGGTTGCATGCCATGGTCCCTCAAAATCAGACCCACCCATCATGGTTGGCTAAGTTTAGTATTGCCAAGGTTTTTTATCATTATTATTTTAATGTGTTCGGCTTGCCAGTTACGGCGCTGTGCATTGCATGGCTAGTGCATCTCATTGAAGAATGTGGGCCTACTTACTTAGTTCTATTTTTAATATCAATAAAAAAAATGCTCATCACATTTCAGTTCTCTAGATCTACGCTCAACTGTGCTCCACAAGTATTGCTGTTCTGGCCATCTAAAGTCTAAACCGTCATTTAGTAGATTTGGTTAAAACATGCTCGGGATTATGTAAAATGAAAAAGAGGAGGCGCATGAGACGCGGCCTATTTTTGCTGCATCCATGATTGAGAATTACAATTTCTTCCGACCTGTCCCACGGACCAAATTTTTTCATCTGTCCCCCCCAAACCCGCGACCAAGTTTCCGCCTCTGCCTAAAGCACTTGTGACAAGTAGGCCTGTACCTCAAAAGAGCGTTGAGATCACCACAACCTAAGAAGGGTAAACACTAAACAGAAACCATTCCTTAAATCATGAAAGAGCATACAGAACACGACTCGGATCATGCAAACTATTATCCTCAAAAAGGCGTTATTGAACATATTTGAATTCATGTTTTCTTACTGAGCCGAAGCGATTCCGACCAGACCAAGGATGACGAGAATCAGAGCATTCATTATTCCGATTCCTAAAGATATAACACACAGCTCATTTTAAACTCGTTTTAGCAGAGCAAAGGAAATGTTTATCGAGAATGTAAATTGTAACTTTAAGTTTAATCGTTAACAATTGCGTAAATAGACATCACATATATGTTTGTTTTGGCTACTTCGTTTTCTCAAAATAAGGATCTCCGAGATTTCTCGTTGTCAAACAAAATGGCCTCGTTTGGCCTCGAAAACGCTGGCCTCGTTACAGAGGCCAGCGTTTTCACCAGAGCCATGTCGAATACCTATAGTGGTACTGATCTTCAGGGCCGGATAAAGTATCCCTGGATGCTCAATATGATTTAGCAAATGCTTCCCGCTCACAGACCCTTACCAAACTGGAGGCGGGTAGGGTCCTGCAGTAGGAAAAGTACATACTTTATTACGGCATGCAATTATATGCGGGGATGGGGTCTAGAGATCGAGGTTTTAGTCTCGAGACCGGAAACTGAGGTCTTGGTCTTAGTCTTGGTTTCAAATGCTGCAGTCATTGTGTTAGTCTTGGTCTCGAATGCATCGGTCTTGGTCTTGTTCTCGGACCATCGGGCTTGGTCTCGGTCTTGGTTTTGGTCTTATCGGAACGGTCTTCGGATTGGTCTATGTCTTAAACCATTATGTTTGATTATAGGAATTAAATTACATGTACTTACGGAAGCGTAAGTATATACCTTTGCAGACGATGCGTGTAGCTGATGACGACTTTTGCCCAACTGTAGTGAGACTGTGATTGTTGGCTGTTCTTAGTGCCTTATATACTTGGCACCCAACATAGGCCTACATATATATCACACTGAGATATAACCCTTCATATCTTGACCGTGAGACTCGCCTGTCTGGTGATAAGGAAAAAAAAAGTCGTTTCACTTTACGAAGGTGATAAAGATCAGAATCATTGTCCTTACATAATGCGGTCAGACAATTGGTTGGACCTAAGGTAAGGGATTTGTGAATTAAGATAAATGTAAGGTAGACTAATGCTATCTGCCCTGGAAGCAATGAAATTTAGTTACAGTCTATAAACTATATAAAGATACATCGATTAACAGTTCTGTTTGATAATTTTTCTTTAAATTATTTTTTTATCTGCCCCGATGGACCCCTATCTTTGTCGAATGCAGCGCCACTAAAGTTATATAACCAATGTCGAGGTCGTCTGGCTGGGTGACCCAAATTTTTAATTGCCGTTTGTTCTTTCTCAGGGCTAGGGAAAAATAATGCGATGGGTTATCATCGCCTTTATCTAATGGTGCGACGTCTCTGATCACTTTTGATCTAGCGTGCGATTTTTATAAACGACATTTGCTAGAACAATGTTATATAAAATGTCCTAAATAGTCCTAAATGTAAGACATGTGTATGTATGTATATAACTATGTATGCAATGCTGCATGTATGCATATAGGCATGTAAGTATGTACGTGTGTTTGTATGCATATAGGTATGCTTATAGACATGTATGTATGTATGTATATATGTATGTATATATATTGGCTGGGGTGGGAGCACCTCTGAGTAGTTTCCCTTGAAGAGGCGCTATATAAATTATCGAAATGAATGAATGAATGAGTATGTATGTATGTATGTATGTATGTATATGTGTATGTATGGACACATGTATGTATGCATGCATGTATGTATGTATGTATATATGTATGCATGCATGTTTGTATGTATATATACACTTGAGTTGGATACATATGTTATGCAGAGTTGCTTCGGTTGGGTACCCTGACCAACCACAATTCCTAGTCACTAGTCTTTGCTCCACACTTGACGCTAGATAGTCATCTGTCAAACCTTCATGTGGGACTAGAGATGTTTTTTGTGATTTGAGTTTTTCCCTGCTCAATCGCTAATGCCATTCCGTTCACAACATAGGGCCTACATGTAGGACTTTAGAAGTTACGAATTGCAAGATGCATGTTACAGCAACCGTCAATTTCCGTTGAGCTAAGATTTAGTTAAAAATTTGAATTTAAAATTAAAACCACGAGATATTGCCGAATGGTCATGGTTCAATTCATCCTTAGATATTTGTTGCTTGAGTAGTTATCCGTATAGCGTTTAATACACTACACTATTCGGAGATGCTCGCCACTTGGCTTCGGAACTTAGAAGCAACCCATGCCGCAAATACCGGGAGGTCTGTTTTGGAATAATATTGTGGTTAAGCAGTGATTATTTAACTTTGATAAGATGAACATGGAAAAATACATAATATAATCATCTGATTTTTAAGGACAATCGTTTGACTGAGCGTGCATTACAGCTGGTCATAGAACTGGTTATTAAGTCACGACACGAGGATCATAGAACACGTTGGTAATTTTACAGCAACTTTTAACATTAGTTAGTCGTTTATTTCACTTTGTCCAGCGCTCACTGTCTGCCTCGCATATTACATGGAATGGAGTCAATGAATCCGAGTAGCTGAGAATTAAGCATACCTTGAATTGGAAAGACTGTTAATCTTGATATGCTGATGGTATTTTTCCAATACAGAAACCCGTAGGATGGAGAAGCGATGGTTTTTTTAAAAGTACAGTAGATTTACTACTGCAGTAGATATCTGAAAATGTTCTAACGTCGATGACTTTGCGTTGAATATTGTCATAATGTTCATGTTCTGCAGATAATAAATTATCATTTAAATATGTTTGTCGTTCACAGGTGGCATTGTCTTGCTACAGATCCTATTTCTATCATTCTATTCTATAATGCATGTTTCACGGTTGCCGGTTGGTTTGAGTGGTATGTCATTAACGCTCAGTGTGCGCTGAGTGAGCGGGTTCGACCATCGTCCGGGGAGTCACTGTGTAGGGACCTTGAGCAAGTCCTTCGCGCACAATTGACCCGCATTACAACTGAAGTTACGTCGTCGAGACATGTGTGCGCTTTCGTGCAAGACTTGTCCTGTTAAAGCGCGTTATAGATGCCTAGTTGTATAAGGCGCTTAGGGGTCCTTTGCCTTGGAACTACATTTCGTCTCCGACTCGCTCACTGATTTTAGCAGAGGGAATGGGGGTGGTTCTGTTTCTGCCCGTTTTCTTAAGACTTCTTTTTCGCGCGGAAGTATCGCACTATAGGAGCATATTGTACCGGGAATGGCGCCGTAGAGATCTGTAAATACAATACAATAAAGCAGTTATTTCACTAAAGGTCGCAATTATGACGCCAACACTTTTAATATGACTTTCTTTGCAACAAAATACGTTATGCCATAAATATGCCATAAACACTTTTCACACTCCAGATGCATGTTGACTACAAACTCTCAATCAATAGAAACACAACATTTCCACAAGTCCTATTATGAATTATTTTAATTACATAATTATAGCACATGTTTTTCTTTAAAAATATACTCACTGGACAAGACGTGATAGGAAAATAGATAAAACGATAGGGTGATGATAACACGTCGCATTGTAAATTCCTGACCCTGGGAAAGAACAAAAGACAGTTCAAAATTCTGATCACCCCAGATAGCCTTGATATTTGTTACATAACTCTTATGGCGCAACGTTTCACAAAGATAGGGGCCTAACGAGACCGACTACAAATACCATCGAAGTAAATTGGCAAACAAGTATATGGAAAGTCGATGAAAAGCCTTTAAGGCAGTGTCGCTGCCTCATATGGTGGTCAAGTGCAAAAACCAGAAATAACCGTATATCAGAATCCATTCACCTCAACGAACAAGTTTCTTACCTCGTGAAAATCCTACCGTCTGACCGCATTATGTAAAGCGTGTCAATGACTCTGTCTGACCTTTATCACATTGGTAACGTGGAATGACCTTTTTTGTCTTCATCGCCAGACAGGCGAATCGCACGGCTGAGATAAGCCTTTAAACGTGTCATAATTATCTGAGTGTAATTTAGCCTGTGTTCTGTGATAAGGGGATCATTTGCCAAGTATATAAGGCCTGAGATCGGCCAACAATCACAGTCTCTCTCCAGCTGGACAAAAGTCGTCGTCAGTTACAAGCATCGTCTGCACAGCCACACTCACGTTTCCGTGAGTGATTTATTTGCTCTGATCAAGCCTAAGTGCTACAGATCTACATAACACTACGCCATTAGTATAGGCTAGATGATGACACCGACTGGTGTATCATTTACATGAACTGTCGTTTATAGCTGCTATGAGAGTGCAATTTAATGTAGGAGATTGGGTTATTCCAGAGACAGAGAATTGTGAATACTTCTTCAAATCTGATTTAGAAAAATGAAGTTGTTGTATCTTTAAAAAAGCGACAAACTTGCGAACCAAATAGGACGGGAGTAACATTACTAACCAATAGAACATAGAATAATGTGTATGTCATGGAGGTATGACAAACCACCTTTCTCAAATTGAAACTAACGGCTCTTTCTTACGAACAAAGCGTTTCTACTGCTGCAATCTGACTCCAGTCGGGAAACGACCTGTAAACGGGGCCCCTATGTTAAATCATATTAAGCATGTTGCTCAATCCGGGCCTGGAGACAAGTACCAATAGTTAGTCGATACATCGCTGATGAATACACTGGTCTCTTTAACGACGCTGTTGTGCTTGACAATAAGAAGTTTCAGTGTTTCACATTTTGAGAAAATGAAGTCCCCAAAACGGCGATCATGGAGCAAAGTCCATTTTAGAAAATTATTCTCAAAAATGCAGCAGATAATACTTGAATTTCAAATATAATTATTTTTATGTGAAACAGTAGCTCACCGAAGATTTCTGTCGTTCTCTTAAAGCTATGTGTCATTTTGTAGGAAGCTGAAAATGAACGCTCTTATTCTCCTCTTCCTTGGTCTTGTCGGAATCGCTTCGGCTCAGTAAGAAGACATTATTATAATTCAATTCGATGATTCAACAGCTATCTAAGGATGACTGTTTATCCTGAGTTGTTGTTATAACATGTGCCACTAGCTGAATGCTCTTTCATGGAATAATAGGGAGAACTTGAACCTCATTTCCTGTTCCTGTATCTAATCTACACACTCTCCATTTGGTTCCCGTACAATAGGGCGACGGACAATTTGGCGCCGGACAATTCGGCGCCGGACAATTCGGCGCCGGATGAGTTTATAAGTGTAGGGTTATTATAGAGACTGGTGAAGACAACAGTCCGAAAATACTGACTTTGAGTAATTGCGATTAAAGAGTAGGCCTAGGCCTACAGTAACATTAATACATGGATTTATCAACTTCTACTGCCGTTAGTAAATACTAAGTGAGTCAGAGACCGAAATCGATGTAATTTGTAATATTCTTTAATTTTCTCTACAAAGGAGGACTACTCTAGTTAGAAGGTGACACAGTCTCTATGTGTTGACTATGACTCTACAGTAGCCAAACATGTGCTGGATAATATTTTAGACTATTATTTCGCTCCCATTCTGCATATTTTAAAAATGTCAGTTACTACATATCGATATCTGGACTAAATACAATTACAAACTTATCCGGCGCCGAATTGTCCGGGCGCCAAACTGTCCGCGCGCCGAATTGTCCGACGCCGAATTGTCCAGTCACCCTCCATTTACTTCGTTTGCGATTGCGACCATTAATTCACGTTACCGACGTGCAGCGACTGTCACCTGATGCGTTTTAGTCGAATAATTGGTTCCTGCTTGTGTATTACAGAATGGCTACCTCACTTCCAAAACCCCAAAAGTGACATCGAGCGTAAAAGTAAACAATTCAAGAATTAAGAATGCAAAAATCATAATTATTGTTGTTATATTGTTGTAAAGAATCAATGTCAATAAGTGGAACTTGTTTAATTCAGTAAACATTTTAATAAAATTACGAATTTTGATGTCTCATGGGGTGCTACATTTCTTAGACACCCTCTGTAAATAAAGTGGAGAGTGAAACGTTCATTACATGTATACGGATGTGTTCAATGTGTTGTGTAGGTATTCGTGTGCTCCAGGATTCTGTTCGCAGACCAACGGATTGGATCGTGCGGATGTTCTTGGCTGTCTGTACTTCTGTTATCTTGATATGAGTCTCGATGAGCTGATCCAACACGTCGAAGTCGATGATCGCTACGACGAATGGCGCGGAACAGGTACAGCGGCAGAAGAAACACGGCTTACTATAAAACTGATGGACACACCATCCAAAACAATTTAGCCAGAGGGGCACAGTTTTAAAAACTATTAAAGGACATTATCAAAGTATATAAGACCTTTAAGCTTAGCAAGCTACAGTAGGCAACTTGCTTGTAAAACGTTTGGTAAACCTGGGTTCATAGAACCGTTGGAACGGTGGTTTATCCAGACCTGAGCTGTAGTTCCATATATTCTGTTGGCTTAGGGAATCTGCCTAAACTTGATAACCTATAGAACTGGGCTCTTCTTCCTACAGATATAACCGCAATTTGTCTACAAATCCTATTGTTATTCCTCATGCGCAGGCATTGATTGCGATCTGGAGTGCTTCCTGATAGCTCATAGACCCATAATACCGGCCTGTGACTCGGAACTGACAGGTGCATTCGACAGACTGGCTAACCTGGACAGCGTTCCCGCAACCATCTCGCATCTGGACGTCGACTTGTGGTATGACGTACTCGTTGCAGTCCAAGGCAGCGGTAAGTGACTAGAAAGAACGATCTTATAAGACCTATATAATTATACGTAGATTAAACCCTGAAATTAGCCTATCAGTTTGCAAAGTAACAAGCTATAGGCCTAACGCTAACAAACCAACACTAGCAAGTTAGTCTACCGATAATGTTTTTGGCAACAATTCATTCAATCTATCTTCTGATCCTTATTAAAAATATTTATAGTTTATGTTACAATTCTACCAACGTTATTCACCATGTTGGCATTTCTGAGTCTTTGTCAGATCGTTGTCTTATTTAAACGATTCACATAAATGCGATCTTATTACACACACCAGATGAGAATCTAATGTTAAGATTATGTGCAAAACAGCAGTATTTAGCACTGCTTTTTAACTGAACAGCCTACATCTTTTTCACAAGTCATTGTTAATTATTTAGTTTCACTTTTAATTGTGCAGTAGGCATATCTTCAATCATCTATCTACGCTGTGTCATTAAACAGGATAGATTTGGGAAATAAGAAAAACAAGGCTAGTAAATAAAAATCCATTATAAAAATTCCAGGACATTTTAATCCTGACCCAACTAAAGTGATATCATTTCTCCCAGGCATTAAATTTGAAATTAACCCATTACAGCATGACTTTTCAAAATTGTGCCAAATTTGGAAATTCAGCACCTCATGGTATTTGTACAAGATATCTAAAACGTTTGTGCAAACAATGAACGTTTTGTCGTTTCTGCATGTTTTAAAACGCGTCCCATATATGGGACGCTATGCACGAATGGGTACATGAAATCATATATGGGCCAGTCACTCAGAAACGTTTATGATAACTGCATTAGCAGTATAATATTGAATAGAGGATGCAGATGAACTGTAACTGTTAATACTGGAGAAGTTAACAGCAATTTTATATCTAAATTATTGCAAGTTATCTGCAGAATGACATAAAACACAATCAAATGACTACAAAATATAGCACCGTAAGTAATGAACATTATGAAACAAAGTAGGCCTAATACTGCAGGATATCTATAAACGCTACATTAGAACAGACAGAATAATCCATGGACCAGTCTTTAACTCCTTGTCAATGTGTCATGTCATGACGTTCTTGATGCTCAATACTACTTTGAGTGAAAGTAAGCGAAACAGCGATCGCGAACAGCAACGGTACATTTCTCGCAAACCGTCTTTGCCTTCATACCGCAGTGGGCAAATCTGCTCTGAGTGGCGATTCGTTGGATGAAATGATTATGTCCATCAAATCTAGCCTTAGCTGGTACTCGTTCATCCAGAGCGCGACTTCGTCCCACCGGGCGACCAATGGTCGACCGCGACTTGTACTTTGTCACATATGCATGTACGACTGATCTTCGGAACTGCAGAAGTGACATTGGTTGTGCATCAGAGGCAGGAGTTTGCCGGTAAATCAGCCATGAATTCTGCACTGCCACGTCCACTTGGTAAGCAAATAACTGCCACCACCATTTCTTGCATCTGATGCCGATCCGGTACTGCTGTATGTTCTCATCCATGCGATCAGTCCCGCCCATTCCGTAGTTATACTTGGCAATCAGACATGGCTGTTCTACTGATATTTCACATTTCCTGGCAACTGACCAACGCTTAACTTGTGCGATTGGTTCAACACCAAAAGTGTTGGATGCAATGGTGACAACGCTATTGTCCTGCCATCTGACTACAACAGTTCCGGAAGTCACATTCGTGCGGAAGTCGTACGAACCACGATCATCCTTCTTCATTAGAGCAGCGTCTTTCAATGGGCACTTCTCAATATGGTTTGAGCGCACGGTTCCAACTGTTGCAATGTTGTCACGTCTCAATTGGTCCACTAATTTCAGCGACGTGAAGTAGTTGTCGATGTACAGGCAGTAGTTCAGCTTCGGCAATTTGTTGAGTAAATAACGGAAAACAGAACCACCAAGCCCCAACTGAGGATCCAGATACGGACCTTTACCCTGGTATGGATCACACTGTACAAGGTACCCGAGATGTGTGTTGAGGCACCAAACTAGGTTTTCCACGTATGAACTGTTTGGCCGAATGTCTCCCGTAATAAGGAATCATTGATTCATCAAAATCGACATGCTGCTCAACGGGAAAGTACTGGAGAAAGCGCTTATTCATCATGTCATACAATGGCCGGACCTTCGCCAGTTTGTCACCAGCAGGCAGAGACAGATTGTCTGCAAAGTGCAGATAGCGAAGTATCTCTTCAAATCGGTTCAAAGACATGATTGACGACACAGCTGCATTTGATACATCGTCTGCCTGCTCCCAAAACATGCGTCGCGAAGGAAGTGGTGCATACCCGGATATCAGTAATATTGCCAGTACACCCCGCACTTCAGCTGATGTTACGTCGAAGTTTGCCTTGCCCTTCTGAGCAGCATACACTTTCGACATGTTGACAGTATGTTCAATTACTTCGTCATCCCAAAAGCAGTCGAAAATGTAGCATGGAGTCATGTCTTTCCGTAGAAAATCTGGCGTAGTACCATTCCATTCTGGCTGCACAGATGTGACATCCTTTCTTGCCCATTTTCTTTGCACTGGAGGAGAAGATACAGGACAAGCTGCTGCATCTTCTGTGTCTTTTGCAATATTGTTGTCAAATGTGTCTTGTGTTTCTGGATGTATTTTTGACTTTTTGTTCGGTCGGACAGCTTGAACAGAGTTCGGAGGTTGGCTGGCAGATGCTTCAGTTTTGCGCTGCACTTTTCGTTGACGTTTACTGCATCGCTTGCGAGCAGTGTCACTAACTGCACTTACTGAGCAGTCAGCTTCCTTGCTAGCACCTTCTTCATATCCAATTTCTTGATCGCCTTCACCTCGATGAACAACTATGCATGCCTCAGTCTGCAAAACGCTGCGCGGTAAATTATCAACTATTCCGCCTCCATCTTCCGCACCGCTATCTTGATCACTGTTGTCACTGTCAGTAGGAGGATCAATGAAAATGTCAGCACTCATGAAATCTTCATCATTCTCAAGCATAGACACAACCTCGTGAACGGTATATCTATAAACATGCAACAACAGAACAACAAAAGTTCATGTACCCTTCCCTGCATAGCGTCCCATATAAGGGACGTCAAGAACACGGGCCAGTGTCAGTAAATACAAACAGCAGAAATTGAAATTATACAATATATGCGGAAAACATCTGTAAGAAAGCGAATGTAGAAAGAAAAAAAATAAAGAAAAAATGTTCATATCTCTTTGGACGCGGCATAATAGAAGTTAATTATCGGAAAAATATTTGCAGTTGACATCAACAAAACACATCACCTTTATCAACTTCCGGTCTACTGGACGAATCATTTGTGTAGGGGTGTTTAATAAGAGTTTCGCGATATAACACAAGTAACGAAAAATCAACAGTTAGCATTCTGTTAGGCTCTTTATTAGAGAGTCCCATATATGGGACGCTATGCGTTAATGGGTCAAAAGACGTCAACTTGGCAGAGAGGAGCTGTATAAAGCTGCAATTACAATTACATATGATGAGATTACATCACGTGATGTAAAACGGTAGAAAAATAACTTGTCTTCTTATTTCTTACAGAACCGATTACTTCAGCTGCATTCCAGACTTGGTTCCGTGCGGTGAGTCAATCTTTATTAGCTTTTGGCTGAGAAGTCAATTTGTGTGTTCACACATGTCTGATTCAAGCCATCGTCGGTCCGTTTGTCGTCTTATACCTTCATCAACGAATCCTTTAAACGGAATCCTTGCATCACATCCGATTTTCTTTCTTTCACCACTCTTTAACCCACCTCTGACACACATCACTTTGTCTTCCATCCACCCATACATGCAACCACCACTCCATCTATTTACCCATTCATTAGTAGCGAGTCCGTAATTTCCTTTCGGCCGCCCATCGACCAATCGAATTTATGTACATTGCATTTGTATTCCATAACGTTTAACGAACATCATAAATGTTGTTATTATATTATATCCGAGCATATAACATTTGACGGTGTTGTCTCTTTCAGCTGTATGTGGATATCGAAGACCCAACCTGCACACTCCCATACCCTTAGGAAACGATTTCCGAAAGCCTCTTCCACGAGAATGAAATGTCGTCAGTACGAGACTCAACAAAGTGGTGACAACGACACACCGAGATTAACTTTACGCAAATTTCCAAGCAAGATCTTCATTTCTTGATTCTGTTTTAATAAAAGATCGATCATTGTCATCTGCAGAATCTTTCTTTCTTGGTTTATTATTCAACAGATACTATTCCCCGCAGAACGGTCTCTATAAAAGGTTATTCACAGATGCACATATGGGTAGGCTACGCAAACTCGATAACTCTAGAGCGACCACACGAGCGCATTCGCGGGAACCAGCTTATTCACAGGCGCTTAATCAAGACAGATTCCGTGAGCAGAGGGTCAAGACCAAACGGCAAGCGACATGGTGTTTAGAGTAGAAAGAACGAGGGTGGTTGGGGCATAGACGGAATCATGTTTGTAT